>OU015500.1:101408757-101851257 GCA_907164885.2 Dolomedes plantarius
AAAAACAGAAAGTTTAGGCTTTCCTTCGCACTATCAATGATAAATAAGCCCCAAACCTATTGGAATATTGTCTTATTTGCCGATAAACATTTTTGGTGCTGATGGGCGCATAATTGTATGGAGAAGAAAAAAATGAGGAACTTAATCCCAAGAACTTAGTAGGAAAAGTTGAGCATGCCGGTGGAGGTATCCTTGTGTGGGGGTGCATGTCAGCATCAGGACTAGGAAATTTGGTATTTATTGATGGCATAATGAATCATGCTGTTTTTATAAATATTTTAAGAGACAATTTAAAATTATCAGCTCAAAATTTGGGTATTGGAAACAACTTTGTTTTTTATCAAGATAACGATCCTAAGCACACGGCTCTCAACGTTCGCATCTGGTGTCTCTATAATTGTCCACAAGTTTTGAAAAACCTCAATCGCCACCTCAATCGCCAGATTTAAATCCAATAGAACATATTTGGAGAGAACTGGAGGTTCGAGTACGAAAACACGACATTCACACGAAAAGCGAACTAAAAACAATTATGATGGAAGAATGGATGAACATTGATGCAAAAATTACAAAAGAACTAAAGCAATCTATTCCCAGACGTCTAAAAGCTGTTGTGGATGCTAAAGGATATCCTACTAAATATTAATTTAACGAAAAATTAGAATATTTAGTAATATGTAGAGATTTTTTACAAGTGTACGATAACTTTTGTGAGATAAAGTTTTTGTTACTTTTGGATTATTTGTTTCTTAAAAATAAAGTTTTACTATGTTTTCAAAATATTTCATGTAGTTTTGTTAAGAATAGATTATAGATCTTATTATTAAATACCCATTCTGAAATATTCATTTTAATCAATGGATAGACCCCTATTTCATTGAAAATCTTAAGTGTACGAACACTTTTGGGAGCCACTGTATATATACATAAATTAGATTATTTACTATAAAATACTCTTTAATTTACGTTAATTATCTTTTCTTAAAATTATTTTTAGAATTTTAAAAATACAACTTAATTTCTCGACTTATGAGCAGATACACATGATTATAGTAAGAGAAGAAAAAAATCCAATATTTGTTACAACATACCTGTTTAACACTTTAACACTTCAATTACAGGAAGGGAGCAAGAAAAAGTTTTCTATGGTAGTTTGAGGTAATGAAGTTTTCAGGAGGCTGTTTATACTTCTTTCAATACCAATAGTCTCAGACCAAGATTCACCATCTAGCTTATGTTTCACGGTTTGATAACGTACTGAATCTGATAATGTCACGTTTTCCTAAGTGATAGTGGACACTTCCCCGAAGATTTATGTGTTTCAGGGTTCAGTAAGCCGCAACCAGGATGTGAGACGTGGGAAAAAAGAGTCCATGTCTTTGTCAGTGGAGAAAAGTGAAATCGGATCCGCACGGGTAGGATGCCCCTGGGTCAAGCTAATAGGACAGTGTTTAGCTAAAGCGTTTAAGGGGAAACTATTATGTTATGTCTAACAAAGAAAGGGATACATTTTACGACAGTATTCCATCCCATCTTATCACTCTTTTATTTAAAAAGAATAAGGAAAAAAACTTCGTACATTTTGAGGGTTTAAGTGGCTTTTTTGGAAAACTGAAAGGAAAGCGAAGAGTGTAAACTGATTCTTAAAACCGGTGGATTGATTCTTTAAAGCGAAAATTTTAACATGGAAATAATACATTTGTTTTTGCTTTTGTGATATTGTTTCTTATAAACGGTTGATTCTTATAACCACTGATCACTATAAGCGGTGGTTACTGTATATATATATATATATATATATATATATATATATATATATATATATATATATATATAACACTTATTTTTCTGCCTAATTTTTGTGTTTGACGTAATTTTTCGCTATGAAATTATTGTACTATATTAACTATTGTTATTGATTCTACTGTATTTTTTCATGCTGATTTCAAATCTGTTTGTAGAATTTATGAAAAGTAAATAGTTTTATCGATATTTTAAAAAAACCATGATAAGACAAACACAGGGTCACTGTAATAATGAGTGACTGTTTTTTTCAAACAATGAAATGCTCCGTTATTCCAACCAATCAGATAGCAGTAGTGATGAGTGGTTGAAAGCAGAATGTGCAGCATGTTTTAGTGTATTGAAAGCAGTTGTTTGTTGCAATTTGAAGTGTGTGTTTGGGAAATGTGGGAATTATGGGTAAATTTTCATTTCTGCCTGATATTAAAAGGTATAAAATAATACTTTTGAAGGAAGAAGGTTATTTTATTCGCCAAATTGCTGCTAAAGAACCATGTGGTCTTTTTACTGTCGTGAGAACATTGAAAAGATATTCTGAAACACATTCTATTGCGGACAGGGAGTGAACTGGACGACCGAGAAAAACAACTTTACGTGAAGACAGGGTATTGCACAGGATTTTCCTTTCAAACAGCTTAATTCACCGCAAATTTTGAAAAAACGGACTTTGACATCGAATATGAATGTGTGCCCAAGAACTGTGAGAGGAAGACTGCTGGAAATTGAATTACAAGGCTGAAAATCTCGCCCAAAACCATTAGTGACCAACTTTCAACGCAAGAGGAGATTGGTGTGGGCAAGGGATCATTCATTATGGACTACTAAAGTCTGGGAAAAGGTAATATTTAATGATGAAAGTCAGTATTGTATTTCTAGTAACCAAAGTAGTACCTATGTAAGACGACGCACTCATGAGGAATTCAGCCCTCAGTGTCTGAAGCCCACAGTAAAGCACCCGACGAAAGTGATGATATGGGGCATGTCTTCTCGTGGTGTTGGATGACTTCACATCGTGAGCGGAACAGTGAAAACCAAGGATAAAATTGAAATACTTCAAAATAAATTGCTACCAACAGCGGGAGATCTTTTTGGGGATCAGACATGGATTTTTCAGGACGATAATGCTCCATGTCACCGTGCAAAGATAGTCTAGAAATGGTTCGAAGACAATATTGGATATAGGATGAACTTGCCAGGACAGTCTCGAGATCTTAATCCGATAGAGAACCTATGGCATGAAATTGGTTATGATATTTCAAAGAAAAAACCTTCAAACAAACGTGAGTTAATTGAAGCTTTAATATTTTCCTTCAACCATGTTGTCACGAAAGAACTTCTTCTGAAATTGGTGCATTCCATGCCAAAAAGATGTAGAGCCGTAATTAAAACAAACGACTGACCCATAAAATATTGATGTTCAAACATGTAACAAGCAAATTTTCAAAATGCATATTAAATATACCGTATTTGTAAATTTTTGTGTTATTCTACTACGTATATTATGTTATTCTATATTGTGTTATTCTGTACATACTACACATTCGTGTGTTCAGGCAGCTGTACTACAAAAAATACTTACGACATTAAAAAACTAATAAACAGATTTGAAATCAGTATGAAAAAGTACATTAGAATCAATAACAAAAGTTAAAATAGTACGATAATTTTATAACGAACAATTAAGTCGAACACAAAAATTAGGCAAAAAAATGAGTGTGTTCAGGACTTTTTGCCACCACTGTATATATATATATATATATATATATATATATATATATATATATATATATATATATATATATATATATATACAGTGGAATCTCGATCGATCGTTTTCCCGTATGCATTGTTTATTTCATCCAGTCCCGAATAAATTCCATAGAAAACAAGCAGAAACAGACCGCATGGATCGTTCCACGATCCATCGTTTTCCCGCAATATTCGTTCAGAATATCGCAGCTTTACATTAATTTATCGGATCGATCGTTTTTTCATAATAACTGAACCTGAAATATAAATGTCTGGATTGAGCTAATAGAATGACGCTCTAATTAAACAATGAGTAGAACATTTGAGATGCACGGTCTCGTATTTTTGTTCTCTCTTGTTTAGCCTGGTTTCGCATAATCGTACCACTCCCATTATTTTTTCGTCGTTGGTGTTCCTTAATTTTTTAGTCCCTGAAGTATCCTATTTTCGGAAACTCATTCCAAATTCTCCGACTATTCAACATTTCTGTTCTTATCAGCAATGGCTCACAGTCAGCCGACCTGAGCGGTTCCTGCTGTCCTCTGGCTTTTGTCTTGACCTTGGGATGGAGGCGCCCTGGTGTTTGGTCTGGAGTCTAGGGTGTGAAAAGTTTTTGATTGCTGCAGTTCTACACTGGCCGATGATGGTTTCACACTTCCTGGTGGTCTTATGTCGGACCCCATCCAGTGTAATGGAATGTTTCTATCTACAAACCATTCACGGCTGATGCTTCTTTATACTCTCACACAATAACCAATACCGAAAGGAATGCAATTTGCAACACAGAAAAAATATTGTTTACTTGTGGAGAGAAAACCTCCAAAAAACAAACGAAGATTAAATACTTTTATTTTAATTAAAATTCCTGTGTATCTACATGTATTTCTTTTTATTATTATTATCTATATATATATAACAGTTCCGTAACTGACTCATTCATTCACTGACTGACTGACTGACATACAACGCACAGACCAAACCGCTGGTCCTAAAGGGCTGAAATTTTGCATGGCGATTCTTCTAATAGTGTAGGGGTGCACTAAGAAAGATTTTTCAAAAATTCTTCTTAGATTTTTTAAATTAAATTTTTAAGCTGATTATTAAACTTTTTTTACGTTTGCATTTAAAATAATACATTGAGGGTTATAAAATTTATATCACGAGAAAGATCATAAAAATTCCTTCAAAATGAAATTTTTTTCGAATTTTTACCTCCATTTCCTGATTTTTGGTGAATTTTTAAAGATTAATTTTTAGAATTTAATTTATTAAATGCTGATCACGTGATTTCTTTTTCTGGTACATTAAATAAATTTATCGTCACGTGCAAAAAACAAATAGACAAAAAAATATTTTTTTCTTGCTAATGCGGCAGACGATTAGACTTTATTTTGTCTATAAAAATATCCCTTACGATTTTTTTATAAATATGTTTTTTTTACATCAATTGTATACATTGATCGTGGTATTTATTATAAATATATATATATATTTATTTTTTTTTTTTGAATTAATTGCATACATTGACCGTTGTATTTAATTTCAATGTACTCCGTAGTGAAGCGCGGGTTTTCAGCTAGTTTTGTCTATAAAAATATCCCTTACGATTTTTTATAAATATATATTTTTTTTTTCTACATCAATTTTATATATTGATCGTCGTATTTATTATAAATAAATATATATATATATATATATATATATATATATATATTTATTTATTTTGGCATTAATTGCATACATTGACCGTTGTATTTAATTTGAATGTACTCCGTAGCGAAGTGCGGGTTTTCAGTTAGTCATAATTATAATGTTTAATTTCATTATGCAAATGACTTATGTATGTCACTTATTGTAAGTTTTTAAGGATAAATCTCGTATCATTAATTACAGAAAGTTTTCAATTTCATTACGTATGTCAGTTATTGTGTTTCTTACTTGGTCGTTAGATAAAAACATCTGATTATTATTTTGTATGATTTACTTATATTGTAAATTTTACTATGTAATCAAAATGAACTATGGCCGGCAGGATACCGGGCCATATTAGTGGTGTTCACGGGTCGTAGTTTGGAGACCCCTGGTATAAGGGAATGGTGATTAGTACCGAAATATTGTTTTAAATTGGAGATGAATGCGAAGTATATGAGATGTAGATTGATTACAATTGAAACTTTCTAAAAGTATACTTTCCTGTGCTTACCGACCTTAAGATCTGAGTTATGTACCTTAATATATGAAAAAATCCTGGGTGCGCCACTGTGTATATATATATATATATATATATATATATATATATATATATATATATATATATGTATGTATGTATATATATAAAAGTAATAACCCTATAGACTTAAATTTTTACCCTCCTAATCTGGAACTAATTAAAAGTAGCCATGATAATATTAATGTAAACTTTTTAGATATTAATATTAAATTAAATTCTCACAGCAAATTTACTTTTGACTTATACGACAAAAGATCTGACTATAATTTTAATATTGTTAAATTTCAAAATTATCTAACCTGTTTACATAAATCTGTTTTTAATATTATTGTAAATCAGTTAGTTCGTATAAATAGGCTATGTTCTAAAGACAATAGGATTAAGCATATTTTAGACTTGAAAGCTGTGCTAACACGTAATAATTACCCCGAAAGTCTATCCAAAAACATAATTGGTTGTTTTTGTTTTAATGAATAGTTTGTTCTGTTGCATTAAATATGTTAAACATAACAATAAGATAAAATAGAAAAAATAACTACTGAAAATAAAAATAAAAATAAAAATCATAAGTAAAAATAAAAATTAAAAATAACTCTTAGTAATAATAACAATAAACTAAATTATTAAGGGTATAATAGTCCTAAAATACGGTAACCTAAGTAAGTCTGTAACTGAGAATCCACTACCTCCATGGTTGCAAGTTTTGTGACGTCCATGAAGCTGTCAGTCATCTTGCGGTTAGAAGTACTTAACTTCCACTCTGTCTAGTGCCAGGCTTGTTGTTCTTTGGTTAAGTACTATTATTCAATCTTTTTTTCAAATTTTAATCATTTCTTCTGTTTTTCATGGATTGTACGGTGTCTGAGTGTGTTTATTGTATAGATCATACTCATCGGAAGCAATCCATTGGTTTTTAGACAGTATTGACACCGCTGATGAAGAAATACTGTCTAAAACCTATATCATACTTTTCTTTTCATGTTGTTTGTTCCTGGCTGCACGTAGTTTTAGATCTATTACTGGTTTTCTCTTTCATCTCTTTCATATATATATATATATATATATATATATATATATATATCAAGTTAATTAACTTCTAGAATAAATCTATTTTACTTTTTAACTGGTGTATGGTTGTCGCCGCAAATATCTTTAACTCTTAAATTTATTTTATTTTTAATTTAACGCTAAAATCGGCAAAAACTGCCCACTTTTTGAATATCCGTTAAAAGGTTCCCCTTTCTGCCGATAGATGGCGGCAGAGGTCCTTAACCCTTTCCCGTGATAGGAAATCCTCGCACGGCCTGATGGGAATGTGGGAAGCTTATGAGCACGGAAGATCGTTTTTGCGAGATTGCGAACAAGTAAAATTTATATATTACTAACGAAGATAATATTTTTGGGATAGTGGCCGAGAGCATTGGAGCCTCCGTCCAGTAATCTCGGGGTCCCGGGTTCTGTCCTAGCTCGGAAAGGGGGTGCTTTCGATGGGAGATATATATATATATATATATATATATATATATATATATATGTGTGTGTGCCTATACAATGGAGGCTCTGTATGTAAGGTGAATACCACCCCCTGGATATAGCTGGAGTAGAGCCATTTTTTTTAATTATTGTTATCCATAAACGAAAGGGTAATCGATAAGATTACAAATGCCTGAAGGATTTATAGCTTCATAGCGGAAGGATACTTTTTTGCCTATTGTAATATATATATATATATATATATATATATATATATATATATATATATATATATATATATATATATATATATTAAAATAGGTAAAAAAGTATCCTTCAGCGGGTTTCAGCTAGTCTTGGATAACAGTACAACTTTGTAATTTTATCTTCAATTTCACTACAGGTATGTATGCATTTATGTATGTGAGTGAATATATTTTAGGGATATCAAACTTTAAGGAATGATAATACTTTTTTGTAAGTTCCCGCATCTATCGTTTAGTTCAGTCAGTCCCTTCGAAAACGATAGATCGAGATTCCACTGTATATATATATATATATATATATATATATATATATATATATATATATATATATATGTGTGTGTGTGTGTGTGTGTGTTGTATTTAAAACTTTGTTAGTTTATCTTAGTTAAAACAAAGATATTTTGTTTATATTTAAAAGGTAATTTATATTTAATATTTAATAAAGAAGTATTTAAGGTAAATGAATATTATAGTTAATTAATAAATGAAGTTATATAAAAATTATGGAAAGTACAAGTATTTAAAAAATATTATTAATTATTGTTAACTTAATTCTTATTATTTAAACTGGATGAGTTCTTAAATTCTCTTAGTTACCTTTTTCTTTTCATTTAGTCGTATAGTGGTTCGCGTTGTGAGCATTGCGTTGTGTTCTAATTCCCCAAACTAAAACAATAGAGACCTAGATTCTATGGCTAACAGACATTCACAAATGAATACTCAAAAAACATGACAGATTCGATTTAAACTGGGAGACTAAACTGAATTTTATTCATTACTTATAACAAAAGTTAATAAAATCAATTTCATTTCATATAACAGAAGAAGTTATTAGAAACTTTCTCTCATTGCCTTAAACTTTAATATAGATTGAACATACAAATACATATTAATAACAACTCTCATTCTACTTGTAATTATAATAGTATTAAATAATATCCATCGTATTAAAAGTATTAAGCGGTCACTTGAACATCATTAAGAGAGAAAAAATGGCCAAAAACAAAATAAAATAATATTAAATTGACTGACAAAAAAAATATTAAAAGAACAAAAAAAAATTAACTAGGCTATGGCTAAAAAACACAGAAAACTTATCTGAAGGGGGAGTTTATAGAGCCTCGAGTTATCATCCAAGACAAAGCTATCTTCGGATACCGGGAGAAAAACTCGTTGAGTTCTCGATCTTATTCTTCAACATCTTCATCATGATAGCATTCTTAGCAGTTGCAGATTGGAACAGCAGCAGTCAGTAAGAGAGGGGGGGGGGGGGGGGGTCAGAGAGAAAGAGAGAGTGAGCCACTATTTTTTGTGTCAACCCTTTATATATTCTTCCAGCCTCCTACGGGACGCCCCTTCAATTCTCTAATTCTCACCATATCTTCTCTGATTGGGCGAAACCATCTAAAGGGTTATTGACCTTTACCACGGGGACCCTAATGTCTGACCGACGGGATCCCTTATCAGTATATTCTTGGCGTTAAACGGGCTTTTTTCGTTAACAGTGAGCAAAAATTGTCCCTTCTCTTGAATGAAACTGAGAATCTCTTAGCGCCATTTTCTTTCTGTCTCGTCTGAATTTTTGTGAAGCACTTTTGGGTTTTAATTCAGCTCGCGATAATTTAAAATTTATATATAAAAAAAGGAATAATTAAGCGTATATAAAAATCTTTAAAAATATAAGGGAGTAAATAAATAAAAGACTAAACTAAACTTAATTCTTTAGAAAAAAACTTTACCTTAAGTCAGTCAATCAAAATGAAAAGGAATTAAAATAAATTGAAAAATACCAAAGCAAATGAAATAACTATATCCTATATTTATCGTGCATAAAACATGCTTTATAATTATTACCTAATTAATTGCTCAACTTTCATGAATGTCACCCCAATTAATCCGCGCGAAAATTAATCTAATGATACTCATCAAACTCGAACAATAGCTGGAGAAAAATATTATGAACGTATTTGATGCTCTATATTTAATTTATAAAGTGAAACACAACATATATTGCCATCAAACCATCGCATGCTGCATTTTTGAGTTGTGACGCCTTTCTGGCCGGGGGTGTGATATGTGTTTAACAAAAATAAATGAAATGATAAAAGTATAGAGCTCATTAAAAACTCTTTAAAATGTCTGCGGTTCCAAACCTTGACTTCTTTGATTTACACAGCTGTGAAGACATAAATCAATAAAGCCTATGTTACTAGAGGCGGCTAAAGTCTTGCTACTTGTTGCCCCACGTAGTCACTTCAACAGTAGCTTATAAAGTTGCGCGACCAACTGGACTGAGGTGACGTTCTGAGCAACTCGCAAGAGTTTCGCCTCAAGGCCAACTTGAGGTTTCAGTTGAATATACCAAAATGTCCATTGACATTTTCCATCAGAGATTTAAATAGAAACATTTATGCAATATGAAACTGGAATTGTATAATCAGGGAAAACGGGATTTAAAGAAACAATTATGTATGAAGCAGAATCCAAATAATGAAGTTCGATTTACCAAAATTCTTCGTTTAACGAAATTTTCTTCAGAACCTTGACTTTGAAATACATTTACATGTTGATCAGTCGGGATATTACGTAAAATTATTTCTATCGAACCAAGTTTTCCATCTAATAAGAATTTCCAGATATTGTATTACCAATTTTTAATTTTAAAACTGTTGCTTTCTCTTTTTTTCTTTTATTTTTACTTCAGTGACAGATCTTTGTGTCAAATTCATAAATAGGTTCTGAACACAAAATCCTCTTTTTTATTAAAAACTTTTGCTCGTCAAAATTACGATGGTTTATTTTTTTATCTATTTTTTTTAATTTACGCATCTTTAGAAAATTAGAAAAATTTACAAATCTTTTTGATTTATGTTTAAACTTTCGAAAACACAGTCATCGTGGTTCCAATTGTCGATTTCCTTTTGTAGTATATTTTCACATTGTTTTTTCATCTTCCTCGTGTACTTTTAAGACATATATATAGTTTACTACACTGCTGGCCACTGTGAATGCAACACCCTGAAGGAAACATGCAAATAACATGAAATTTACAACATGCATTAGCGGAGGTGAGATATGCAAATGATTAGAATTTCATCGCAGACGCACATCACGCGCGCCTGTGGCGCAACTTCAAAGCGCTATTTAAGGCTTGGAGATTTCGACGATTTCAAGTTCGGCAATTGTGTTTTTCTTGTGGTTTTTTCAAAAAAAACGGTCAATTATGCCTCGTCGAAAACAGCGATCATCTTTTGATCAAGTATCTGAGTTCGACAGAGGAAGGATAGTGGCCTACCGAGATTGTGGATTATCTTTCAGGGAAATCGGTAGTCGTGTTGGACGAAACCAAACAACTGTAATGCGGATATGTGATCGTTGGATGCAGGAGGTACGACGGACCGGCGTGTTCCGATCGCAACCACCTCAGCACACCACTTCACGTGATGACAGGCAAATTGTGCGCATGGCAGTGACGGACCGCTCAGTCACATCACGAACCATAGCACAGCACATGCAGTCTGTAACGCATCATCCAGTGTCTGCGCCTTACCATTCGACGCCGTTCACAGCAGAGTGGTCTGTCCGCAAGACGTCCATTGCTTTGTCTACCCTTGACGCAGAACCACAGACGTCTCCGCCGCCAATGGTGCGATGACAGAAGGATGTGGACGGCAGAATGGAATGAAATTGTCTTTACTGACGAGTCACGCTTCTGTCTGCAACACCACGATGGTCGCATTCGAGTCTGGAGACACCGTGAAGAGAGGATGCTGAACAGCTGCGTTATGCACCGCCACACTGGTCCTGCACCGGGTATTATGGTATGGGGCGGTATTGGATATCACTCTCGCACACCTCTAGTACGCATTGCCGGTACTTTAAATAGCCAGCGCTACATCTCCGAGGTATTGGAGCCAGTTGTCCTTCCTTACCTTCAAGGCTTGCCCACATCCATATTTCAACAGGATAATGCGCGACCACACGTGGCACGCATTGTCCAACGGTTCTTCGTCAATCGCCAGATTGAATTGCTTCCCTGGCCGCCTCGCTCTCCGGATCTTTCGCCGATAGAAAACATGTGCTCTACGATTGTCCCAGATTCCATCCCCAGCTGCCACAGCAGATCAACTTTGGCAACGTGTGGAAGCTGCTTGGTCTGCTGTACCCCAAGAACTCATGCAAAGTCTCTTTGAATCAAGGCCGAGGCGTGTGGCAGCCGGTGATCTCCAACAATGGCGGCTACTCTGGCTACTGGTTTTGGTAGGAACCACACTTCACAGAAGTCTATAAATTTAATCATTTGATACTTGGTCAACATGTTATCTACAAAATAAATTTTGTTGTGATATCTCTTGTCTTTCTTGGTGTTGCAAATTGGGTGGCCAGCAGTGTAGTTAAGTTTTGTGCGCAATATATTTTATTTCACTAATTTTGCATTTTTAGTTATAAACTTATTTTCACTTGTGCGTAATGAATTTACGAAATCGAAGTGGCATAGGGAAAGAACTTATAGTAGCAAAGCATTTCAGGAAAAGGATCGTTCTGGAAATTTTCGCGATGTGTAATAAGAGGTATCTTTTAAACCAAAGCGTGTGAACGAGGGTTAAATAATATTATTTTTGCCAACACGCGCATCAGGTACTCCCGAAAATCGTCGCTATAATTCGAAAGCGACGTATGATCGGAAACGCGTATAACTGAGATGTTACTTCAATTACTAAAGGAAAGACTCTCCACCTGTGGCAATTATCTTATGTGCATTGGTGCTATAATTTCAATCCTCTAACCCCATTCCATACAAATCCTCTAAAACTGTTGTGGTTACAGGAAGACAATTTAACCGAAATACATGAGTCATCTTACCTTTCTAGTATTATTCCACATTTATATTTCTCAGACATAAATGATCTCATTAAACTTTTACATTTCACCAAAGCTTACGGAAAAAGACAGTTGAAGATTGATTTTTCCCACACTTTTTGCAGGACAAAGACTTCGCTCAAATTGTCTTTAATTCTTGACATTGAATGATTGGATACTAATTACTGTGTGAGCATTAATCGCAGTGTAATCTACGAGTTTTACACATCACATATAATTGTATGATGGTGATTACAGCCTTCTCTTTGATAGCTGTTTGTATATTATGGGTTGTGCATCTAAGAGCTTCTTCTATTGATTCTCTGCACCCGTTCGTCTTCATAGTAAATTGTGCTTGAATTTATGCACCTGACAAGAAGTATCAGTGAGAGTTAGTATGAAACATGAGCCACTTAAAGTTTGCTTATCGGTCTCGTTAGACTGGGCATATTATTTGCAGCTGAAAGTAATTTCAGTACAGAATAGAATATTACAATTGACAATATTGCCCTTTTAGGTTGTGTGTTTCAATCCAGTGCTGTCGCTTCGATAAAATGTATTTAACTTTAAAATTTTATCTAAATAGCACGTACTTGTTTGGATGTGGTTTTGAACTAAAACTTTCGGTATTTAGTTGATGAGTAGGTGCGTAAGAAGAGAAACGGTTGCGTAGTTGCGTTTCTATATTGCTCCAATTCTAACGCCCAAAAAAATGGTGGTGAATCTTTTTTTCTTTATGAGTTTTACTACAAAGTAGAATCACATGCCCACAGATCAGTTGGAGTTAGTGAGGGAAAGAAATACAAATTAACGCGAAGTTAATCCTATGTGGTTCCGTACAGGTTTTTTTTTCCGATTGCAGCATACTAAAGAAAAATGAACACACCTTTACAAAAATTAAATGACTGAATTAAAATAACAATAATCTGCTCATTAGTTATATTCATTCCTTATAAAATCTGTAGCTGTGGTGGTTTAAATCGAACTTGTGATCAGGTTCTTAATATGAAGACTCCCCATACTAGATATTGTGTGTTTAGTTCAGCTGATTTTTCGAAAATGTTGCCGTTTAAGAACAGATAAATGGCAGGGCCAAACTGGTTTATTTAAAGTTCTGATGATTATCAATGTCTGTAAAGGAAAAATCTCATAAAAATTGTAATAATGATTCTTCAAAGCGTCAGTCCTAAACAGAGGAGACTAAAAAAAACTTCAGTGCATTTATGATTTACTCCCTTGATAGTGCTATCAGCGCAATCACCTTGTCCTGGTAACAATTGACCTTTAATAGATGCTGAATTTGCCCTTTTATGACCCATTCACCTTTAACGAGTAATCGGAGTTCCGCACCTAGTCGACAAGAACGATATCTTGTAAGTCCCTTTTGGGAGCCCCTTTCACTGATACGTTACTCATGCTGAAATTTATTTTTCCGGAAGGTTTGCGAGACCTCGTTAATATGTCAGAGACAGGAAATTTTTCTTACATAGGTAAACGATTTCTCTTGTACGCCCCCGGGGATCGCTTACCTTTGATATGAGCTACGTGAAGATCGTGACTTTTCATTCTTCAGTATTTGTGAAATATCTTGTAGGATAAATCCGATTTATCTTTGATTTATCCTCAAAAATGGAGGATCGGCGACTAGAATTTCTCATTTAGGGAAAGACTGAAAAAAAAAATTCTCAACGAGAAAGGTACTCTGCAGTATCCTCGAGGTTAACAATGTATTAGTTAAGTTTCACGTGATATGTAACAATAAAATAAACAATAATCATGTTGGTAAAATATGAAGATTTGATATAAATCTTCTAATGTACTCATGATCATGCGTGTTGTGATGATGTAACAGTAGAACACGTATTTTGTTTTCAAACAGACATCCTCATAGACAATTATTCTGTTGCTACGATTAGCTGGTAGAAACTTTTAAGTGTCCTTTTGCATCTTATTGGTACGGGTTTTGGAAAGAATGAAGGTAATGTAAGCCCGCTGCTTTATTTTAAGTGGAGTTCATTCAGTGTGTTGCATTTGGAAAGGTCTAAAAAATATATTACTTCATTATGCATTTTTTAAAAATTGTTGAAAACGCAAATTAGGTAAATGTGAAATTTTTACCTTTAACAATCCCTATCTCCCCCACAGTTTTTATATTGTTTTCTATCTTTAAGAAAGAATTATGACGTGGCCTGAAACAATACCACTATCTTAAGATATCCGACTACGTTTACAGCGTCGATCTAGATGAAAATTCCGAATTTGTTTTCCTTTCTGATTCTTAAAGAATGTGAATTTCCGTTTCTAAATCTGCTTTTATTTTTTCAGTGCGATCATTAGAAAAGAAATAAGAGCGATTTAAACAGAGCAGCAGCTGTCCTTTTCAATACAAGGGATTTCATTTTTCAGGTAGGGTTTTCATAGTACTAAGAATGTAATGGACTACAGATTAGGCTCTAGGTATATTATTTGTGGATTTATAGCTGCATTTAAAAAAAAATCTCGTGAGAAATGACTGAAATTTTGCATGTGATAGCATATAATGACCTGTATTTTTTTTAGATTTCGATATATCAATTCGGTTTTAGTCCATGATAATCAGTAGAGCCTAAAGTACATAAGACAAAGAGAAATTAATGTCATAAGCATTTTTTTAGAGCTAGAGACGTTTATGTAAAAATTTGCTACATTTCGACCAAAAGTCTTCTCTTTTGAGAAAAATTGCATAGTTTTGGGCTATTTTTTCATACTTTTCCTATTTTGGTGCTCTATTCCTTCGGAAAATAGGATAAAAATTTTCGAAAGTAAAGTTTTTGAAAAAAACGGCTCCGAACGTAGTCGGATACCTTAAGAGGCGGTCTTCTATTCACTGAATGTCTATGACCTATGAACTGATCATTCCTACAAAATTATCTGATGAAGCTTGAAAATATCAAGCCCTCCTCATACTGTTGCTTAGACTTTCATAACTTTTATGCAATTAAACTGAGTGTATACAATGGTCATTATCTTTTTTTCCCCTTCAAATATAAGCTGTTGCTTTTACAATCATTTGAATAACATTAAAAAAAAACATGTTTGTTCTTTTTCAAAGAGAAAGATACCTTCACATTCTGATTATCTAATTCAGCGATTTAAAAATTCTCGACCGACTTAATACACAGCTATGAGCATGTGTTCATCCTGTTTTATTTATTTAAGCAGCCCTCCCGTTCTTCGTTTCCCGTTTGATAATTTACGACGCACTCAAGCCTAAAATCTTCCGTAACGCTATTTACACGTTTACTTGTACTCTTGGCTAGCACAAATCCCTGTAATAAAATCCACTAGATTGCCTAATTACTTTCTCGTAATGTTTTTATCGTGAAGGGAACATGGATTCTAGGATGTTCTGGACGAAAACAGGAAATGTTAAGAGGATTTTACTAAACCTTTAAAATGATCAGCAGATGTGTTTGATGTTAGGGTGTTTACGAGATCCAATTCCTGCATTCTCACTCAACTTTTTTGAAAATTTTCGGCATGGATGGGATGCATGAATGGAGAAAAAACACTTTGGTGTAGGTAGGGCCTATGTTAGTGTAGAAAATGCTTTATTGTTTTTGAATGGAAATCTTTTATTTTTCGGGTGTGAGGATCACTATTACTCTGTTGGCTTAAAAAATATTCAGTAGTGCTTTTTCACCTCAATACAAAGAAGTTTGACAATTGCCCTGAAACCCAATAATTTTATTCAGTTTTAAAATTTTGGAAACGTTTAAGCATTTTTCCTGGCCCGGAACTCGAACTTTTGACCTCCTGCCGACTCTTAAGAATTGCTGACAATTTTGCCAACGATATCTTGTGTCATTCTGAATCGTAATGAGTCAACATCACACTCACTCACAAAGTTAAGAACGCTTTAGTCTCAACTAAATGCATCGAAAAACTTTAAAAAAAAGTTTTATTTGATATTTCTTGATAATTACATACTACCCAATCCCATAACTACTAAAAATTAACTAAACTGAAAGCATTTTTTAAAAAACAAAATCATAGTTCTAATTAAATTTTTATGCCGAAGTAAAATTTGAGTTCAACTTTACAAAAGATTTCTGCTATTGAAAATTAATTATTTTTGTTTTTCATTGAATGAGTATTGTTTATTGGTTGTAAAATGATTGTAAAATGATTGTATAATGATTGTAAAATGAAGGCATAAATCAGAATGCCTGCTATCCTCACTAATCCTCTCTCTCTCTCCCCACCCACCCCGTCTCTTTTTGCATTTCTGTCCTATACTAGTTCTATACGCTTTCTGTGCTTCAGACATTGATTTAACTGTAAAATTTTATTGTTTTTACCTATTTATATATTACTGTTCATACCAGTGAACCTTTTTATTACCTTTATAATCATCGTTTTTATCACTTTTATATATCACTTTTATATATCGTTTTTATAATCTCTATATATCATCGTTGTTAACTCCTTTTTTATCTAAATCTTTTCACTTTTGCATGTCTTTTTATCATCGAAAAGAGAAGGCTTTATATTTGCAATATCCTATGTTGCTTCGAGCCAGTCACTTTTATACGGTGTTCGTACACTTACGATTTTCAATGAAATAGGGGTCTATGCATTAATTAAAATGAATATTTCATAATGGGCATTTAATAATAAGATCTAATCTATTGTTAACAAAACTACATGAAATATTTTAAAAACATAGTAAAACTTTATTTTTAAGAAACCAATAATCAAAATGTACCAAAAATTTTATCTCACAAAAGTCATCGTACACTTGTAAAAAAAATCTCTACATATTAGTAAATATTCTAATTTTACGTTAAATTAATATTTAGTAAGATATCCTTTGGCATCCACAACAGCTTTTAAACGTCTGGGAATTATAGATTGCACTAGAAATTTCGGCATCAATGTTCATCCATTCTTTCACCATAATTGTTTTTAGTTCGCTTTTCGTGTGAATGTCGTGTTTTCGTACTAGAACCTCCAGTTCTCTCCAAATATGTTCTATTGGGTTTAAATCTGGGATTGAGGTGGTGTTTTCAAAACTTGTGGCCAATTATAGAGACACCAGAGGTGAACGTTGAGAGCCGTGTGCTTAGGATCGTTATCTTGATAAAAAATAAAGTTGTTTCTAATACCCAAATTTTGGGCTGATAATTTTAATTGTCTCTTAAAATACTTATATAAACATCATGATTCATTATGCCATCAATAAATACCAAATTACCTAGTCCTGATGCTGACATGTACCCCCACACAAGGACACCTCCACCGTCATGCTTAACTGTTCCTACTAAGTTCTTGGGATTAAGTTCCACATTTTTTCTTCTCCATACAATTATACGCCCATCGGAACCAAAAATGTTAAACTTGCTTTCATCGGCATATAAGACATTATTCCAATACGTTTGGGGCTTATTTATCATTGATAGTGCGAAGGAAAGCCTTGTTTTTCTCACTCATAAAAAATTTTCTACGGGCAGAGCGCCCATGTAATCCAGCTGCTCTAAGAACTCGTCGAACAGTTTCAGGTGAAATTGAAGTAAAATTAATAATGTTTCATTAAATTCTGCAGAAACTTTTACAGCGCTCAAACAGGGATTCTTCACAAATTTTCTAATTATAAATCTCTGATCACGTTTTGTTAACTTTGCCCGACGACCTTTTCTTACCATGTTTTCGATCCGATTTTCTTCTGTAAAGCGTTTTATCACATACTGCACAGTAGAATGGGATAAATTAAGTAATTTAGCATTATTCCGAACTGATTTACCACTATGATGAAAAATAATCAATTTTCGAATGCTGTTTGTTGTTTCTTTACGACTACGAGCCATTTTTAAATAATAAATAGAATATTACGGACTAGGCAAGCAAAAATTAAAGCCAAACGATATTTTAAATGCCACCACAATTCAAAAATAAAAATAAAGCGCCAGACGATAATTTTAATTATGAATTTATCCGAAAATATTTCAGTGTACGATGACTTTATTTGGGTCATTATCCAATACTTGTCCACTATTCCAAGCTTTTATAGGCTACTCTTCAAATTCCTTTTCCGTACTATAATATATGTATACTGTCTATAATGTATATTAGTCAATAAACTTTCATTGTCGGCCCGAAGTAGCCTAGTGGTACACGTTTGGCTTCGGGCTTCGGGTGCTCAATTCGAATCCTGACAAACGCCATTAAATCCCTTCGTGTCTAGGCCAAATTAGGGCCCGTGAAATCTTTAGACCGAAAAGACCTTATATGAGGTCAAGAGGGTGGAAGAAGGTACGACCCCCCCCCCCCAACCACCTCTAGATATCACCCTTGGTGGTGCTTGGTTAAAATTGCGGTCGGACATCAACCCTTGTGGTGCCATTCCTGACCGTGAAACCACAGCCGCCTTCCTCTGCTCACTGCTATGTATAGACTTGGTCTGGAGTTGTTCCAGCAAGCAGCATAATAATGATTTAAAAAAAAAAAACTATAACTTTCAGTGTACAACACCATTTGTTCCCGTGTACTTATCAAATTAAACGCTTTCACCGAACTATGAGACGTAAGTTAAGTGTGTTTTTCGGCTGCTTGTTTGCTTTTTTCATCTCATTAATTTGTTATAAAGCGAAATGAGTAAAGATCGCAATTAATCATTAAACATTGAATTTTTGCGTGAAGTTTAATCAAAATTCTCTATCGTGTCTGTCGAAGAATGGTCGAACACATCTAAACGATGGTCGAATTCGTGTATTGACATTTCGTGATTAGCATTACTTATTTAAATACTTTTCAGTCTCTGATCGCATATCAGGGTTTAATCATGCAATTTCACGTTATATATATATATATATATATATATATATATATATATATATATATATATATATATATATAATTATATATATATATATATTACTATTATTATTATTATTATTATTTATTGTTTAAATTGTTTGCATACATCATGCATCACATTTTTACCATAAAATATTAATGATTTAAATTTATAAAACACTAATAAAATTTTAATTAGGATGTTCCTTAGGTATGCATTTTTGTACATCTTACAGTAGAGATAATTAGAGATCAATATAATAGGGAGAGAAAATATAATTAGTGTAGTTAAATGATGTGTGTCCCATATATCTTGTCGTTAGTTCAATAAATAAGCAACAATAGATGTGTATGTACAAAAAGTTCAGTGTATTATGTCTATGTGTTTGTGTCTTAGAGCAGAATGAAAACTGACCGGCTGGGGTATTTGTCTTTGATACTAGAGTGGCAGAGTTCGAGTTTTTTTTCTTTTAATAAGATATCTATACACAGGAATATATTTAAACTGAAAGGGGTCCAAAGGATGACAGTAGTGCTATAGAAATATATGTACGATAGGAAGAGAAAAGGGTGTGGATATATCACGTTAAATGAAATTTTGCAGTCTTCTGGTTGCACTTGGAACGTAGATACAACTATGTTCCTATGATGTTAATGCAAAATATATGTAATAATTGAATTTTAAAAAAAAGATATTTCAAGCAAAATAACATAGCTACTTTCTCAAAGTTTTTGACCCTGCGCAATTCTATAGTTTTCAATTAAAGATTCCTGTTCCATTTGTCAAAATTGCTAATAATTGCTCTCCCCGGGAGTTGTTGGCTTACAGTTTTACAAGAGATATTTCTTCTTTCTATACAAAGAATATATCTTTCTGATTTTTATTAAGCGTTATAGTTATCTCCAGACACAATTCTTTACGAGAAATGGAAAAATCAACCGTTCCTAATTCGCGAAACCCGTTCATTCATATACTTACAGTCACACACACACACACACACACACACATATATATATATATATATATATATATATATATATATATATATATATATATATATATATATATATATATATATATATATATATATATATATATATATATATAATTTTTCTTCAGAAAATTCAACAAGAAAGATAAACCTCTCCCGTATCTGATGGTAAGTAATTCTGGTACATAATTTCGTCTGCTGTGCCTCCTAACAGACGGCTTTAAGGATTTTTATGCACTGTGAAGCAGCAGTCGTGACAGGACTGCGGAATAGGTTAAATTAGTTTACGGAAGTAAATATATTTTTGCTTGTATTTCCATTAGACACTTCTAGGAACAACCTCGACGAATGGAAAGCGGAAGTGGGAAACATTTCAGTCTCCCTTAAGCATAAGTTTAAACGCTAGGGCAGGTGTCTTTGGAAGTAAAAATGTGATGAAAGGCCGTTCGTCCGGCCTCGTCCCGAATGTCTGCAGAATGTTGAAACAAAAAGCTTTCATTTGTTATTTACGCAGCATCTGCCGCAATATGTTTTCTTTTCCAGGTACACGCAAGGCCAAGATTGTACAGAGTTCGTAATATGACTATCTCATCCGGTATCTTGACATAGCTCTAAGCATTTAAATTAGGGCGATATAGTACATTTTATCTCCTCTATCCTCATCACTTTGTAAAATAACTAACACACACACGCATACATAAATGTAACTATTTAATATAATGTTATATGTATATGTGTATGTATGTGAGTATATGTATGTAAATTCGACACTACATAATTACTTAAAAATATAGTTTTGTACCCATATTAAAAAAAAAGTTTTGTGTTCAAAATTACTTTATTATGTCATTCCTTTTTTGTATTCTTTCATTTCTTATACATTTTTTTGTATTTTTTACTGAAAATGAGGTTGGATTCATCTGTGCATTTTTTGCATGCTTACGAGGAATTGTGATAGAATGTTATTTTAAGCATTGTTTGTACAAAACTGTTTAAAATCGGCTAAGTTTTAAAATTTTTTTAATATTTGAGCTATTATTTTTGAAAGTGATATAAGTCTATTTTTTAAAAAAAATGAGTTAACGGGAATTTTAGTAACATATAGACACTTTCTCTTCATATTTATTATCATACATTCAAAGGAGTACGATTTTTACATAAAGTAAACAAAATAATTTTGGCTATAAAATGTTATCGCAAAAATATTTTTTTGAAAGTGGAATGAGTCCATTCCTAATAATTATAAGTAAAACAACTTGCTCCATAACAAAGGTTTTCATAATTTTCATGACAACAGAATTTATATGTATAAATGGGAGGAAACTGTAGTATCTAGAGGTGTGGAAGAAATAGCATCTTACTGCCTGAAACATATTCAGAATATTACTACCCAAGACCATATTATAGCACACAGTGACATGTTTACGGACAAAATCGAAATATTAAGCTCCCACTGATGTGGTTAAGGATTGTTCAGTCAGCTGATAATAACATAAATGTTATTGACCACAAATTTCTATTGTTGGGTCATTCATTTCTTCCAAACAACAGAGATTTTGGATTTGTGGAAATAGCATTAAAGAAAAAGGATCAATTATATACTCCTCAAGACTATTATAATACAATAAAGACTTGCTTAAAAATAGCTTCATTTTGTATGAAATGAAAAGAGAAGATTTTGTCTTAACCAAATCTCTAGAAGAGGCCATATGAAATAGGGAAAAAAATACGGACGGAGAACTTATAAACTGGCTGAAAATATTCTGGATGAGGTTTAAAAGGGATGAACCGCACAAAATTTTTTACAAAACGAGTATGGAAAAAAATGCTTTATTTAAAATAATTTTTTTATTTGAAAAGCAAGGAGGGCCTAAACACCTCAGAAAAATTACTATGTTGCCACTGTATAAAACTTCAAGAACTATAACAAGAGAGAAATACAAGGATATGATGAGTTTACTGCCTTACATACCACCTATTTACCATGAATACTTCACTATGCTAACTGTAAAGGAGAAATAAGCTTAAGATATAAATGTTTTTATTTTTAATTATCTTAACGAAGTAATTTATATTTTACACTTGTTTATTTATATCGCCTTTTTAATATAACTGAAATTATTTCTTAATAAGCTTGGTTATTAGCATATTTACATGTCTTAATTTTAATTATTATTTTTAATTAAAAAATACATTTCAAGGAAACTAATGTCTATAAAAATATGGACATAAACTTCCTCTTGTTTTTATTTCTTATAATATGTTATTTTTGAAAGTGGTATAAGTCCATTTGGAGCTGCAAAAATTCCTTATTTTTTTAATAATTTTAATAATTATTATTTCATAATAAAATTTAAAAGGTGTATAATGTTAAAAACATCACTCGAATTGATTAACGTTTGCCAATATTTTTAATTTGATTCAAATGCAAACTTTTAAATATCTCGATACATGAAAAAATGAACTTATACCACATTAAAAAATGACAGAATAGAGAATAAACTAAATACAGTTTTAAAAATTATTCTATCACTCCTTCTTAATTAAAAATGTATATGTATATATATTTGTGAGCTCATTTGTTGTAGGTAATAAGTGAATAATTTAAATTTCAGCTCGGAAAATACCTGACACTGAACAGTCTAAGTCACAGTGGAAAGTACAATTTAATTATTAAGAAATTTTTTAAATTCCATTTTAAGCAAGGCCGTGCTGGATTGGGGTGGAGTAGTTTGGTTTACGATGTGTATTTTCTAATGTATTCAGGCACTACAGTAATGTTCCATGATTACACTTTCCTGATGTGGTGTACTTTCATAGCTATTTTTAAAACTTTTGATATTTTCAGAGCGTCTGGCACTTTCTTAGCTGTAGCAGTTCTTGTGATGGCAACATACCGCTTGGGAAATGAACTTACCAGGTTTTCAACGTGGGTTGGTCCAAGGAAGTAAAGTCAATGTTGTTTCAAAACATGTCATTGCATCGAAATGACCAGCACTAGCCCTCAGATTGATCTTAGTGATACCATTAAAATAGAAAAGAGAATAAACTAAATACAGTTTTAAAAATTATTCTATCACTCCTTCTTAATTAAAAATGTATATGTATATATATTTGTGAGCATATTTTCCTACCCCACCCAAAATTTAAATTTTCCCTCTTTTATTTGTAAGTAATGAAATAATAATGTTAGGATATGATAATTCAAGCTTTGAAATTGGAGATATTGGCCCATTTTCTAATCCCATTTCTCTCACTGACTTTAATTTATATTTCCAAAAAAGCAGTTAATACAAATCATAGTTTCTCTAGATCTATTTCTTCTTATAATTTGTGTCTGCTCTACTTTGTTGATATACATAAAAAAGTAAAGGAATACTCTTATCTGTTGAAGATAAAAACAACCACTTTGTAAAAGTGGGGCATTTTCTTTATCTTAAAACGACATTCTTAAATTCCGTTTCAATTTCGATTCGTAATTTATCCTAGTCGCAAAAACTTTCATTGAAATTTTAAAGTTTTTCTTCATCACACCTTGAGGTATTGAACAAATTATAGCTGTAGTATTTTCTTTGATCTGTTTCTATTAAAGAACTTGATTTTTCGTTTATACTGGCAGCCTTAACAACGGAACGTTCCAAAACAAATTAAAGTTTTGCCGGGTTTCTTTACGAAATTTATTTTGCAGAAAATTTGCGTTTAATTTTATAGAGGATCCAATTTAACTTCAAAACGTTTGATGATTTTATAATTTTGTTTTTAAACGTCAAATAAGGCCTTAAAAGTTGAAAAGAAAGCTTAATTGTAAGGTGAGCTGAATCCATCCAGCTGCAGCTTATACAGAAACTGATTTGCAAACTGCATTTTCTTTGGAATTCAGTTACATGTTTTTGCCCCCTTAACGGTGGAACGTTCCAAAACAAATGAAGTTTTATCAGGTTTCTGTACGAAATATATTTTGCAGAAAATTTTCATTTAATTTTATAGAGGATCCAATTTAACTTTAAATTTTGATTTTAAACATTAAATAATACATTTAAAGTTGAAAAGAAAGGTTAATTGTAATATGACCTAAATTCATCGAGCTGCAACTTTAAAGATTAAAATTTATAAGCCCGCATTTTCTTTGATATTCAGGCACATGCATATGCAAGCACCTGCAAAATACATATATTAATGCTGTCCAAAAACAGCGGTCTCTGTATCCTTAAAAATACAACAATACCCAGTTTTGTTGATCGTCATTTTATTCTTACTCTTTTGATATATAGCAAAATTTCTTAATCCATTTATTCTTACACTTTTACATTGCATATACATGAATTTTTAAGAGTAAATGATTCACAGTCTTCTTATTTTCCTTGCTGTATGCTGACTTAGTATTCAGATTATACTTGAAAATCATTTATGAAATTTTACACGGGGAATAATTAAAGACCGGCTTGACAAATTACTAACAAATTGAAAAAAACTTCTGTTACATTATTTTGTTTCAGCTGTTTACATTTTTAAAATTAAAAAATATTACAGGATTTAAGCTGTCAATCATTTTATATTTTTTTAATCACCACCTTTAGATAGTTTTTCTGAAACTTTTGACATGTTATAGAGATGTTGAGAACTATGTTTCGCTGTATAACTTCATTAAAAAATTTTCAAAATTTTTCTTCTCTACGTGTATACTTTCTTGGATTTATCAAATGATTGCCTAAATTATACCTCGACTGCTTTTTATGATATTTAATGTTATTTTATAAACGTATATATTTAGAAAGTAATAAAACATCATTTTAACTCTAAAAGCTTAAAATGAAATTAGTTACTTACATTAAGTTCAGATATGCGTAAGAAATGACATCTGTGTTTTTTTCCCCAATGTGGAGGCACTTGTCGTCAAACATTCGCCTATACTTCGCCGCAATTTTACTGCCCATTTTATTGTGGGGGCACCATATAGGCGGACAACATTACCCCCTATGAAGGGACGACACGAGCGGAGGCATTTTTCGTGGCGCGACGCCAGGATTCTATCCGAGCACCCTCAGCTCCGAAAACCAGCGCGCTGTACCACTGGGCCGCCACAAGCCCACATTTATGTTTGTACTAGCCGCTGGGCGACCAGCATGGTCGCTTTTAGTTTTATATTTTCTTTTGCAAAACAACTCAACTGAAAGGAACATATGTAAGGAATGTTACCATTACTTTTCATCATAAATATACGTTGTTAAGGAGTATTTTCCATAAAGCTGATTCTAAAACATCGTGATTAAAAAATTTTAATTTCCATTACTTCAGAACAGAGAAGACCGAGAAACCCAACACGAATGATTTTTAAAATTACACCCCTCTCTGTAT
The DNA here is from genome assembly GCA_907164885.2 of Dolomedes plantarius. Lineage (NCBI taxonomy): Eukaryota > Metazoa > Arthropoda > Arachnida > Araneae > Dolomedidae > Dolomedes > Dolomedes plantarius. Next base: position 101,434,320 of record OU015500.1, read on the forward strand.
GTACTATTTTTCAAAATTAAGATATATACACTTTATCATTACATCAAATAAGAAATTGTTGGGGAAAAATTTTTTTCACTTAAAAAAAAGGGGTAAAAATTCCACAAGTACTAAATTATAGTGTGGATTACATCACTCTTTGTATGTGCTATTGTTCACAATTAAGATATCTACACTTAATCATATCAAATAACAAATTGTTGGAAAAATTTCTTCACTTATAAAATGGAGTAAAAATTCAGCAAGTACTGAAAAAAGTTTAGAAAATTAACTATTACAGGTTGTCGGTTGCATTGCCAGCAACGGTTAAGCCTAACCTCGCGATCATTTATGTTCTCTGTTTCACGCCTCTCTCATAATGAATTATTTCTTCTTCGCTTTCTTTCTTGAGACTGTTCCCAATTTTCACTTGATCGTGCAGCTCGCTTTCAAGCATTCCTGATTTCAGTGCATAATCCATGTTGACACGCGGTTGAAAATTGCGGACGGCCGCTAATGTTTACATCTGGTAGTTGAAGCCGTTGCCATTCGGAGTGTAGAAATATCGTCGATTTTTGCCTACGCGTATACTGCCCATACCTACGCCCATACCTACGCGTTTTATATATATAGATAATGAGCTAGTTATCAAGACTACCATCTTGGAATGGTGCTTATAATTTAAATTCTTATCGGACAAATGCATTTGAAAAGAGAAAGCATGTTAGCATATGACTCAGTGACGTTATTTAACAGATATATATTCAGTCAGCTATACTAAAACAGAATAGCGATAAATCTACCGTAGTCAGATGGAAACAAATTGTTGACGTAAGATGTTCTGTATACGTATTGTTCGTCTGATGGCTCAATATATTAAATCCAATTTGATTTATTTTATGAGTTAAAAGAAAACTATGGGACGATAACTGCAGTTGAATGATTAATAATTTTGATCATCAGCTAAAAAAAGTTAATACTTCCGAAGTTTATGTATGCCCTTAATTCGGCAAGTATTTTGGTAAATGCGTTATCATTAGTCTTCACAACAATCGGCTAATAATCTGTACTCATCGCATTCCGTATTGTAGAAGATAACATTTGAAACGACAAAAATTCCATCAGTTGAAATCAAAAATAATAAAAGTCAGTGTTGTTTTCTTTACAAATGAATTCAAATTTTGTTCTTCGTAAGGCCACTTAATCCTAATAGAACAAGAAGAAACATAAGAAAATTCTACTTCCTTTCCGGCATAAGGAAATGTGGTTCGTATACAATTTTAGGGATCCGATTAAAAATAAATATTATTGAGCAAGTGTTTTTCATTGGTTTTTCTTATTAACTCATATTCTTCTGTTTAATAGAAAGTCAGAGTGTCACATAAATCTTGACAAAATATCTAAAATTTTAAATTTAAATAAAAGCAAGCAATTTTGATATACGTATATCTCAGGGGTTTTAGAAAAATGAAACAAGAGTCTATTATGGCATAGAAAATTTTAAAAGCTTATACAACTTTAACAAACATTTTTGTCCGTTCAACGAGAAAAAAAATTAATTTCAAATCACCTGAATATTGCTTATTTTCATGGGATTTTTGAATAAATCCAAACTCTTCCAATTTAAAAGTCTCGAAACTAATAAGTACGTAAGTGGCCTGTTATTCTCAGTCACGTAAAATAGTTTTGTACAATTATTCTAAACTATGATATTTAATTCTGTGACATACTATTGTCTGGGTCAGCAAAGAGCACAGAACAAAAACAGCAGTATCATGCCCCATTACTTTCCCGTCCAAGCAACGACTTTGCTGACATATGGTTAGAAACTTGTTAACTCTTCCGCGTGCCATACTGGGAGTCGACCACAAAATAGGCTGCATAGGCTCGCCCGCTTTTCATTCAATTTTTCCCACGGCAAGCTGTCGACGATTGTGCAACGTCTATTTACGCACGTCTTTCTCTGTCCACTCGTCCCATCTGTTGTGGTACGGATGGAGATTATGAATCCATTATATGAGGTTTCCGAGAACCATTTAGCCACTGAGCGGGCAATTTTGTTTCACTGGGTGCAGAAGTGGTCACGCTTTGCTGCTCGCCATCCATCACAAAACGAGCATCAGCATTCACACTGGTGGATGCGATTCGGGAGCATTTACTATGTCGATGGAAGGGAGGAGGTGACTGAAAAACCTGTTTCCATGGAAGAAATCGACAGGAAAATAAATTTATACGATGTAATTGTTGTTTTCAATTTATGGTGTTTGAGGTAGACAATTACGTTTCGTTTCTAAGGAAATACCCTTAGCTCGATGCAATTCAACGGTATAAAAAGAGCAGAAATAAGACGGCAAATAACAGGTGATAATCCATTTGGTATTCTTATGAATATTTATTTATCCTTGGCTTGGCCGTAGATTCCAATCGATCATGAAGTTCATTTTGTGCTGAAACAAGTAATATAAAAACAAAATTTTTTAAAGTCAATTCCTACTTAGGTCAACAAAGAAAAATTTGAGTGTGAACTAATAGTAGGAATTGACGAAAAGGATTACCTGCCAGAACCTTGCCTACTGTGAGAGATTAGGAGGGGGGGGGGGGGAAGAGAAAGAAAAAGTTTGTCAGGTTGGGGATTCGATCCCGCAACCTACAGGACGGGAGGAGCCCGTGCTACCGCAGTGCTACCGTTTACAGAGTAAGAAGAGGGAAATTACTAGTCAAGAGCAAAAGACGCTCTAGGTTTAAAACTAAAATCGATTAATTAAATTTAATTAATGAATTAATATTTGAAAAAAACTGTATTAACATCAAGTGTCATCCACTACAAGTTTAAAAAAATGTATTTGAACTTGAGTGGATGAATAAAAAGTATTTTATTAACGATTGAAAATTTGAACAAGATATATATAGAGAGAGTGTGAACTAATAGTAGGAATTGAAAAAGGGAATTTTTACTCAGATATACAGTACATATGGAATACAACTATATTCTACCAATCTAGGTTAAAAAATGAAAAGTGCTAAGATTTAGATTATATTTTTTGAGCACTAGTAGGGACCCGTCTGGCACTAAAGTCCTCGCAAATTTGACATTTGGTTTTGATTTTTCTGATTTTTATCAGTCCATAAAATGTTGATAGATTGCTGTTCTTTACCACAGATCAAAAGAAGAATCAATTGTGAGCCGTGAAAGCTGTCTGTCTTCCTCAAGGAATTGAATCTTTTGTATGCGTTAATAGGGAAAATCTCTTTTAAAATACCATATGTCCTAAAATCCATATAAGTGATTATTGAATTTTTTAGCTGTAAAACCTATGAGTGTTTATTAGCTCTACGAAATTTGCAAACATTATGTTTCACATACTTTTCTTTATCGAGTGACTACAATGACAGCATTTTTTTTTAATATCTGCTCTTATTTTTTTTTCTTCTTGCAAAAATTAAAAAAAATATTTTTAAAATATTGCTTTACAGTTTTCTCTTTCCCTATGAACTCTTTCGCGAGAAGTATACCAAATGTTTGAAGTGAATTGGAGTAACTTTGAGTTAAATATATTTGTATTATTTAACGATTTTCGTTTCAAATAAAAGACATTAAGACTTTAATCTCGAACATTTTTACTAAGTTTTATTTCTAAGATACTCTGTCACAACCACGTTGCAAAGACATTTTAGATGTCTTTTTTTTCTATTATAGGAACGCTTTAATTTTCCCATTTATGTTTGGTTTCAATTCGCTTTTCTGCATTGCAATTCTGTGCGATTCTGAATAAGAGTATCTAACACGTTTCATTTCTTTTTCGTCGCTTGAAAAATGAAAGCCATTTGTAAAAATAGGAAACCGGATTAGAATAAAACTATCCTATCATTTCAAGCGTTAAAATGTGTTTACAATCCACTTAATAATAATAAACTGACCAATATTGATATTCCCAAAATGTCTCCTCATGCAAAAATTCTAATGAAATACTGTTTTCGGAATCATACATTAGCCTAACTGAACTGCCCGAAGTTTACTGTTGCAATTAACCATGGCCTTTGTTGAAAAAGTTCAAGACCTAAAAATGGACGAGTCAGCCAAAAATCGAAAAAATATTGTTCACAGATTATATTACGGCTCATTAAAGGAAAGCGCAAAATTGTACTAAAATCAAATTACAATAAATTTCTGAAAAGGTAGTAGTTTATTTCTGAAGTCAATAATAACCGACTGCTAGGACCTGGTGTCGAACTTAGGTCATCCATCGATGACCTATGTTCGACACCTGATCTTGAGATGATACATTATCGAGTTACGTTTTCTTTTCGCCGCGACTAAGTCTCCTTTTGAATTGCAGTCATTAAACCTCCCTCACATCTTGAATTTTGAAGCCATCCATAATTTTTTCACCAATGCTAATTTTTTTCCGAATTAAGGTTTGTCATATGTTTGAATAACGGTATCTTATCATTCTTCCCAATTGTCGAACTCCACTGTAATGACCAGCTGTCATGGTCGGATAAACCGATATGCAATGTAGTAAATATTACATAATCTAGCTCTGTTACCCTGGTGATGTGAGAATATCTCACAGTGAATCGTTCTAAACAGCTTAACTATATTATAAAGAATCTTTTTCTCTAATTTTGAGACTTACTGCACTGACCTGTATGCGCTTATAGACTGATCAGTTTAGACCTCTTACGAAATAAAAATAAAAATAAAAAATTAATTTTGAGTTTCGTCTGGGATGCAGAACTCCTACACCTTTAAAAATCAAAGGTGTGTAAAAATAGTCCATAATATCAGTTAATTTTCGTAAAAGATTTTGATAGATGCGGATCCGTTTTTACCTACAAATTGAAAGTTTGTATTGCATCCTATAAGTTATTATTATTATTATTATTATTATTATTATTATTATTATTATTATTATTTTGCATTTTCATTTTACTTATGGAGTTACTGATAATCTATAGACACCTTAATGGGCCTTTGTTTTACTTTTACGATGGCGTGTCTTCATTGAAACCAATAGAATATTGTACAATTACCGGTAATTCCTAGCTTTTATGCACAACAAATAGCCTGCACTGAAAGTTTTTATTGCTCTAGGTTTTTAGAGTGAGGTATTGATATAGATTGTTTTCAAACCTGTATTTTCTGTCATGTTGATAGTCAAGCAGATATCGACACTTAACTAAAGACACGACAAAACCTACTCTTCCACAAGTGTACTTACACTGCACGAGTGATCTTAAATTTTCGATGAACTTGATTTTCGATTAGAATTCCTCCCAATCTAAGGGTCCCATGAGGAAACTACGAGCAAAGAGATTAAACGCTTTTTATATTTATTTATTTTATTTATTTATTATTATTTTATGCGTGTGTGTGTCACTATGTGTTACAATAATTTCCGAGAATAGAACAGATCACATACAAGGAGATGTGATGAAATTTTATTTCTGTAAAACGTTGGTATTTCCGTTTAGAGATTGTGTTAATAGAATATCTATATATATAAAACGCGTAGGCATGCGGCACAAAAATCGAAGATATTTCTACACTCCGAATGGCAACGGCTGCCACTACCAGATGTAAACATTAGCGGCCGCCCGCAATTTGCAACCGCGTGTCAACATGGATTTACGCACTGAAATCAGGAATGTTCGAAAGCGAGCTTCACGAACAAGTGAAAATTGGGAACAGTCTCAAGAATGAAAGCGAAGAAATAATTCATTAAGAGAGAGGCGTGAAAGAGAGAGCATAAATAATCGCAAGGTTAGGCTTAACCGTCGCTGGCATAGCAATAAACAACCAGTAATATTTAATTTTCTACACTTTTTTCAGTACTTGCTGAATTTTTACTCCATTTTATAAGTGAAGAAATTTTCTCAACAATTTATTATTTGATATGATTAAGTGTAAATATCTGAATTGTGAACAGTAATGCATACAGAGAGTGATGTAATCAACACTATATTTTAAAATTTTCCACAAGAATTTCTTATTTGTTGTAATGATAAAGTGTAGACATCTTAATTTTGAAAAATAGTACATACAAAGAGGGATGTAATTTTTAAAATCATTGATGTTGGGTTTCTCAGTATTATCTTTAACTCTTTTCTGAGGTAATGGAAATTCACATTTTTTTATCACGATGTTCTAGAATCAACCTTATAGAGAATACCCCTTACAACATATATTTGTGATGACAGGTAATGGTAACATTCCTTTATATGTTACTTTCAGTTGCGTTGTGTTGCAAAAGAAATTATAAAACTAAAAGCGACCATGCTGGTCGCGCAGCGGCTAGTAGCGTATTAATCTGTGAACAATTTTTTCAATTTTTGGCTGACCCGTCCTCTTTAATGAAATTTATTAAAATTTAGAAATTTTTTACTGATTAACTTTAGACTTGTTATATTTTAAAACAAAATAGAAAATAAAAAATTTCTGATACACATAGTTTTTCACGGAAATGCATTAAAATGTCTCAGAATTTTAGTTTCATGTAGTTATCCTATAGTAGCTGCAGTAACCATTATGGCATTGAGAACATCATTATGCACTTATTTCTCACCTGATTATGTAACCAACAAAAAGTTTTACTCTCCTCTTAACTGAGAAATGATCCTTTGACTGTTAATCCTAAAATTATTTTTAAACAGTATAGCACACTTCATGTATTCTTCATTACATATGCCCAATTGTTTCAGAACAGCTGTTTTTATATTAAGCCTATTTCTTCAATTAATATTATTGTTTTTGTCCTATCATCAGTCACTTTTCCGAGACTAATTGTATTGGTTATGAATTCTTGTGGAACTGATTCAAATCATTACACTTATCAATCGTGCTTATGCAATTGCAAGTTGTTACACATTATAAGCCGATTACTTAACACAATGAATAAAACTCTACTTCTTTAACTTCAGTTTGTCACGTAATGGTTAACGACATAAGGTCAGGTTTGGTAATTTTTTGATTGCTTTATTTTTTCCTTTTATGTAAATGGATGTCCTCGAATGAGAGAATAAAACTTGGTGGGACTTCACTCGCATGTGCTTATGAATCTCATAGCATTCTTTTAGTCAGTGACACGAAACTTATAATATAGTCAATCACTGCTGAGCAACTTCTCATGCATACAAAAGCAGACCCTTCTGTAATAAATTCAGCGTAACACTTTAAGTCAAGTCCCCCCATAACTTTTTTTCATATGGAGATTTATGGTGTTTTAATGTTAAATTCTATATTTGGTAACTGTTTGAGTCTCGAAGACACGAAGTGGTTTTGATTAATTTCAGTACTCAAAAATGTGCCACAAATAATCATGTATTAAAAAAAAAAACTGATTTAAAAATCGCTTTTTGACTCATTATATTCACTTCCTTTCCCCTTTATCTCCCTACATTCGTGCTCCTGTACTGTCAAAGGAAATATTCCAGTATAATTTCCTTTGAAATTTTCATATAATTTGAAAGATTGAAATTATCTGTAATTTAGTTGCTAAAGAGGCAGATGGGACCTCAGTGAATTATGTTAAACAATATATTCAAGTTTACCCGTAAATTAAATTTAATGATTAACACCATTTAATAGAGGAGAGGTTTGAGGTCCCCTGACCCCACTTTCCCTTAATAGAGTCACAGAGCTTCTTAAATAACACCTCTTTTAACGAAAAAAATGTCTATGCCATAAAAAAGGAACATATTAAACCAATACCAAATTATATTTGAACACATTATTTCCGAAATAGTTTACTGATAGACAATAAAATTAACCGCATTAGATGTTTATTTAATTAAACGCCTTAAAAGTACTTTCTCTAACATTTTTACTCAACCCATTATCTAGCCTTTGTGCTATTTTAAAATTAAAAATAAAAGCTGGATTATATTTGAGTAAGTAAAAAGAGTGCATGCGCACCCTAAAATATACTCTGAGGAGGAGATACAAATGATTATTGTGATAAACACATCGGGTTTCATCAAGAATCAACTTCCATAACTAGAAAATTGGGCCTATTGCAAAGTATTAAAAATGTTCATGCTAGTATCGAACTAATTAAAACGTCATAACAGGAAATAAGAGTTTTCCCGGGGTAGCTAATATAACGCTATACATATAATTTTTATAATACCCCGTACTGTATAACACGAAAAATTTTCTAAGCCTATTGATTACAGGAAAACTATTTTTCAGTTTAATGAAATGATGATTTGAAGATCCGATCATTTAAAAAAATAAACAGAATTCAGGTTACATGCATAAAGACATTACGTAAAGAATATAATTTCTTCCGATATTTTACACATAGAATAAATAATGGTGTCAAACGAGAACATTTTAATTTTCTTTTTTTGCCTTAAAAGAATTAGTGATTTTAGTGAGAAGAAGTGAGGATATTCGATTCAAATTGCAAAAATTAGTTACATATGCACAGGTTCTAAAGAATTTTTAGGTATCCAAATTTTTTTTATTTATTTTAATTGGATATTTATAGTGACAAAATAGTTTGCCTCACTTAATAGCTTTAGGTTGATTTTGAAAAAAAAAATAAATAAAAAATAAACAAAATTAGAAGCAAATATTTAGCTAGAAAAAGCTGGCTTAGATCGAATTTATCTCAAAAATCGAAGTGTTTTGGTTCTAATTTTCCTCAAACTTTATTAAGAAAGAAAAACTAACATTAGAGGGATTTTCACAACTATTTTAACATCTTACAGACCTTCATCTCATCAGGTGTTAAAGAGAAAGTTGAAAAGATAAAAGAAGATCCTTTTCTCCCAAAATAACCAAGATTGTTCCATAGTTTACATTAGAATAGATTTCAATCTTAACGGAAATTTAATAAGGGTTTCCTGTGAATGCTATCAGTATATATTAAAGCCTAGCTAATGATGAATGAGGATGGCATCATTAAAAGGCAATTTTCCAGTTAAACAATTAATGGGACAGTTTGTTTTAATTTTTCGTAATGCATGTCATGCAACATTCTACAACGTTTCAAATTATTGCGGTTTTCGTTTTACTGATTACATCTGCTTGGTTGTTACATAGATTATTTCATTTCCGTTGTGAATCTAGTTAGACTCAGCAATATAGAAAAGTCCATTTTGTATGACCTTAAAACTTTCTCTGAGAACTCTGTTGAAATTCATCTTAAAAAACTTTTTTTTAATGCATATCGGAGAAAACAAATGAAATCTATACTAAATTTTTTAATATTATTTCATGTAATAAAATATGATATTTCCTATTTGTACCCATTAATTAATGAAATTTGATTTTCTATATCTTATAAACTTTTTTTTAATGCATATCGGAGAAAACAAATGAAATCTGTACTAAATTTTTTAATATTATTTCATGTAATAAAATATGATATTTCCTATTTGTACCCATTAATTAATGAAATTGATATTCTTGAGGAAAACTAAATATTCTATACAAGACACAATTAAAAAAGGTTTTGTCTTGAATGCATTTTTTGATTGCTTAGACAAAAGGAAAATGCTATCCTTGCAATTTTCTTGTTGCTCTTGGAAAAAAAATGTAAATATATCTCCTATGATTGTTCTTTTAAAAAAAACGTGGATCACAAAAGATTACAGAAATAATAATTTGGGGTATTTGTCACGGTGGATTGATCAAAATTTTTACATTTATTCTTTCTTTGAAGTCATATAAGCTTGTAAAGCCGAAATTGAAAAGTACTCAATAAAAAGAATGGAGTAAGAGACAATGAGGAAAGTGTTTTTTAAATTTAAGTTTTAAATTTGCTTTATAAAAGTTTGATTAAATTTCATAGCATAATTAGATTTTTGGTTGGAATTTTCCGGATACATCTGTTTTTTAGTCATCGTTTTCGTTGCCCATATTTGCCAACTGAAATGACTTATGATATTGGCTACATGAGCATAGCTTTACAAATAAAGCAAAATTATTTTCAATAAAGTTATGTATAATAAAAAAAGAAGAACACATCCCGCAATACCATTTCGAGCAAGCTGTACAGCCGGCGAAAAATTGACGTGTCAGCATAGCTAATTTAGCATTCTCCAGACCCGAATTCATCCAAAGAACTTTTGGAACGATTTTATCATACCACTATCATTATCAATCCCTTTTTCACAGTAAAGGGGTCTACCAGTTCCCGAATGAGTGATTTAAACTCGTGCTTTTTCATCTTCTAAGTTACTGACGAATTAAGAAATTTATGTAAGAAATGTAACGCAAGAAATCAGCATTGCATGCGCAATAATTAAATCTTTATCATAGGGATAAAATGCAAGAAAACCATGTTTACTTTAGTTTTTTATCATGATTTCGGGAGGCTTCTTAAAGGAAAATCATGATATGGCTATAGTATCAATGGGTGATAGAGTTTGCTATAACCTTAATAAATAAATCACATGTTTTAGGTGGACCAAATAAAAAGAAAAAATGTTTTTCAATTATTTTTAACGAAGGTGTGTAAAAAAATGAAAGTGCTTTTAATTAATTTAGAATAATTAATGTATTCTGACTTTCAACAATTCGAAATTTAATTACTTAATCACAGATATAATTTTTTTTCTCGTTTTATTATTACATGTATGTGTACTTAAAATTACGTTATTACTCTGCTTTAGAATTTCAAAGCATGAAACTATTGTTTTAATGTACATTATGTCATGTCTACTATATTTTTCTCTATTGCACGCGGTTTTTCAAAACTTGTGATCCGTAATACGTAAATGTATCGAATGCCTTTAGGCAAATCTCTGATGTAAGTAATCCCTTTCAGAACTCTGATGGTGCGAAATTCGGATAACGTCTATCTATATTAAAAAAACCTAGCCAGAAATGAAACACTGACCAGTCACACGTATCTTCGAAAGTTCGCTTTATACCGCTCTACCTTTTACAATAAACCTACATTGGTAGCTATTTCCGTAAACCGAAGATATCCTAAGATTTTTTTTTTCCTTTTTACAAAAAATGCTAAAATCCTATCTATCGTTCCAATATTATTTTGCAGCGAGAAAGATATAGATGTTAGGGACTTCCTTGCCCAGATACTTTCAGACAATAAGATAATACACGACACCCCCACCCCTCTTTTTTTTTCTTCGACATTTTGCGACAATTTGTCACATTTCGACTTATGAAAGGTTTTATAGCATATACTATCGGATAATAGCATGGACTACCATAAATTAATCTCTATATTTGTTTCCGACGTCGGGAAACTTCCCAACATTCTTGATGTTATCAAATCATTGCGAGCTATTTTAAATTAAGTATCTGCTAGTTCGTTACAGAGCAAATGCATTTCTCAGTGCACATCCTTGATTTTCAGCGGCATTTTCTTCCGGCTGACAGGTGAACGTCAAAAGCAAAAGAATGCTGCATATGACAGTTTTATTGAATTCTCCCTATCTGGATTTTGAGCAGCATCTGGGAAGGTAAGATACGATAAAGTGCAGGTGATGCATACATGGTAATCTTCTTCTCTTCGTTTGGCTTCAGGGCTTCAGCTGCTCGAATATCAGGCAGACTGTCTGTAACAGTGTTAAGGATGGTCGGTCAAGGGGCGTTCTGTTTCCGATTTACAACCATGATTGTAATGCACCAAATAAACGATTGTTTACGGGTGAGGGTATCGGCTTATAAAGTGAAACTTTAGAACGGTAAACTTGTATTCACCAAAGCGTAGAGGATCGATAATTTTTATAATCTTGTTCTAAATGATTTTTTCAAATAAACTTAGATAATTTGACAAGCATTTTTACGAGCAGAATCATCAGAATCTCTGCAGAATTTTTTTTCTGAAGAATAACTTCATGCAATAATTTTGCTTGTAGAAAAGTCATATTTGAACAGACAAAAACTCCTCCTGAAACCTACTATATGGTTCATTTAATATATATTTGAGCCACATTTTAGGCATGTATTGCCAGATATACTACTGCAAAGGGCTGTAGAGATATTTTAAGTTATAATAATACGAAGCTAGTTTGATAATTATACCTGAAGTTATCGTTTTGTTGTCAGCAGGGGAGGTTTCGTAAAATAAGTATGAAGAACACTGGAACTGTTAAATATTGTTCAAAGGAATTTTAGAGCCAAACTCTGACCCACGCACATCTGTGAAATAACGGTCTTGAAATTTAAACGTACTTGGGTGTTCTACTTTCCTTATTCATCGTTCATTTTAATTTTTATTCCTGTTTTTTTTCCTGTTTTAAGACGCATTATTAATGAAATAAATAAAGGATCTAAATCTCATGTTCTCCATGATATCTTGTTTGTTTCATACAAAACTTCTACTATAATCCAGCTGCAAGTTAAATTCTACCTAAAAATAAAATTTTCCTCCAAAGAAATACATTTTTCATTCAAAACTTAATATGTGAAATAAAAACCGAGGTTTTGGAAATTAGAATCTTCCATTGTGTTCTGTAAACGTAATTAGAACCCTGATTCGTGGTTATAAGGCAAATTTGAGCCATTATATGACCGGAGGTGGGTGGGCGGGGCGCTCTTTCATTTTCCACTAAATTAAATTCTATAGGATCGTATGACAAAAAAATTTTCAGCATTGAGCTTTTTCGGAACGACCCCATTAAACCTGTATCCCCGAAACTGGAGGAATTTCTATCAGTACAATATTTTTACCCCTGGTGTAAATGCTTTAAAATGTGACAAACTGCAATTTAAATAATTATTTCTTTGGATCATATTAAACAGCCCACGTTTTTAACGTTTGAAAGGTGTATAACGGTCAAATTTAATGTTGAATATGAGAATTACTTATCAATAACTTTAATGGATTTGAAATCCTGAATACCATATCATAATACTGGGCATTTTCTTTCTCTCTTCTTCCTCTTTTTAGACGCAGCACTTCTGGCTCAAAAACTCGAATCAGTCCCCACTGTAACATATTCCGTGCTTGGTGTCAAAGCCGACACGCTAGGTAGCGTCACACCGGTTATGTATAGTGATAAACAGCTTACTAATAAGAACTTTTTACACTGAATATCAATTTATTAGAGATTCTGGATTAAAATACTTCACGATTAGGTCGTGTTCTGGAGCATCAAAGTTACATTAATAATGTCCGTTGCAGTATGCGATGCACGTTAAAGATTGTCCGTTCAGCTGGCAGGATGCTCTGTCGCTTACGGATCGTAGATCGGGCCTTCAGGCAATAAAGCTCTAATTGCAGAAGTCTCAGTTGCTGGGAACGGATTCCACACCTCGGAACAGGCTGGAATGAGGCGAACTCGAACTCCAGACGCAATGTGATCTAATTATCACAGAGTAGTGGACGGCACGTCCCACGCTCTCACCAAAGAAGCTAGCTGCTTCGAAAATAGGAAAGATCAAGCTTTGATCTCCAAACGACCCTTCTCAGCGAGAAAAAGGTCTTCTTCACACAGGGGGCTGAGCCTCCAAAAATATCAAAGTCACTCAAAGTGAGTGGAGCTAGGAGATCAGCTATCACTCCTAAACTCAGGCTTCGAATCTCGTCTCAAAACTCGTCTCAAATCTCGTCTCCTGTAAAAATCTCCTGCATCCGCTTTTAAAACTTTTTTCCCTGGCGGGATCTCTAACATCCTCCGTCTCTCAAGCTTGATTCGGATAGGCTGGTCCGCCTAGGCCGTGTGCAAAACTGTGCTTGTTCTTTATTTCTTCAGCGCACGTTGGGTCATTAAGTCGTCTCATCAGGGGGATGGTCTGCCTTTGTTAGCCTTTTGTGTTATAGTGTCTTCGCTGTAGACATCGGGGCGCCTCGCTATTGTAAAGTCGCTCCTCGCCTGCGAGTCGAAAAGCTGACTCCTTTTGTAAGTCACCCCTCGGCAGGGGAAAACTATTTCTTTTCGCAGTCCGCCGATGGGCTTACTCTGTTTCAAGCCGAGGTTAATAATTTTCCTGGGCCATGAGGAGGGGAAATCTCACACCACGAAGAGGCAGATGTGCTAATCGTTACACTACTAGGATCAGGGCCGGATTTTCCTATAGGCTAACTAGGCTTCAGCCTACGGCCTCAAGATCAAGAGGGGGCCTACATTCAAATTGTTAGCAAAATTAAAATTACACTATTCTAAAAACGGTGAACACTAAAACACTGGACCGAAAATAAGGAGAAATTCTACGCATATGACTAATAAACAAACTTAAAAATGTATTGGTTAAGATCAACGCGTTCGGCTCATTGGGTCTGTTCCGACTACAACTTATTTGAATCTCATTACGGAGACACGTCACTTGTGACGCGGGGCTTAGTACCGCGAGGTTAGTACCAATAACAACATGTTTCATTTAATATATTGATATATATCACAGTAATGATGTATTTTATTATCTCTCATGTAATTTTCAAATTTAAAAATGAGAGGTGAAAGGGCCTCATAAGTGGAATAACCTAGGGCCTCTTTTCATCTAAATCCGGCCCTGACTAGGATTCTCTTATGTTGAGACCAAAATGCTACACTAATAATAATGTTAAAAATTCTTTCTTTTAAAATAATTTTGAGGTTTACCCGTCATGGAGCCTTATCTCCTTCGATATAATCTCGTCCTTCGTAGATATACCCCCCCCCCCCCTGAAAACAAAAATCAATCCGATTTTGTCGACATGCTATTTGACGATGACGAACGTCTTAAATAAGACTCGACATTAACTGCTACCAGACCATTTTTGAAACGCTAAATCCAATCATAACACATCGTAACCCGGTATGAAAAGTGACACAACTCAAAAATGCAGTATTTGAATTAACCCGAAGGATACTATACAGCTTGAACTAGCATTACAATAAAACTGATCGAGCAATCATGAAAGTTTGGGAATTTTTTGAACAGACCTCGTACTTTATCTCAGAAAATAATGTTATGGTAATTAACGCTACAAGTTAAGCTCATGATTTTCTAGTATTTTTCTTTTTAAAAAATAGGGTAATAATAAGCGGAACACAGCAGCAAAAAATAGCATTTAAAATTCAATTTTTACAACTTCGAAAAATTAGATTGCATGTGATAATCGATAACAAGAAATCGTTTTATTGAACATGTTTAGCTGCTGCATGAAAGCTCAAAAATCAAAATAAAAAACAAAATTTCAAATCTGACTTAACAAATCTGACTAGTTTTGCAAAACGCACTACAGACACTGAAGGACACACTCAAGAGAATCATTTGGGCTCTCGTTGTGAATAATCGGATATAGGATCTAATTTGATGGGGCAGCCATGCTTAGGATATAACCTTCGTAATCTAATGTCCTTTATATAGCTTATGTATAATATGTTCATTCTGAAACTACGGCTTTATTCATTTATAAAATCGAAGGACTAGAGATCGATTGATTAGATTCTATAGGTCACGGTGAGGTTGAAAATTTGTCTTTCCACTGATAACATCAGCAAAAGACACAAAGGATATCGCTTTAAATGGACTAACCGACTGCATCGATAACTAGTGTTGACGAATTATCATACAATCGGGCACACAAAGCACTGAACACAACGCAAAGCACTGAACAAGAAAATTTTATTCTTGAAATACTAGATTAAAAGTCAACCCAATTTGTATGAACAAGTGCTGATGTCCATGCTTTTTCTCTGCTTGAGTCTCCTAGATGGCGGAAGGGCATACCGCGTATCTCTATAGCTTCCCCATACACACAAATTTGTTTTGATTAAGTGCTTAAGCATCTTTTAGTTTGGCTCTTCTTTTGGTTGTAAATTAATGGTAATTCAAGTACAACCATGCTGTTTTTAACTTTTAGTGCTGCATTCGATAAACTGCATTAAGGGTTCCGCTTTTTATGAAATAGCAGAAAGATCTGCATTAGAAAATTTTTTCTCACACACAGTTGTAGTTGTGAAGAATAACATTCGATAATAAAATATCATCCTACCGCCGGGAGAGTTCAGTTTGGTAGAAGGCAGCCCACGAGGTTGCGAGATATGAGCTTGAATACCGGTCTTGGCAGATGGCTGTTGAAATGACGTCCGAGCGTTTAAAAGAGCAGTAATGAGTTATTAGGGAGGTATTACAATTATTCACAGTGGGAAAAAGAAATCTGCATTATAGAAAAATAATAATATATAAGTTCAACCATCTGCATTGTTCGCCTCAATACGAAAGTTTGTCATATGGGAAGAACACTATTCAAAAATGAGAATGTCTCATAACTTATGGGATCTTACACTATTGGGATCTTACAGTAGGTAGAAAGTCAGTTCGACAAAAGTTCATTCCCCCATCATGGCCAAAGACCATTATAAAGTACGTTTAAAATTCTCTTCTTTAAGGCGCGGTGTTCTATAGGTTAGAATATTAAATAAATATTAAAAGATAATAGGATTCATCGAAACAAAACCTCATCATAATTCGAGGAGACTTTGTAATTTGAGAAATCTACCATAAGGAAAAGTCAGAATTACGTATATTTTTCTCCTTTTGATTTGCAACACATCCGAAGAAACTGTCTTTTACATGTATTTTTCATTAGCCTTTTACACTAGCGGTATTTCCTCCCCTAACCGCTTTTCTTTTTCGTAGACAGGAATAACTTTGCATCAATTTTGCAAAAATTAGCTACATTAACATTTATATAATCACATTATAACTTTTATCGAATTAAAGTAAGTGAAGTTGCAAATTTTTGGGGCGAAAAAATTCTTTTTTGTGGCATTCATGGCGTTGCACAGTGGAGTATTTCAGGCAAAAACCTCGCCTAAAGTGTAAAAATTCAAAATTGCTCAACAATTGTAAAAAGTGGATTTTATCATTTCTGAATAACTGGTGCGTTAATCACATCATTTCCAGGAGCATAACTAACATCCAGCAGCTCCTAGCCTCAATTGAAGAGCAGGTTTCTTTGCGAGTGGACATGTAATTTGATTACTTTTCAGATTTGTTGTTAGTTTAAATCTATATTTTTTGTGGCGTTAAGAATTAATGTTTTGAAATTGAATCAGATTTACGTGTTAAAAAAGGATAACAGCTTTGTTTTAAAATGTATAATAATTTACATAGTTTTATTATTAACATTAAAAAAATGAAAGTTTGAAAAAGGTTATTTTTTAAGTCTTTTCAATTGTAATTTAGATATCTTAAATGCTTTATGAAGGTGTGTCGGAGTTTGTCGGACCTAAATTGAATTATAATCGTAACGGTTGCAGTATTGAAAGTCTATTTCAAAGAAAAAATGTTCCGCAAACAGCTGCCAATTTTATATAGAATTTTTTTTATAAAGAACCCTTTTTATTTTCAAGAAAATTTCTTGACGGGTATGATTTGAAAACGACTTACAACTATAGATGTAATCTGTATAAATCTTGTTAACATATAAAACTTTATTTTTTCTTAAGCCTTTCAGACAAAAAAAAATTTTTAAGAAATAAGAGTAAATATAGTGTTGAACTTAACCAGACAAAAAACATCAAGTATAGTATAAAATTTTTTTTATATAATAATAATAATAACAGATTACATCGTATTTCATTTAATAAATTTATTACTATTAGTCAAGAATAAAAAATATTCCTTAAACAGCTTATACTATTGTAGGATAAAGTGAACAATCAGTAAATAAATTAAAATATTTTGTTATATCACAACTTAAAATTTGACTCCTTCAATACTGATATTGGTTTTAGTGATTCTTAAATACCCATTTTTGTTAGCCAAATTGTAGAGATAAAAACTGCATTTTTACTGGCACATTACATGTTTTACGTTTTACAATTTCTGAAGATGGAAAGGGAATTTATTAGACTAACTTTGTACGAATTGGTTAAGGAATCTACCAAAAACTCAATTGATGAAAAGCTTCAGTTTATGGAAAACCGAATGGCGGATATAACAAGGTGCCCAGATGCTAAAAGAAGTTTACTCACTCGTTCCCTCAGGCATTTTAAAACTGATTTTAAGAATAAGTGGACTTCAGCAAATTACAAAGAGGAGAGGTTCCTGGAGAAGAATGGTGATTCTTTGGCAAATAACATCAAGATACCTATAATTTCTATTGCCACCCCAAGCCGCCCTCAAAAAGATTTCATTGAGTCAAGTGAAAGAAGTAAACGCAGGAAAACCGAAGAACGGCGACAGTTAGCAACCCCTGACGAGCTGACATTTGCTGCAACTATGAGTCACAGAACTGCTGGAAATCCTGATGTGGCTGACTTGGTGAAAAAAAGATCACAGAAACTCCAACAAGAGCTACAAAATTATATGAGCTGCTCTAGACAAAGGCCAAGGAAAAAGAGGAAGCCTTATATTAGTCAGATCCTACAACTTCTTCTTCCAGAGGGGTCTGATGGTGGTCCTTCTCAAAAAACCCAAGAAGAGAGTGATGAAGAAGATGAATTTGAAGATGACGACGAAGATCAGAGTTCACGAGCATCAGATTGAAAAATTAATCTTCTGAAGTCATTAGAAAACTAATATCCCTATACTGACTTTGGTATACTTTGGTAAATATTAAGTGTAATATATATATGCATTTATATATATATATATATATATTTATATATTCATACATATATACATATATATATATATATATATATATATATATATAAAATAAAGATTGACTTTTAGAGATAATTTTTAAAAATTTAAATTTTTTAAATTTAAAATATAAATTAAATTAAATTTTATAAAATATATTTTTAAAAAGTAGTATTTACTATGACAAAGAAAGTCAAAAGTCAAAAGCAATGGTTTTAACTTTAAAACACATGAAAAATAGTTTTGGCCAGGTTTTTGCTACAAATACTCCACTGTGCGTCGTAAGTACACATGGATAAACGTGTTAACAAGTTTTATATAAATATTTAAGGCATGATATATAGTAAATTCCAGGAAAATGAAATAATTCGTTTTTTTAAAAAGCAATTTTTTTAATTATCTGTTATTACAAAAGCACGCAGCTTATTAAAATCCGTCATGATGGCTTCATTTCGGATTGAAAAAAATACAGTCATCGGATTTCCTTAGATGGCTTCCTTTCTCCGCCCCCCCCCCCCATAATAGTCTCATTCCTCCAAAATAACTTAAGGTGAAGCTTTGAAAGTTTATTACATCATTTTGCCTGCGTATTTCGTGTATAAGATTTCTTAGCGAAAAAATATTTCGTTGGAGTGATTCATTCTTTTTATCATAAAACTTTCTCTGTCTTTTCAAACAAAGACAGAGAGACAGCATTCTTTTCAAGACGTAACTTACGCACGCACACACTCACTCATATATATATATATATATATATATATATTTATTTATTTATTTATTTATATATATATATATATACACTCTGTCACAAAAAAATATATGCACCCACACGAAATCGAGACACTATCACGAAACTTGGCAGTAATGTAGTCTGGTAAGAGATATTCAAATGATTAAAATTTCGACGCCAATGAGACAAGGGTAAGCGCGCTATGCGCATATGAGATGCGCAGCTGGGAGAGTTTAAAAGCATGATTGTTCGTGCCATAGGGTTATTCAAATAAATCTGTCGACTTGGATGGACGGTATTGTGACTAGAGATGCCTCTGAGACGTAACCGGCAGCAGTACGAACAATTGTCGGACTTTGAGAGGGGGCGTATAGTAGGCCTCAGAGAAGCAGGTTGGTCGACAGCCGTTTCGGCTGCCACCTTGGTCAGAGCGATATGGTAGTTGTTCGGTGTTGGCAACAATTGGTCACGGAAGGGATAGTCTACCGTCACGGAGGGTCAGGGCGTCCCAGGAACACAAATGCGCTCGAGGATCGCGCAATCAAAAGAGCGGCCACGTCCGCACCAAAAACGTCGCTAGAATCGGTTCGATGCCATTTACCACCTTCCAGATATCCGGTGGTATCAAGTGAAACCATTCGAAGACGACTGGATGACGCAGGTATAAGGAGCCGACGTCCATTAAGACGCCTACCACTGACCAAGCATCATAAGCATTGTCGATTGGATTTTTGCAGACCTCGGGCAAGCCGGAGAGTGATCGACTGAAGGTGTGTGATCTTCAGAGATGAATCCCGATTCAGTCTCAATGCTGATGACAAGCGCATACGCGTGTGGAGGCGGCCAGGCCACCGGTCTGATCCGGCATTTGTTATCGAGAGGCATACGGCAATTACACAAGGTGTGACAATGTGGGGAGCGATTTGTTGGGACACACGATCACCTCTAGTCGTCCTTCAACACACTTTGACGGCACGCAGTTACGTGGACGAGATTTTAACGCCAGTTGTACTGCCTATGCTATCAAGTCGCCCAGGTGCAATTTGTCAGCAAGACAACGCTCGTCCACGTACTACGCGACTCTCCCAACAATGTCTTCAAAGATATGACGTACTCCCATGGCCTGGTCACCAGACCTCTCGCTCATAGAGCACATCTGGGACGTGCTTGGAAGGCAACTGCAGCCGTCTCGAAATACTGGTGAATTAACTGCCCAGTTGCAAAGATTATGGCATGATCTTCCGGAGGAGGTCATAGGTGACCTCATTGATTCGATGGCTTGTATAGCTGCCAGAGGTGGATTTACTACTTACTGATTTGTAACCTTTTTCATGCCATATCTTCTTAATAAAACGGTCTGTTCTTCTGAATTTATAATCATTTGCTTATCCCCTCATACACTACATACATGTTAAGTTTCGTGATAGTAGCTCGTTTCCTTCTGGGTGCGTATATTTTTTTTTGTGACAGAGTGTATATGTACAAATATACAAAGGTAACAAAATTACAAGTGAAATCAAGTTTAATAAGGATAATTTATAAATATATATCTCATGATTAAGGTAGCTAGAGCAAAGAAGCTTAAGGGTTAGTTAAGTGATCAAAAGTGCCAACTATACACCTCAAAACAAATACCCATATTTCCATATATGAGGGTGCGTATATGTAAAATTAAGATAAAAATGCAATAGATGATACTCATATATTTAATGTTTGTATATAATCTTCTTATTCTTATCATATTTACTGTTGATTATGACTTCTCATGTGTTTAGTTTACCTTGATTTAGTTAAGCTAGTTAGTCTGTAAACTTTTACGAATGACAGAAAACAACGCGAAATAATTGTTCTGGGAGCTAGTTTAAGATAAACACATGCAATATGCAGACTGATTTCTATAATATTGTAGATATTTTGGAAGTAATTGATTTTTTTAATTAAAAATTCTTTTAAAATTTATTTTCAGTTTTTTAATTATATAAATTGTCATGCATATATATTTGTGAGACCTAATTTATCTGAAAATATTGTTTTCATACACAAATACTCATTCCGTGAGAATAATTCCTGTTCAGTTATTACCTCTGTGACCAAGGGCGCGTCTAGCATCGGCCATCTGCCAGTGGCGGGGAGACCACCACAGGACATCACGTGACGTCCACTTCTGGCTCTCCTATAACTTTTTTCCCACTCTCCACTACGTTGCCCCGCAGGCATCTAGCTCCGTGACAGGTGGTCGGGCAAGCTCACGTCACCTGCCATTGATACTGTCTACCGTAGGTTTCAGAAGCAGGGATCTTCTATATCTCTTTCCGCAGCCATTGTCTAGCGGTTTTATTCGAAAAAAAATAATAAAGGAGATGTTCCACTGCCTCAACAATGGCACCTCAGTGGTGTAATAATGGGATTATGACGTTAAAGAAATATTGGGGGGGGGGGGATGCTCTCATGGATGTTTGTTATTCAAGTGAATCTAACGGTATGCGACTCCTGAGTGTTTATTCTTGAAACAATTCCTTTCTTTAATCTCGGAAACCCATTAAATTTATCGGGTAAAAATATGTCATGTAAAATTCATGAAGTATAAAGAATAGATTTTAATTTGTCTTATCTTTGATAAAATGTGTGTTTAATTTCTTAATTATTTTGTCCTCGGAAAGCATCCCGGATTACCCTCCAAAGAAAAAAAATATTCCTTTCGTTTTAACTTTAACAGAATGACTGGTAAGATAGATAAAGTTTTCTATGAGTAGTAGCTATGAGCATATCTTGTTTAGTTCTTTATTGTTATTTGTTTTAAACTTCCTTTTGAAACTCAAAATTTAAATGAAAATTTTCTCTCTCTCATAATTCCTGATTTGTAAAAGTGAGAAAACTTTAGAAAAACAGGGTTATACATTTAAAATTTATTTGACATTCTTGCCGACACCAAACTTGGTATTTTTTTTTCTTAGTTTAATTTATTTACTGACCTCGGGAGGCTTATGATATAGAACTCATGATTTACAACAGGATTGTGTTTTGTTCAACTATTCCAAAAATATAAATAAATACAGTGAATAAATATGGTATTTTATAAAAATCTCAAATTTGAATTTCGGACCCAACGTGTAACTTTTTCTTTCCTTTACAGTTAGTGCCTTTGATGAAACTGATATCAGTTTAAATATATGCTCGTGCACCCTAATCGCAAAAAAATATTCGAACACCGAGGTTGAAAGACGGAAGTTGCAGTCATATTAGAAATTGACCTTGTGTAGGAACACCTTTGGATGCATTGAATGTCTGGACATTTTGAGGCTTTCCAGCAATTTTCGGTACATGTGATGTAGAATGTATTGCTATTCCTCCTTAAAGCGCCCCAGAAAAGTTTGGAACGAAGGCTTTTTAGCTTGTAGTCCAGTTTGTTCTCCACGAGTTCGGTCCGCTTGAGGTCCGGGCAAGACCCGCTTGGTCAGTCGGACATTTATGCTCTCTGCTCTTCAAATCAGACATCGATGGAGCACAATCACCTTGATTGTCAATGTTAGTGACCGAGTTCGTGTTAAAGATCCCCACAGTCAGAGGTCTCAGACGTATGAAAGGTCTGTTTTACTGGAAGAATTTGAATCGTGTTACTCCCCGTCAGAGAACTTTCTGCCAATATTTATGTAGCTCTTAAGTTACGAGCTAAACACTTCTGCAATCGTCTTCTAGTTTGCTGTTAAATGATATAGAGCTTGTGTGTTCCCCCGGAAACTAATTGCATCGTATGTATACCATTGTATAGAAGTTTCTGAGGTACAGGTGAACTTGGACGAGGAGTAACTTCTTTTGAAATTCCTCTCTAAGCATCTTTCTCTAAGATCCATCAGTCTGCGCTTTGCTGTGTTGTCCTCATCTACGATCTTTGTTTTAATTGTATCAGCCTTTATTTCTGCTGTCCCAGAAGAGAGACAAATGCGAAGGGAGACTCGTTACTTAACCCCTTGCCTGTGACGCCCGAACTCAGTTCGGGCAACGTTAATGCGCCAATTTTGGAATGCCCGACCTGAGTTCGGGCAAGAGAAAAATCGGTGTTTCAATTCCGTGAAGCCCGAATTCAGTTCGTCCAATGAATAATATGTAATTTACCATTTTCCCAATAAATGGTGATACTTTCCCGCCAAAAGTTCGGCAGTTTCGCGCCATTTGTCGGATTTTTGTAATTTTGCAGTTCTTCCTAAAATTAAAGAGAAAATAAAATTCCATTTTTGGCATGTTTTTCTCAAATATATTCCCCAGGCAAGGGGTTAAGAGGGAATCTATCAAAGTGGAAACCCGAAACTTCGAGTTTATGAGTTACTGTAACTTTCAGAGAAATCTAAAGATCTTCCATGCTATGATACAAATATAAACGATCTAATAAGCTCCTAATATGTAATACTTGAGGAGAATAGCATTTAATAATGCAACAAAACTTTTTGCATGCTTGCAACTGGCTGGATATTTGTGTTCATAAAAAATATATATTAATTGTCTCTTTTTATAATGAAACATTATTCTGCGTATGAAGAAATTTGAAAATATTTGTAAAAAATATAAGTCAATTCTTGTTACGAGAAAGATTGAGAATTTAATATCTTTTTTAAGTAGATGCACAAAATAAAGGAAGAGGTTTGATTCGAGGGAACGGCCACATGTGTAAGAAAATTTTTCGGACAACCGGTTATTTAATTTTTTTTAGTTAAAGATAATTAATAAACATTTAATACATATTTCCTATTTGCGCAAATGGAAAATCCACTTTTTCCACATTTTTATCGTTTCACAAGCATTTAAATATTTTTTATTAATATTTTAAATTTTTATCTCAGTATTATGGCTGCCTGTGTATGAATTCTGATATTTCAGTTTATTACCCTCTTTGTAGATATCATGGTTAGGAATCATCCTAAATCAGTCTACAAGTTTTGGCTTCACATAAATGCATGTTATTCTGTCACGCGCTGACCGCTCAATACTTCAATCATAGAGGATTTCCATCTTAGCTGCCGGTAAAAAAACGGTTATAATCAGCTCACACCAGTAATAAATAAAGTAGCAGGTAATTAGTTAATTGCACTTAATGGGAATGGCAACCTGTTCTACATGCCCATCGCTTCTTAATAAACAAACTTATGAGATTGCTTTAAGGAAAATTAGTCCGATAATATCTAAATTGATCCTTTTCAGAGTTTATTTTATTTATTTTATGCTAAGAAGTATATTATGTCAGTTGTGCAATTCATGTAAGTAATTATAGGAAAAAAAGTTATACTACTTTCAGAGGAAAATCAAAATCAAATAAAATAATCAGAACGGAAGGTAGGATTTCAGTATCAGTATCAGTGCAGATGAATAAACGATGCACGACTGAATATATCAACTTGTAACTTTGGATTTACATAGGTTTTGATTATTTTTTGTTTTACTTTTTAATTTTATTGTGTTGAAAAAAATCAGTATATGTACATTTACATGTAATTGTTATAGCCGTTTGGCTTATTTGCGCTGTTGATTGGTTGGGTTTTGGGAACTCTAAGGTCATCTCTTGCCACAGGTAAGGCTTACTACAGGAACGCTCAACAGACCGAGTCCATAGTTTCCAAACGGTTAAAATCGAGGCACTGTTGCTCTACGAGGTACTTAAGTCCTCAGACTGCTATCGAAAAAGTTTTTCCCGATTTTTTTTTGCCTTGATTTGAGAGGAATTAAATTTCAATAATAATAATAATAATAGCTGAAATTCCGTAACGAAGGGTAATTGGATGCCATTTTATTCTTTGGTCACTTTAATAAAAAAAAAAGAACTAAAAAAATTAAAAAAAAAAACGTCGCCAAATGCAAGATGATGTCATTTTCCTAGCAAGATATTAAAAATGAATTTAAATAGAAACAGAAAGCATAATAATAGTATGTATAATTTGTTGGTTAAATTCAGCTAGTTAAAAGTTGAAACCGTACAACAACACGGGATCGACACTTAGGTCCTCTTAAACACAGAAAATAAAAAAAAAATATAGGAAAAAAAGAGTGCAATTAAATAATCTCTCTGAATTGAATGTTATGAAATCTTATCCATGTTAATAACAATAGCTATTAAATTCATATTAATTACTTACCAGAATAATAATGTAATTATGTTTCATCCTAGCATTGAAGCCTTATACATCTGCCTGTTTCTGTTTATCGTATTTCTTTTTTTAAATCATCAACAATGAATTACCAGCCTCTATGTACTCACGAAATTCTTATAATCTGGGGACGTGTGGGGTGCTTTAAGTGCGTGTCCGGATTAAAAAGCTCCAAACTGGATTTTAAATCTTCTCTCAAAGTCTGTGAGTTATATTACTGGATTAAACTAAAAATGATGTTCCATATCCAGCTCTCAGGTTGTTCTTAAAATATCATAAACGATTTTTGCTGAGTAGTATAGTATTTTGACCCAAATGAAGTTAAACACTTTTTATGATCAAATGTTTTAATTACTCTAAAAGATGTAATTTTAATTTTTCAAATAAGCTTAAAAAATGCATTATAACCTTCATGTGGTTCTGTTTAGCCATTGTAATATCAAATTTAACTTTCTTATCCGTGAAACGTATTTATTGCTTTTCAATTCAATGTAAGCTATGACAATATTGCAGCATTTTGTTTAAATTTTAAAACTACGTTAAAATGCTAATAGTTTTGAAGAAGTCGAACAATCTAGCTGACTCTTAGACACCTTCATTTCTCATGCTTTACAAACTTTGTATCTTTTATCGTAAAAACCATTTACTCTCTAAAGGTGTACAACTAATCTCTTAATTATGAATTCTTCATTTCTGGAAAATTTTACAGCTATCTTTACACCTGCTACGAAGGGCACAAGCACATAAGTTTTTCTAACTAATGAAATACACCAAAAACAAGTAACCAAAAGTTAACAAGTGGTATAAAGGCGCGAGATTTTGTCATATGTTGTGTTAGATTTTCTCGATAGTTGGTTTTCTTTACATACTTCTGCATACTAATTGAGAAGAAAGTGCTTATTTTTACTATTATAATGCGGTCAATACTGATGCCTATTTGAATTTCAATGTTCTTTTAGAATAATAGTAATTCCGAGATTAGTTTATGGAACAAGAATGGGAATCTATTCATTTCACTTTCTGAGCTCCGAAGGAATTTAGTTTTGATTCAGTAAATCAGGTATGTAAGAAAATAAACTGCTGAGGTTTCATTTGTTTTAATAATTTATAGAGAATCTATGCTCACTTCTACCCAGACCTGGGTGTATATAATTTGAAGTGGCTCTCTATTTGAATTTCAAACACACCAGTTTATACATGAAACAATGTTTATTGAATTCGTTGCACATATAATTGGCTTTTACAGCAATAAGCATACGTACACTTGTACGGAATATAAATACAGCTTTCAAGAACAATATATTTTCTATACTCACGAACAGTAAGTCAAACCAGCAGTGCTGCCACGTAAACTTCTAGCCCGCTAAGCACTAGCGCAGGATAACACCTTTTCAACCTTAACAACCTCCCCTTTTTTTCATTAATGACGCTGCGTGGTATTTATACTAAGCGCGTATGCCAAAATTAGCATATCTAAAGCAGCTTCTTTAATTCATTCACTCAAAAGTTCGATTCTTGTGAATCGAATCTTGTGTATACCTTACAAATTGTTGGAAAAAATTCACTGGTAACTTTATGATTCCGAGGATTTACAAACATATCAAATCCTCTAACGCCCAGTGTCAAAAATTATTTTAGAGATACTTAAAAGATCGCAGTTTCCCCAGGACATCAACGAAAGATCAAATTATTTTAAGTCAGTACTGCTCGAATCAGGAAAACAGTAGTTTTTATTTCCCTGTTTTAAGAATTTTAACATTGTTCACTAGTACCAGCTATTCATGTACTAATGTTGTCGATTATGACGAATTTGCTACCCATTTTTATGCACATGTGATGCAAAATTGTGCGCGTTTCCCTAAATAGTCGTTGAAATGAGGACAATTGGAAAAAAGGGTAATTTAAAAAATCATTAAAAATACCGCTGAAGAACATGTTATTGATATTTATATTTGAAAAAATGGAATAAAGTAGTTATATAAAGGAAATTTAATTTATTTTACAAATTTAAGAATCTATTATATTAAATATAATCTTAGTGCAAACTATTTATATACTAGAGAAAGGTAAATCGGGCTCATCTGATTAATTACGAAATGTCGTGCAGTGTTTTAAGTAAATTATGATTCTTATCGCTCCCTTTGCCGTGAAAAGAAAATTCTGTATAAAAGATTGCATATAAATCATTATTTTCATGTTCAGTCACTCGTAAGATGAAAGCACCTGTCCATTAATCTCTAAGCTACTTCTATCAGAGTCTGCATCAAGGGCACTTTATCTACCAAATGAAATATCCATATTAAAAAATTGAACTTTTTACTAGAGACAGCACAGAAAATATCCATTTTCGCTTTTATTGTTCATAAATCTTACTCTCATCAGCAATAGTAAACAGCAGGACTCATTCCTGTCCAAATGTTAGTGCTCCGCAGAAAAAAAAAAAACCACTCAAGGGGCTTGTGTCTGTTTTAGAACAGACTTGTGTTAATTTAGAATAGATCAAATGGTACTTTAGAAAATTTTTTAATTTGATATGATAATAACTTAATCCCTTGGAGATCAAAAGAAAATAAACAAAGTATTTTTCTCAAATTTTTTTCAAGAAGCACCATGAAATTAAGACCGGCAATCATTTGTACTTTTCGAAGAGCCTTTAAAAAATTGGTCCAAGAAAAGGAATGAAAAAAGTGGGTCGGAAATTATGGAAAGTTTATTAAAATTCAAATACAGTCCACAAATCCTAAAGAAAAATCTTTTTTAGAATGGGGAGAAATTAAAATGGGCCGTAATTGAAACTTTTGAGAAAGGATTAGAGAAGTCAAAATATTGTAAATGAACAAGGTTATTATGAGTTTATATATGACATCATTATCTATAACATTTTATATTTTAATATTATACACTTAAGTTCCGATAAAATGTATTTATTTAAATTTTTGATGCTAGAATGATAACCAAATATGTTTAATACAAAAGCTTAATTCTATTTGATTTCAAGATTTTTCATGAATAATACGTTTAATAAGGTTAGCGATGTACTAAAAGGATGATTATCATATAATGAAAGAAACGAAGAGTTTTTGAGTTACATGCATAAAAAACCACAGGTTAAGTCTTGTGTATCCTGTGCAAATTATGAAAAAAGTTTTAAAAAATTAACATAAGAAATTGCAGAGCAACCGAAATGTAAATGATATTATGAGATTTCTTTCTACTCATGAAACACCCTTTTTTGAAGACAGAAAATTCAGGTATCAATTTATGTGACAATAAACGGCCTTTGATAAAAATTTGATGGAAAGTAAATATAGGAATGTTAATCATTTTGTTCAAATAAATATTAAAGCATTTACTTACTTTGGATTTTTCTTTAAGAGAATGAGGTATAATAATGTAGAAATTGTGAAAGAAAACATTTACTTGTAGTTAACAAAATGTTCAGTTTAACTTAAATAAATATTACATATATTTTTCAAAGTTTTTGGATTTTCATGTATAGTAATTTATATTTTTCCGAATATATTAAAGGAATTAAGGATTTTCTTAAGAATCTTGTGTCTATCAAATTTAAAATTATGTTTTCTATTGCATGTTAACTTCTTACATCAGATTTTAAAAATATATATGCATCTTGAAGTCGTCTTAGCGTTATTTCTATACCCATTAATGTGAAGATTAGATTAAGAGATGAATAATTCTCAGTAGACCAAAAATTGTGTCGTCTTTTCTACGCTGCACAGAACAATAATATAAACCATTTCTTCATCTCTTATGACGTTAACCTAAAACATGAAACGATACCCGTGAAAGTACCTGATTTGAACCCAATTTAAAATATCTTCCTATCAAACTCTTAAACTTCTACTCCATTCGGTTTTTCATTCAAATCATACCCTGTGTGATAAAGAAAAATAAAAGGGAAAATCCAACACTTAATTTGCTCGGCAGTTTTACTGGTAGAGCTTATCTCTCTCTTTAAAAACACAATAGATCGAGAGAGAGAGCACGAAAATCTTATAAAGTATTAACTTGCATAGACAGTGTCTGGTCAGTTGATGGGCAGGCGTAACAGAGAGCTTGAACAGCTAGTACTAAGTGCCAGGCTAACAATGATCATGCACTCAGTATAACCGTATGTTTTGCATACTAATCTTTGAAATTTTGCATTCATTATAAATATAGATAATGGCTATATTTGCAAGTTTAGATTTTAACTTCTTTAGGTTTATAAAGCTGTCTAGTCATATAATCAGAATGCATGATGTCTTGGATATATTTATAACGTTCCACGTCTCTAATGCATAAATCATTTTGCATTAAATTACATCTAAATACCTTTTCTACCATTTAAATTCTGGTCATATTGATTTATTTAAATTTTTTTATCATCATTAATTTCATATACGAATGCACAAAAACACAAATATTTATTTTTTCCTTTTATTTCAAAAATACAATCGACTTCAGTGACCTGACTTGCCCATGCTGCCTACTTTCCTTACACTGTAATACATTTAATTAAATCTTTCATCTGATTACCTTTCCAGAATATTTTTGTACAGTTACAGTCACACCTCGGTACTTCTTTGCCTCGGTACTCGTCGCATTTCGATGCGAAAAAATTACTTCGGTACTCGTCACATTTCGACAGGAAAAAATGCTTCGGTACTCGGCGTTTGCCGAGAACCGAAGAATCCCTGTGCAAGAATGCCTGATGTTTTATCAGTAGGAGACTCTTCTTCGATGCAATAACTCAACTCCTCCTCTTCTTCGCCACTACCCCATAAGGCCATCAATTCCTTATAGGTTGAGTGCAGTTAAATTTAATTTATCTAATTATTGTTTTAAATTATGTCTGTCAAATTTAAAGATTTTGTATAAAAGAAATCCCCATCTATTTATAAACTGCCCAGTAAAATGGGAAATTTCTGGTTTTCAGGAACGAATTAATTCAGTTAACATTACATCTTATGGGAAAAATTCATTCGGTACTCGTCCTCTGGAACCAATTAACGACGAGTACCGAGGTACCACCGTACAAATATTCTGAGTCATTATCAGCGGGTACGATTAGGCATTTTAAATTCATTAAAATTCTTGAGTTATTAAATCCAGCGTATTTCCTCCAGCGATTCACTATTACATATCTTAGTTCAGGGCTTGAGGTACCCTAGAAGTAGAGCGTCCGCTTTCGGTGCTGAAGGTGCTCGGATCGAATATCGACAAGCGCTATTAAATACCTCAGAGTCTAGGCTAGATATGGCACGTTGAATCCGTTCACCGGAAAGTCCCTCTACGAGGTCGGAGAGGGTTGGAGAGGGTACGACCCCTCCTCCCCAGATGTCACCCCTGGGGGTTCTCGGTTAAAACTAAGGTGGCACCTGTCTAAATCCGACTCCGACCCTTTTGGTGTCATTATAAACCGGAACCGCACCCCTAAGCTCTCTAGCCCAGGGGTGGGTATTAAGTCGATCGTGATCGACCGGTGGACCACCAAGACATTTTGGGGTGACCGTCTTTACTAAGACCTAAGACGCGCATACTAAAAGAAACATATTTATGGAACACCGACGCGATTTGCTTTAAACGCGGTTTTAAAAGAGTAAGTTTTTTTTCTTGTAGTTATGTAGGTAAGTACATATTCCGTATTTATTATTAAGTTATAATAAATATTGTAGACCGTTTTTTTTTTTAGCTCACAACACCTACGTCACTGGGTGGACCGCAACACCTTGAAAAAATTAGAAGTAGCCCGTACCCTGGAAAAGTCTGCCCACCCCTGCTCTAGCTTATATGAACCTGGTCAGGAATATTTCCTGCCAAGGAGCTTTAGAAACAACATGTCTTAATTCAATAGTTTAACTCACCTTAAGTGGCGCCATCTCAGTATTATTGCATGGTTTTCCTGCTATCGCAATCTCCAGATCAGGGTGTAGACACAAAGATGTTGCTTATAGATATTATATAGGTAAAATCTCATCTGGAAGACTTTGCCATTCTTATTTTATTTACAAAGCTAAAGATGGGGGTAATACATCAGGAAATAAACTATCGAAGGTGGGTGCGCTGGCGGGGGCGGGGATATGATTAAATGAAGAGGATTTAACTTTTTTATGTATCAACTGTTAAGTTAAATGGCCACTTACTTCCTTACATACATTCATACACGTTAAGTATATGTATACATTATCTATTAGAGAACATGATATCTAAATTTATTTAATTATCAGACACATCAGAACAACGTGCTTCTGTTCTTTTTTTTTTCGTAATGGCGAAGGGAAAAAAATCTTTCATAGTCTTTAAAACATATCTGTATGACTGAGTTACTTAAATAAATTATTGAATTGAATTGAGACGAAATATCAAACAAAGTTTTCTGGTTGATATGATAATGGGAGTTGTCCGTGGAGTTCTTGACTATAATAAGACTTAAAATTTGAATATCAAGTTTTTGAGTAATTTGAATTGCTTGTGGTACAGGTAACTTGAAATGATACTAAAAAAATCATCACAATATTTACTTCTACTAAACATAATTAAGAGAACTCAAAAGAAAAAAATAACTTGAATTTGATACTATCATAATTTAAAGTTGAGCTTATTAAATTAATCAAACTTGAAAGCAAGTTGTAAAGTAACTTAATATTTTATACTATAGCTATTTGAGTTGGATATCTTTAAAAAAATGCGTAAGTGCCCATTTACGCATTGTCGGATACTGTGCTTAAAACAGAATTTCAAAATTTTTTTTTTAATTTTTATAAAAGTGAAAGTCCTAAGTAGATTTTCAGCGACTAATATTTTGTTAACTTCTTTTGCCACAAAATAAATGAAATAGACACTTAATGAAGAATTTTTCTGAAAACACCTTTAAATTTCATAAATTTTTAATTTTAGTCTTCCTATATCGTACGTATGAGGAACACAAAGACACACACGCACTTACACACACAGTTATATATATATATATATATATATATATATATATATATATATATATATATATATATATATATATATATATATATATATATATATATATATATGTATGTATATATATATATGTATGCATAAACAAAGAACATTTGCAACTCTTTCATATAAGTTAATACACGTATGAATATTTTAAGAAATGATAGCTTTACGCTTTTGAAAAAATCGGTGTGTTTTATGGGTATTAAATTTTCTTCTTTGCTTCTTAAAAAAAAGGTTCTGCATCTGAATTTTAGAATACTGGACTATTTTTAGATAACAAAATTTTTCTATAAGAAATCCCATAAGCATTTACAGCATATTACAGGAATTAAACACAAAAGAGACTTTTGAAGCGGCTACTGCTATGATTAGGGATATGCGTATGACTTAAATTTACTCAGACCCCCAATGGACACGATACATCGATCAAGACGTCAAGGAAATGGAACTGCAGAGAAAGAATGGAGGAATCTGATACGGTCTGATGAGTCAAATTTACTTTCCTAGCATTAAGTCAATGCGTGACAAAAGCAAAACAAAAAACCACAAGAATCTGATGCTACCAACTACCCTCAACGGATCTATGAGGGGAGAAACTTCAGTATGGAATTATTCGAATTCGTTGTATCCGTTAGAAGACGAAATATAGACAATAAATGTTCATAGACCTTGAAAAATAATTTTCGTTTTTTTTTAATAGCTTAAAAAGTTTTGGAATTTTTTCAAAATAAAGTATTGAATTCATCATATTCTCGGCGAATATTTTCTGTAACCTTTAAAAGTGGGAAACATTCAAATATGCCCTAATGGGTACGTGTTTGTGTGCGTGTTTATATATATATATATACAGGTGGTTATCAAAATAATGGAAACACTAAGAAACGTCATGAAAACCTTTATTAATACGGCGCAGAATCACCTTTGTCATGTAATACCACCTAATTCTCCTTGGAATTGGATTATACAATTCATGAATAGTAGTTAAGAATATATTATACCATTCTACAGGGGAAAATCATGAAAGTTCCTGTAGAGATGCTGTGGTGGATATCGATACCTAGCTCTATCCGCTTATACAGATCACAGTGGTTGGATGATATATAGTCGGGGGAGATTCTGCAGGTCAAGATAAATTATTTGACTTCTTTTTCATACTCTTCAAACTAATACTTGATAGATTTAGCTGGATGTATAGGGGATTATCATCCTGGAGAATGCCATCTCCTGTAAGAAACAATGTTTGCATCATAGGATGGACTAGTGAGCTAAAATTTCGACTTAGTCCTTCCCATTCAATCTCCCTTTTAGGGTTACAATAGGGCCTGAAGAAAACCACGAGATGCCCTCCACAAACCCTGATAGATGTATCTCCATAATTGACAGTTGAGATGAGACAGCCAGAATCTTATGCTTGTGTAGGTGTTCTCCAGAAAGACGCACGTCCTGTTGCGAGGAACAACGTGAACAATGATTCGTTTGACCAAATGTCATTTATCGACATATTACTCGACCAGGATTTGTGCTCGTGGCAACATTGTGGACGATATTTTGTATTGGCATCTATTACGAGTGGTTTGGGAATAGCTACTTTTCCATAAATGCTTTGTTTGTGAAGTTCCCTTCTACCTCTGATGATTGATAGCGGAACACGCAGATGCAGATTGAGCTTTTCGGTCATTTTGGTTGCAGTTGTTTTCTTTCTTCATGTCACAATACCTCGTCCGTCTCTTAACTCAGCTCTCCATTTCGTCCACTATTCTGTCTGGCAAAGGATGTTTTTCCGTACACTCTGTATGCTATCATGACTTTCGATACCATAGCTCGAAAAACACCGATTAGCCTGGGGGTTGCAGTAACAGATACTCCAATTTAAACGCGCTCAAACAATTTACCCTTTTCGCAAGGTCTGCAAGTTTGACATTTTACGCTGTTCCCCCCCAAAAGCACGATGCCCTTAGCTTCATTACTGCTACCTGACTGTAGAATAATACATACACTATAATATATAAAAAATAACAAGAGGCCAGACTTTTTTAAGGAATACGAAGCATATTCATAAACACCACTGATATTGATGTGTTTCCATTATTTTGATAATCACCTGTATTTTTATATATATGTATATGTATATTAATTTCTAATTATTTTAAAACTCGTATCAATATTTTCTTGTAAACAGTTCAGAAATTTAATTAAACCACGGTTATTATATCCTAAAAATATCAATTTACAGACAATTAAGATTGATACAATAAATCAAAAATGGATACTTTCATAGACGTTACATATTTCGCAACGCAAGACAGAAAAATACAAGAAAGAAATTAGAAAAAAAATTATATAAATGTATTCATCTCCAGCGTACCCGATAGCCGTGGACCTGTGTGTCACTCTTCTTCTAGGCTTCTTAGCATCGTACAGCCCACAAGTACGGTGGAGGGAAAGGAATTCCAAATGTGGAATTTATCTAATTTTTTTTCTGATGACTGATAACATGCAGGAAATCCAACCCACAAAGGAAAGAATAAACGTCTTCAAGGATTGTGGTGCAAAATTCACATTGCTTGAAGATGAAAAAATTGCATGAAACATTCATGCAAAGACAAGCATCTTCAGAGTACACTGTACTCACAGACCTTGTTTCGCAATTTTTATGGGCTCTTTAGCATGGCATAGGAGAGGGAAAATGTTATCCCAGTGATTCCTAACCAGTGTACCATGGCAATTGAGGGTGCCATGATATCGGAAAGGGGTGCCTCGAGATTTTTTTTATATAAATCATAAAAATTTCGCAGCCATTCGTAAAAAAACCCCACAAATCTATATAAACAAAAAATATTTTTTGGGACCCGCTAGATCCACTCGTTTCTGAGGATGAATTAGCTACTCTAAAGCCCACAACTGTTAGGCTTGATATCAAACATTTTAAACCCCTTGTGTTCTAGGCATCAATTGCAAGTCTCATATTCCTGAAATAAAACTCTTTTATAGCCCTCTAGAGTAATATTATACTGAATACCATGGCTCTTTTCAAAACTGTATTTATATATCCCATTCTAGTGTTTGCTACTTGTATCTTTCAATAAATTCTTTGCAGCCGATATTGAGAGGCAAGAGCATTGATCAATTGATATGTTCCTGTTTCCTTCTTCGTTTTACTTTTTTTCTTCTTCTTGTCTGTTTTCTTGTACTTTTTTCTTGTTGTTTTTGTTCCATTGGAAAATATCTTTCAATAAATAACTACAGTCGGCAATGGAGTAAGTATTTATTTGAACTTAAATTTGACAAGTCCCTGAAATATATTCCCCTTTAATTTAATATTTAAAAAATTTTAAAAAATTTAAATTTTGACAAGGGTGCCCCAAGTTACTAAACTCATTCCCAAGGGTACCGCAAGCATAAAAATGTTGGGAATCTCTGTATGAGCTCTTTCTTTTGGGCTGGAATATCTGAACCTTGTCAGTCACCAGTAAAAATTAACAGTTACTTCGTTTTGGAACTTTTTTTAACTCGAATATACTGGTCGGCAATGCTATGCTAAGGAGTTCCTATCATAGACGAGACCTAGGTCCATGGCTGCTCGATGCGATAAAGATTATATCTTTACATAACTGAGCCCTCTTTGTAGGTGTGTTCGATGAAATTTTTTATCACATAAATGTTTCCCCCTCTGTAATATCACATCTGTAATTAACTAAAATTGTATCGATCGAGATGTTAGTTAAAGCAGTTTATAAGCGTCTAACTTCCTTATCTATATAGATATAAAACAGTTTCGTAACTGACTGACTGACTGACTGACATACAACGCACAGACCAAACCGCTGGACCTAAAGGGCTGAAATTTTGTATGGCGATTCTTCTTATAGTGTAGGGGTTCACTAAGAAAGAGTTTTGAAAAATTCTTCTTAGATTTTTTAAAATTAAATTTTTAAGCTATTTTAGCAACTTTTTTAAGTTTGCATTTAAAATAATAATTTGAGGGTTATAAAATTTATATCACGAGAAAGATCATAAAAATTCTTTTAAAATGAAATCTTTTCGAATCTTTACCTCTATTTTCTGATTTTTGGGGAATTTTTAAAATTAATTTTTAGAATTTAATTTATTAAATGCTGATCACGTGGTTTCTTTTTCTGGTACTTTAAATAAATTTGTCATCACGTACATAACAACGAAATAGACAAAAAAAATATTTTTTTTCTTGCTAATGCGGCAGACGATTGGACATTATGCAAAAAAATATTAAAATACAGTAAAAGATATGTTCCTCAAGCTGTACTATATTTACTGTACTATATTCTTTAGTATGTCCTATTAGATTTAATTTGAATATTTTCTCCTACATTATTTTGTCTATAAAAATACCCCTTATGATTTTTTTTATAAATATATATATATTTTTTACATCAATTGTATACATTGATCGTCGTATTTATTATATATATATATATATATATATATATATATATATATATATATATATATATATATATATATATATATATACTTCTGGCATTAATTGCATACATTGACCGTTGTATTTAATTTGAATGTACTCCGTAACGAAGTGCGGGTTTTCAGCTTGTAATACATTATGAATCAAGTTTTTATTACGTCAATTTCAGATTATAATGGCCACTTTGTAGCTTACCAATATGCAACTGAAAATTTCTGATGAAGTTCGGTTTGCCAACTATGTTAACAAGCTAGCTTTTTTATCAATGTTACGTCACTTTTTTCTTCTTATCATTAAACTCAAGTGAGATTGGATCTTGTCTCTATGGCAGTTGATTCCGAATATTTCCCGTATTTTTAAACGACTTTTTGGTGTTCGGCTTTGATTGTTCATTATACTTATACACAGAATTTACCTAAAAAATTTCAGTTCTGCCTTTATTTCTGCAATCGATTCCATGATCATGATACGAGTGTAAATTTTCATTAAACGTCCAAACTCTAAGAAATGTGACTAAACATGCTGAAAGAATAATTACAAGATAAAAAGAACTTTTTATATACCATGTTTTTAAATTTTCTGTTGAATCATATAAACTTGACAATTCTATGTATTAATAAATACTTTTTAAAATTTTTTGATGAATTATCCCATCAACTTGAAAGAGAATGAAGTTAATTGGAAGTTAAGTTGCGTTTAACTTTTAGTACCTGAAAATGAATTAAAATCTGTTTAAAGATGGCTAAAAGTATTAAAATAATGCATTGTCATCGTGTTCTGAGCTATTCTAAAAGTTTCAAATGTCTAGCTAGTCGGGAAGTTAGTTAAAAATCAATTGCAAGATTTGTACCCGACAAACACACACACACACAAACAAACAAACAAGAAAGCGAGTTAATAAAAACATGGTAAAAATATAAATTACAGTAAGAAGGAGACATTAGAAGGGAGCTAAATTACACAAATGAAAATAAATAATGCTCCGCGGAATGGGGAATTACTCAAAAAGAGATGTGTTTTCCTGAATGAGTGAACATTTCTCTTCTACACATCATCATACTGATTACCTATTCATACTTCTAAAACGTGCTGAACACCGCGACCATCATTATCTAACTGGCTAAGTTTCCCAAAGGGGAAAAGTTTCACACCAAAGTAAAAATCGAAAGCATTAAGGGCGTATGTTATG
This sequence comes from Dolomedes plantarius, assembly GCA_907164885.2. Taxonomy (NCBI): domain Eukaryota; kingdom Metazoa; phylum Arthropoda; class Arachnida; order Araneae; family Dolomedidae; genus Dolomedes; species Dolomedes plantarius. The sequence continues at coordinate 101,472,291 of OU015500.1, forward strand.
TAATTTAGAAACATAATTTAGGGATAGACGAGATTTGGGCAAGTTTATACGCATAACAATTGGAAGTGTAAGCACCTATAGAATTTATTTATTTATATTTACTGACAGATGATTTTGAGTTTAGCTTAACCACTCGGTTAGAGACCAGTTTATTTTATTTTTTAAAGCAAATTTTGTCCTTTCTTCTTTAGATTTGTCCTAACGAGTATTATCGGTCATACTACGTTGATGATCAACATCGCATTTAACTAGTTAAATATCTTTTCTCTCTAACCTCCGTTGATTCAATGTTTGTAAAGAGTGATATTTTATCTGTTCAACTCTATTCCGTCTTCAAAACCTAGATGTCCTACATATTCACAGATGAAATTTTTGCCACTAATGAACCATTTATAGTGAGTATTTATTTGCCAGATATATAAAATGAATAATTTAGTTCCCCACCTATTTAATGAAATTTATTATCGTTAATGGGAGAGTAGTCAATAAATCATTTCCTTTCATGTTTCTTGGCATATATATATATATATATATATATATATATATATATATATATATATATATATATATATATATATATATATATATGTATATATATATACATATATATATATACATATATATATATATATATATATATATATATGTATATATATATATATATATATATGTACATATATATATATATATATATATATAATATATATATATATATATATATATATATATATATATATATATATATATATATATATATATATATATATATATATATATATATATAGCGGCCCACATGGTGTAGTGGTTAGCGTTGCGAGCTGCTACGCAGTGGGCTTGGTTTCAAATCCCGAATAAGGCTTGGGCGTTTCTGTGCCGTCCTCCTAATAGAGAACTGTGCTGGCTCACCTATATGGTGCTCCCATAATAAATTAGACAGTAAATCGCTGTGAATAACAAAAAGTGAATGTCTCTCGTCAAAGTTCCTCCGCATTAGACAAATATATATGTGTATAAATATATATTATATGTGTGTGTATATAAATTATGGAAGACACTCAAAGCTTCAGATGAAAGGAAAAGTATATAGGTACGAAGACCCTTCATACTGTCTGTTCTCTTCTTTTATTATTCCTTCTTTGCTAAACACACAAAAAAATTCATTATTTCAGAACTAATCTTTTTTAGCGCCCTCTCTAAAAGATTAAAACATTCAGACAGTCACCTTTTTGTTTGTTAGTGTTGTTGGTACTGCTTATGAAGAAACAATGCTCATAAACTTTTCCCGTCTTTGCTTGTACCTTAACTTTATCATTAAGTTTTCAGTGTTTTTCTTCATTTAATCATATATCTTTCCATTGCTAAAACACAATTTAGTGCTACATGGTAGTGATATTACGGTTACTTTAACGTACAACTTTTGTCTTATCTCCTTGCTGTTTAACAATTTTTTGGAATTTAAGTTGCCATGAAATCTCTTGTATATATAATGGATGTTAAAAAATAAAAAAAAACCACTGCTTTATTTAATGAGATAGTACTTGTATGATGTTAAATTAAAATTTCTTCCGTAGTTCGGTGCTCAGTGCAGCACTAAACAATTCAAGAATTTTTAAACTGAAAAATTGTTGGAGTATATAACAGTAAAAGGAAGCAACTATTAGCATTGGCTATTCATCTATTAGCATTGTCTATTCATCAGTAAAAGATGGGATGAAAGGAAATTTTGATTCCTCCTCAGTTAAGGAAGAAATAAATCTCCATCGTTACTGATAAAGAAACAATGCTAATAGATTAATTAATCCATTGTTGCTCTTCATTCTCTTGCGCAGAATTTTAATTTTATCTTCTTTTGTTTATTCAGATACATGTATCATAACCAGTCAATATATACTGCTAATTAATTATACAGAGTATAAAGTATTATAGACATCGAAACTAATACTTAATTTCTGACTTAGTCGAGATAAAACTTCCCTAAAATTTACTACTTTTGAACACAATAAAATACTGTTTCACACATTCAAACTATTTAAAGAGTTTCAACTTTTGCCACCAAATTTTAAGAGGTGAGTAGAGCTAATACAACTTTTTATTTGTATTGTTTCATCAACAACAAACACGCGATATTCAATAAATGTTACAAAACATCACATTAATATCAATTTTTTTCTCAGGAAATATATAGGGAATTTAAAATAAAACTTCCTTTTTTTTCAAGTTTATAATATTAATTTTGCATGTGCTTTGCATATCACATGTTCCTCAAATTGCATGAATTAACTATAAATATTGGGAAAACTGAATAGTCATTGCGAATTTAATTCGCAAGCTTCGCTATATGGCTTGGTACTTTAGAGGTAAACATCCATTCGGAACTCGGAAGAATGCAGGTTCTTTTCCTTAAATTAATTTTAAGCAATGGGTAGAATGTAAGTGAGAGTGTGACAGAAACTGAATCAACATAGCATTAATAACACAATATAGACAGATGCTTATAACTTGCTATTTCATACATAGAATTACAAAGAAGACATACTTTTTTCTTACTGCTATTATTATTGAAATTCGATTCAGGTTGAAAATATTTCAACAGAAAGTAATTGAAATATATTATTAGCATGTATCACATCCAAAATGGGGAGCAGTGGCCCAGTTGGCAACGGCAGTGGTCTAGTGATCTGAAAGTCACTGGTTCGATGCTCGTCGCTGACAAATCCACTGCCGTGTACACTAATGGCGGCTGGTGCACGTAAAATCTGTCGTGGCTCAAAATTAGCTCTTCTCACAAGTTCTCAAAATTAGCTCTGGACGTGCGGAGTCAAGTGTTCTGGTCTCGTCACTTGACTCGGTTCAAAATTACGGGACTGGTCCTTTGGCCAAATCGGACTCCAACCCCTGTGGTGCCAGTCAAAACATTAGCCGCACCTTCATCGCCCATAGCCTTCGGGACTTGATCGGATGTTGCTGTCGGTCAAGTGGCATAAGCAACAACAACAACAACATCCAAAATATCTACATAAAAATTCAAAACCTAGTTATTGATATAATTTAATGCTTCCAAAAGTAATTTGGCAACTATGAATTTAAATCCTCGAATGAATACTCCATTCAAAAATACCTCCAAGTTTTATTTCTGAATCAACTAAAAAAAAATTGTCTGATCCATTTTTGGAAGCAGCGAAAGTTTTGGACCTCTGGTCTGACCTGCTTGTATCTTTTGAGGTCTCAAGAGCTCGAATCAGACAAAATTTCATACAATTTTTTTTCACTTAGAAATGAGTTAGTAAGAGGCTAATTTCCTGTTACTTACTATTTTCAACGGCGGAATAAGTTTACTATAACCTGTTAACCACGATCTTAAAATTGTGTCTGTCAGTGGTCCAAAAATCGGTGAAGATGGGATGTTAAATATTGTTTAATGCTTTTTTAAATGGTGAATGTTGTTAATATTCGTCCTAAATCATGTATGGTCGGACGAATTTTTAAGCGTTAATTGAAAGATTCAATCCTCATTCATCTACTAACAGATAAAATTTTATGCTACGTTTTTTTGCTTTTATCTCTTTTCCTAGGTGAAATTATGTCAAAAGGAATTTCTGGTAAGCTATAAATTATGATTGAGAGTTAAGTTTAAAATGGTAAATTCTGATCTAATTTTCGTTTCAAAATAAGAATTTGTAATTGATTACTATTTCTTTTCATTTAAAAAATTCCTACTAATTGTATGATGGTTTAGACTGGTTGAGCAACTGACTCGTATCGTTGCGAAACTCTTCTCTGGCCTTTTTTCTCGAGATTTCTGTTCCAGAAGTTCCCACATAACTTATTTGAGTTCTTTAATTTCCTAAATTTCGTTTCAGTTTCGGTATTATTACTCTGAGATTTCCGTCTTGAATGTTGCAAGACGGGGGCACATTATGGGGCCCTTCGAGGAATCCCATGGTTAATCGCAAGGGATTTTGTGCCCAGAATATGAATAGCCGTGGTAATCACCAATTGATATGCATGGTGCGCTTCCTGTCTTATCGTTCACACCAAAACTTTTGAGTTCGGTGATTTTTTCCCAATAACTCGTATCGGTAGCCATTTTAGCAGTTGCTGAGCTTCGTCCAACTGCTAAAAGTTGCGTTTTGTTAAAGAAAAAATTCTTCTCTGCTTCAAATCTTCTGAATGAGAATACTTAGCTGTTCCATATGATTAAGATATGACTCATAAATCTTGAAACCGACTACGGAGTTTCATTTTATTTTATGCTCTCAAATTTCCATACAATGGTATCAACTGAAAAACGAGTGATATACTAAGGGAAATTGCGTATATTTTACTACCTTGTGTACAATAATGCTGTATTATGCACAAACCCTGAGATTTAAGCTATATATATATTATGTAGGTCAAAAATTTAAATTTTCATTTAATTACTATATTTTCCATGTCCTATTAGTTGGTTCTTTCAATGAATATATTTTCTGCCTTAAATCAGACTTTTAAACAATTTCTCATGCTAGATTTCCTGTCTATACTCTTAAAAAATGATAGTCGTGAATTTTTACTCTTATCTCGAAAGGTGTTTCTCGCCCAAAAAGTTCACTAGCTTAGATCTCCTGGACACAGCTACGTCTTCCCAAAAAAATTCTAGGTCATGTAATGGGAATCTGGGACGACAGGTGAAGCACTTGATTACAAGATACTTAAAAAGTCTTTAAAATTTTACACTCTGTGCTGGGGCTCAGCCCGATATGATTCGGCTTTTTGAATGTCTCAGAAATGCAAATATATATTGTTTCTACTTTGTTGTTGTTTCCAGTCCCCTTGGTGTAGGAAAGCCTACACCAAGTCCAAGGAACCTTGGTCCATGGCGAAGGGTAGTAAGCAGCTTCACTTAAGGCGAGTTACCACTAAGGCTGAAGTCTGACTTGACCCCGAAGAACATCGGTCCCGTATTTTTGAACCAAGTGACGAGACCGGAACACTTGACCCCGCACCTCCAGAGGTATTTTGGTAACTTGGAGAACATTGCAGCTACGACAGTTTTTTTTCCGTGTACCAGTCGCCATTAGTGCATACGTCGGTGGTTTTGTCAGCGACGGGCATCGAACCAGCGACGTTCAGATCCCGCTGTCTTTGTCAACCAGGCCACCGCGCCCATGTTTCTTCTTTTGTCGTGCATTTGTATCGGTATTGTTCCTTATGGACTTTGCGCCAGAAAAAACCCATTTAAGTGGCCTACCAAATATGCAAATAAACTTAATTGGAGTCATTTATATATTTCTATGAATATTTGTGCATGTAAATAATTATTACTCGGATAAAACGAAATGCTACAATTTTCTAGCCAAGTATATACATAAGTTTAGGCCAATTTTAATCATAATTTACAGAAATAAACTGAAAACAAAATCTTTCGATTCAAATAATTTTTTCAAGAATCTATTTAAAATTTGCATTGTTTTAATTCATATATTATTATATAGAATTTTAATAATGAATCTTTAAAAAAAATTATTTAAAAAAATTATAGTTATTGAATTTTAAAAAAATTATAGTTATTGATTGGATAATATTTAAAACATTTCGTGAAAACGCAAACAATATTACTGTTAATCTTTCAGTAAAACTATGAATTAACTCATTTCCATTTCCCCCCCCCCCCCTTTTTTAGATTCAAACTGTGATGAGTACCCTTAAAAAGGTTTATTATGCAATAATTTATAAATCCTCAGATTTCTCTTAATTTGCTCAAAGATTTGTATCGGTAGTGATATAAAACACACGAAAAGTTGATATTATTTTTGAGTAATATTTGTTATCCTTGTTTGAGAAAAAGTAAATATTTTATGGCTTAGTATTTTCAATGTATTTAATGAGTGAGGAGAAAAAGTTAAGCTCTTTAGTCATTAAAAAATATCCATATAGTTAAAAAAATAAACACTTTTTCTGTAACCTGCCCAATAATGGGAAAATCCCTATTTTAACAAAAAACTAGGCAAATGTAAATTCTTTTTTCCCCCAAGTACCACATACGATTCGTCGGTTTCTTGTAAATAAAAGCAAGTTTATCACTTTATAAGGAAAAATACTACTTGTTGGCATTATTGAAGTTTCTTTTGTCCAAACAACTTTAAATGCATAAACATATTTCTTATTTTTTTAAATATTCAGTGTTTAAAAAAATGAAAGGTAAACACCTCTCTTAATGTTTTGGTCAGTTCTGAAGAAAAAGGTAGTTACACTGCACAAGAATTTGTAACTGACACGGTATATTTCCTTTTAAGCGAACGGGGAAATGGACAACAATTTTTATTAATTCCCAAAATAACTGAAAATATAATTATTGTGACTGCAGTAAATTTATCGCATTTTCAAGTGCACAATCTAATAGATTTATAACGTAATTCAAATATGAAGAAAACTTAGAGAAAGAAATGTAGGATTTTTATGTATTGGATTATTTATCTTGCTGAGGCTCTCAATGAATAGTTTCATATACTTTAATAAATAGCGCATGAAATCACTTTTGATAAAAAAAATACGCATACTGTATCAGGCTAGTCTGCTCAGATTCCTATCAAAATTTAAATCAAGTTCTAATATGTATTTAGATTTCCAAGATCACGTTACATTAAGATATTCGATTTCTGCTGCATTATCATATTTCTATGTTATCAAATGACGAAAAATCTTTATATTGTGTGGGAATGCATTAACTCCTAGTAGATTTTTTCTTCCTTATTAGAAAATCATCTTTCATTTCGAAGATGCTTCATACGTTAGTTTCTGCTGATTTTACTGGAATGTGCTATATTCTATTATCGAATATTACTTACTGATATTTTTTACAGTGATAATTTCGCCTTCTTTTGTTTTTCTTTTAATGAAAAATATTTCAAATTTCTCTACTGTCATAAAAATCCAGCCCAGTTCAGGAAGGGGGGCTTAAGGAAGAAAATCATTATTTCTGGAACAGTATTTTAGTACTGTTATAAACTATACTTTAAAAAACGAACAGTGGACTCATAAAAAAAAGGCTTTTGACTCGTCGTAATTCTTTTGGAAGAGGTTGAATTTTGGTTAACAGATAAATGTGTATTTTGGTAGTAAATACGATGGAAAGTTCTATGTTCTATTCTTTAAACAGATCCTGAAGGCAAATGTATGAAATGTGCGGACTGGGTGACAGCGGTGAGTTCAAATGGCGTCAGAGTTAAAACTGCGTGTCGGTGAAAGGAGTAGCCCAGAGATGCTGGACAGAGAAAGGGGAAAAGCAGTTGCAAGTTTTATGAAGGTAACAACAGAGGTACGTTTTAACACTTACCATACACGAGAAGAGAGATTCTCTGCAGTCCTCGGAAGGTGAAGGTCAGGAAGGTGTTCCCAGAAACCGCCAACCTTGTTTACAATCTGTTTTTATAGTTGTTTTATTTTGCAGTGGTATTACGGTTCGCTGCCTAAATTAATTATGTTGCTTCAGTTTTCAAAGTAACCTTGCATGGCAAATGAGTTACTTTTTCTGCGGCCATTGTACAACGCTAAAAGTGTGCTTTATTCGGAGGGAAAAGAAGTAAAACGGTGTTTTAAATAACGGGGGGACGAGGGCACTATTCATTAATGCCTTTCCCGAAAGAGGATGTAATTTGATGTTCGTGGAGACAAAGCTTTCAGTTACTCTTCAGCTCGAGAAAAACCGATAAGTTCTAGGGTATTTTAAGAATTATCAGATAGAGTAATTTGAAACGTTTGATATAATTATTGAAATAAGACTGTCACTACTTAAAAGTGCACATACTTATTATGTGGATTTTATGCATTTTTACCTTTTAGATGCGTAAGCACATACACATATAAACTCAATTATATATATGTGGGGGGGGGGGTAAAATTCGGAAATATTGTAGATTTTCCAAGCTGTATCGCCTGCTATAATTAAAAGCATCGTATAATGTTGCAAAACAGGCTGTATCATGAATTAGATGGAAAGAGAGGAGACAAAGTTGTATGATATCGATTCTGCAAAAATACATCTTCCGATGCAGGAATTGTCAATGGTAAAGTATGACTCCTTAAATAATGTAGCTAGATCTAAATCTTTTGCTATTTAGTTTTTATCTTCCCTTTCCGAGACAAATGCGTTATGATTCCCATATAAATATTGAATATTTATTTCTGAAGTGAAAGGGGAACACAATTGCTGCTTCTTTGTCTTAAATTATTCTTCCTTTTACTTACTTCATTGTCTTAAATGAAAACAAAAATTTTCTGGAGCAAAAGAATTTCATTTTCAGGATAGGAAATAGAGAATGATATTTGTGTTAATGGATACTCATTGATGGGTTGAGTGATATATTAGAATAGGCATACGATAAGATTAAAATAGGCTAAAGATGAATAAAACCATCCCACGTTCTAACTGCATCCAGTAAGAATGTGGTCACTCTTTAAGATTTTCACGTGAGATTATAAAAGATTAGAACTGATTCAATGAATAAAGATTGTCAGTGATAATGAACTGCTAGGTACGAAGATTTGAGAGTGATTCTCAATGATGTAAAGATGGGTGTTCTTATATGGTTGACTAGCTGAATACTCGTGCTTTACTACGCAGTACATTCAAATTAAATCCAACGATCAATGTATGCAATTGATGTAAAAAAAACGAAAAAATATATTTATAAAAAAATCGTAACGGATATTTTCATAGACAAAATAATGAAGACGAAAATATTCAAATTAAATCTGATAGAACATACTAAAGAATATAGTATAGTTTGAGGAAATTTTTTTACCGTATTTTAATATTTTTTGGATAATTTCCAATCGTCTGCCACATTAGAAAGGGAAAAAAAATTTTTTTTTGTCTATTTCGTTGTTATGCACGTGACGCAAAATTAGTTTAAAGTATCACAGAAAGAAAAGAAATCACGTGATCAGCATTTAATAAATTAAATTCTAAAAAATAATCTTTAAAAATTCACCAAAAATCAGAAAATGGAGGTAAAGATTCGAAAAAGATTTCATTTCAAAGGAACTTTTATGATCTTTCTCGTGATATAAATTTTATAACCCTCGAATTATTATTTTAAATGCAAACTTTAAGGAATGTTACAAAAACAGCTTAAAAATTTAATTTTAAAAAATCTAAGAAGAATTTTTCAAAAATCTCTCTTAGTGCACCCCTACACTATAAGAAGAATCGCCATGCAAAATTTCAGCCCTTTAGGTCCAGTGGTTTGGTCTGTGCCTTTTATGTCAGTCAGTCAGTTACGGATATGTTATATATATAGACTATAGAATCTCTGTTTAAAACCTATTATAACAGAAGGAGAACTGTGGTCATATGTTTAAAAATCTAGAAACTTTCGTAGATAGTCTTACTACAAAATTTGAGAGATATCAGATTCTCTTCCGCGGGGAAGGTTATCTGAATGTCCGGCTCATATGCATATTATTGTTGAAGTAACAAAGAAAAAACTCCAACCAGGTTGCTCCATCTCAGTTTTACAGTGTAACTAAATTTCAATAACCCTTCCACTGTAGCGTTTAGCCGGACGATGGCCAAATGGCAAGGGCATGGCATTCAGTACTAGAATCTGTGGGTTCGAGTTCCACTCTTAGCATGGACATTCGTAGCCGTTCGGAATCCGCTTTAAGTAGCAGGTCGTGATATAATTAGCCCTCGTGTAACAAAACTTGGCCGTAGAGCTCCAAACCAAGCCTCTATAGCTTTTACAAATTCTGACCACTGTTCTACGATTTATTTTCTAAGATCCTTCTCTACACTCAGTATGCGAATCAATTTGAACTAAACTCTACGACTTCAAGAACTTTCATCTTTGAAAGGAGATAGACAAGTTTTGAGGTTGAAAACAGTAGAAAAACTTAAGACATAGAAATGCGACAAATAATAATAATAAATGGAAAGAAAAACCATGGATTAAAATTGTATATGATACCAAGATAGTCCAAAAAGCGAAACAAAACAGGGAGCATGTAAATTAACTAGAATAAAACCTACAGCCACCCTAATATAATTATAGACCATGTAGTATTTGACAAGCGCATAAATATAGAACATAAAAATTTTTGGCTTCGCGATCAAGTTGCATAAAAAGCACATGTGAATAAATAGAGGAAAGAGAGCATCTGGCATCATCATGTAGAAATACAGTGTAAGCTTAAACATATCAACTTCCTAGGGGCTCTGTTTTTTTTTTGTTTTTTTTCAATGAGGAGCCACACATTGGCTTATTTTACAACATTCTTGTATCCCAGCGTTAAAGTTTTGTATTTTTAGAATATACAGACAAACGAGTTCAAGAGACATTAATAAGTATTCGAACTAGAATTAATAAAATAGTGCAGACAAATTTTCTCAACTTTGTTTGAAGTTTTCAGGAAAATATAGAAGTTTATTGAAATATTGCGCGAAATAACCGTTTTGATATCCATTACATACAGTAAAATTTCTCTATGGAATCTAGAGATGCTAAAAGTTGATGTCATTAATTTTGGTGTCTTCATGTTTGCAATACCAACTATATTTAAGCTAATTATACAGAAGGTCGTTCGCACTTTATGGAAACGATTTTGATAGTTACGTTTTATATATAAATGTCGTATTTTATGCGGTGATTTACTTCTGTCTGATAGCCATGGATCTTGACAATAGCTCTAGTTCGAATTTTCCATGAAAGTAAATTTTTGCTGAGTACTGTCATGTCAGTTTTACCTCATTCCTCTTAGACCGTTTTCCAAAGTCCGTTCAGTGTTCTTAGATGCCGTTTTCCTAAGGCTCGTATTAAAAAACCGAAATCACAAAAGTCCATTGGAGAAGATTCAGGTAATGTTACAGGTATTTCATTAAATGGGATACATTTTATTCCTGTTCCTGATTCTTTCTTTGCTAAAAGAAATATGAAGCTCAACTGCATATGAAGCTCAACTTTATCAATGTCCTTTCCATATAAGGCTGGAATTTTCTCTTCAAAAATTGGTTCTAAAGTATTTTGCTAATGAGTGAATTAATTTTGGCTTTACATGAGACTTTTTTTATTTTTAATTTGCCGTTGTAACAAAATCCTGCTACTATCATGAACTCATTTGAGAACTTTTCTGTACACTGATGTAGCCATTTCGTACGGTCATTCCCGTCAGTTGAGCAATAGAAAATTGATCTTTTTTTACTACAGTCACTTAAATACACCCATGCCCCATCGAGTGTTACCACAAATTTTCATTTTTCAGCTGCTAGGTGTTTTTCATATAATTTTCTACAATTTCTTTTCCTTTCAGCAATATGCTTTGGCAAAAGCAGATGAACTTTAGGTTTAAAAATCTTTTTTAACTTCAAATCTTTATGAATGATTTTACTTACAGTGCCAGAAGACATTCCTAGTTTCGATGCAATGAATCTTTGAGTCGGCGTATTTTCTTTTAGAATCAGAGACTTCATTTTCTTGATATTTACCTGCGTTCGAACAGTTTTAGGATGAGGTTTCGTGGTCATGTTTTCATTTTTACTTTCAGTTAGACGTTTTTTTCCCTTTCAAATTTAATCTATATATATAAAACAGTTCCGTAACTGACTCACTCATTCATTCATTCATTCATTCATTCACTGACTGACTGACATACAACGCACAGACCAAACCGCTGGACCTAAAGGGCTGAAATTTTGCATGGCGATTCTTCTAATAGTGTAGGGGTGCACTAAGAAAGATTTTTCTAAAATTCTTCTTAGATTTTTTAAAATTAAATTTTTAAGCTGTTTTTTAAACTTTTTTTACGTTTGCATTTAAAATAATACATTGCGGATTATAAAATTTATATCACGAGAAAGATCATAAAAATTCCTTCAAAATGAAATCTTTTTCGAACCTTTACCTTGATTTTCTGATTTTTTGTGAATTTTTAAAGATTAATTTCTAGAATTTTATTTATTAAATGTTGATCACGTGATTTCTTTTTCTGGTACTTTAAATAAATTTATCGTCACGTGCATAACAACTAAATAGACAAAAATGATATTCTTTTTCTTTCTAATGCAGCAGACGATTGGATATTATCCAAAAAAATAAATATCCCTTACGATTTTTTTATAAATATATATATATATATATATATATATATATATATATATATATATATATATATATATATATATATTGGCATTAATTGCATACATTGACCGTTGTATTTAATTTGAATGTACTCCGTAGCGAAGCGCGGGTTTTCAGCTAGTCTATATATATAAAACAGTTCAGTAACTGACTCATTCATTCATTCATTCATTCACTGACTGACTGACATACAACGCACAGACCAAACCGCTGGACCTAAAGGGCTGAAATTTTGCATGGCGATTCTTCTAATAGTGTAGGGGTGCACTAAGAAAGATTTTTCAAAAATTCTTCTTAGATTTTTTTAAATTAAATTTTTAAGCTGTTTTTTAAACTTTTTTTACGTTTGCATTTAAAATAATACATTGAGGGTTATAAAATTTATATCACGAGAAAGATCATAAAAATTCCTTCAAAATGAAATCTTTTTTTAATCTTTACCTTGATTTTCTGATTTTTGGTGAATTTTTAAAGATTAATTCCTAGAATTTTATTTATTAAATGTTGATCACGTGATTTCTTTTTCTGGTACTTTAAATAAATTTATCGTCACGTTCATAACAACTAAATAGACAAAAATGATGTTCTTTTTCTTTCTAATGCAGCAGACGATTGGATATTATCCAAAAAAAATAAATATCCCTTACGATTTATATATATATATATATATATATATATATAGATTTTGGCATTAATTGCATACATTGACCGTTGTATTTAATTTGAATGTACTCCGTAGCGAAGCGCGGGTTTTCAGCTAGTATATTATAAATACCTATTTTTGAAATGCCATAACCACAATACACTGCTTTATAATTTGTTGATACGAATATTTCTCCCCGGAAAGTGCAGTTACGTAACCTTCGAGCCATCTATCAAATTTAGGAGCCATTTTCAAAATAAATCTTTTATTTTACATTTCAATCAAAGCAAAACAATAGCAGACGATTATTCTGAAGTTGCCAAATTTTTATCTCAAAATGCGAACGCCAAAAACAAATTACAAAATCATTTCCATAAAGTGCGAACAACCTTCTGTATATCTGTTCATTGGGGTGAGTTTTATTCACTGATAAATTACATAACTTATTATAGCTTATTTTAAAAATGAGCTTATATAGATAAATTAATCTAGCATTTTCATTTATCCGTAACTAAATACCCAAACGACGATCTGTTAGGGTCTTATCGATAAAAGCTATGTTCCTAATTGTTAGTGTCATTGTCTTTTTAATACTTTTACATTTGTATCATACATCTATCAATTTCTAATGACACGGTTCGTTGATTTATCGATTTTGTCTCGATATGATGCTTAATCGATTTGAAAATTATTTTTTTTATCAAGTTTGAATATGGTTAAAGGGATTTTACTATATCTATTAATGGTGTACAACACTTTATGCTTGAATTTTACTCAACAGTTTCCATGTAATATTGTTTCAGATTAATGAAATAATGAAGTTTATTACTTTTCTCATTACGCTAAAAACAAAAAAGTTTTGTAATCTCGAAAAGACTTCGTAGTTCAGCTGCTACTTAAATAGACATGGTATATTTCTAAGTACATAAACCGTCTGTCTGAACTCCAAGAAAATTGAGACACTGATATGAATAGAGCTGTGCCTTTATACTGAAGAACAGAATTCGTTAATTTATTTTAAGATATAGGCGTAAGATGACAGAAGAAGAACAGTTTTAAAAACCCTCTGAATGTACTAATTTTAAGTACTTTAATGATTTCCCGGTGTTACCTTGAGACAGGGCCGGCCTTAAGCCGATTGGACCTATTGGACGCAATCGGACCTCGCACGAAGGAAAACTAAAAATATATATGAGAGGAAATAACGAAAAGCTTGATGCTGATAGATAATGTGCAAGGGAGATGAAGAATCCATGAAGCGCTACGGGGATGAAACTAGTATGATTTGTTGTTCCAAGTGAGTTTTGTTAGCAAAGAACTTCAAAGCAAATTTTCCGATCTTGCCACAGCACTGTCATCATTTAGAAACTTTCTTGAATGGCTGATAAAATGTAGAAAGTCTGGTTCGGAACCAGTTTATGTTGGAGCCTCAGTGCTTGCGACTTTTTAGTAGTTTCCCCAGAATAACGGGAAACACGTTTACGAAAACGGAAAACGCTATTTAATTATAAGTTTGCTGATAAATTAATAATTAATTCCCAAAATGTTTTTTTAATATGTATCTTTTCACATTACAATTTCATCATTTTATGTATATAATTATTTTTAAGGCCCCGCAATGACTAAGACCAGCCCTGATTCTGGCTTGTTTATAAAACCTTTACATACGAAACTCGGAGCAAAAAAATTTCGCTCCTTGAAATTTTACTCCGATTAAAAAAAATTATTACTAAAATCTGTTTCATCATTCTAAAAGGCGATTTAAGGTTCTCGTCACTTTATTTATGTTATGTAAGGTGTTTGTTTTAACGTGTAATACCCAGTTTCCCAGAAGTATGAAAAAAGACGGGATGATAACGGAATTCAATGCTATTTTTTTAGTATTCAAAATTAAAAATAAATACTATGTACATGAAGAAATGTATAATACTTCTTACAAAATAAATTAATTCCTTGTACACAGGAAATTATATATACCTATACGGAATGAAAAAAGCCAATATTTTGGAAACGAATAAAGGTTCATGTACCGAATTTAACACACGTTGTTAAAAATACTATTATGAAAACAATCCTTCTAACTCTAAACAAATTATGCAAACCGGTTAAATCTGTAGACTTGATTTTAACCTCGTTTTATTCAGAATGAAAAAAATACGCAAAAACAAACACCCAATTCGAGACATTTGTTAAAAACCTCAATCTTGAGAACTTTTTGAAAATTTTGTATTGAAATTTCACCATTTTCCTACGGCCACAGTTCGCTGGCCAGTTAATTCGTCCTTCTACTATGCAAGAGCTATTTTTGTGCCAAAGTTAAACTCTCATTCTATTCAAAATCAAATAATTCTACCCCATTCTATTCAAAAGTTATCGCGCAGGACGATATATACAGTGACTCCCAAAAGTGTACGTACACTTACGATTTTCAATGAAATAGGGGTCTATCCATTAATTCAAATGAATATTTCAGAATGGGTATTTAATAATAAGATCTATAATCTATTCTTAACAAAACTACATGAAATATTTTGAAAACATAGTAAAACTTTATTTTTAACAAACCAGTAATCAAAAAGTAACAAAAACTTTATCTCACAAAAGTCATCGTACACTGAAATATTTTCGGATAAATTCCTAATTAAAATTATCGTCTGGCGCTTTATTTTTATTTTTGAATTGTGGTGGCATTTAAAATATCGTTTGGCTTTAATTTTTGCTTGCCTACTCCGTAATATTCTATTTATTATTTAAAAATGGCTCGTAGTCGTAAAGAAACAACAAACAGCATTCGAAAATTGATTATTTTTCATCATAGTAGTGGTAAGTCAGTTCGGAATATTGCTAAATTACTTAATTTATCCCATTCTACTGTGCAGTATGTGATAAAATGCTTTAAAGAAGAAAATCGAATCAAAAACAAGGTAAGAAAAGGTCGTCCGGAAAAGTTAACAAAACGTGATCAGAGATTTATAATTAGAAAATTTGTGAAAAATCCACGTTTGAGTACTGTAAAAGTTTCTACAGAATTTAACGAAACATTTTCTACTTCAATTTCATCTGAAACTGCTCAACGAGTTCTCAGAGCAGCTGGATTACATGGGCGTTCTGCCCGTAGAAAATTTTTTGTGAGTGAGAAAAACGGAAAGCTTAGGCTTTCCTTCGCACTATCAATGATAAATAAGCCCCAAACGTATTGGAATATTGTCTTATTTGCCGATGAAAGCAAGATTAACATTTTCGGTTCCCATGGGAGTATAATTGTATGGAGAAGAAAAAATGAGGAACTTAATCCCTAGAACTTAGTAGGAACAGTTAAGCATGACGGTGGAGGTGTCCGTGTGTGGGGGTGCATGTCAGCATCAGGACTAGGTAATTTGGTATTTATTGGTGGCATAATGAATCATGCTGTTTATATAAATGTTTTAAGAGACAATTTAAAATTATCAGCCTAAAATTTGGGTATTGGAAACAACTTTGTTTTACGACCTAGATAACGATCCTAAGCACACGGCTCTCAACGTTTGCATCTGGTGTCTCTATAATTGTCCACGAGTTTTAAAAACACTGCCTCAATCGCCAGATTTAAACCTAATTGAGCATATCTGGAGAGATCTGGAGGTTCGAGTACGAAAACACGACATTCACATGAAAAGCGAACTAAAAACAATTATGATGGAAGAATGGATGAACATCGATGCAGTAATTACAAAAGAACTAGTGCAATCTATTCCCAGACGTTTAGGATACTAAAGGATATCCTACTAAATATTAATTTAAAGAAAAATTAGAATATTTACTCATATGTAGAGATTTTTTACAAGTGTACGATGACTTTGTGAGATAAAATTTTTGTTACTAATTGATTATTGGTTTCTTAAAAATAAAGTTTTACTGTGTTTTCAAAATATTTCATGTAGTTTTGTTAAGAATAGATTATAGATCTTATTATTAAATACCCATTCTGAAATATTCATTTTAATTAATGGATAGACCCCTATTTCATTGAAAATCGTAAGTGTACGAACACTTTTGGAAGCCACTGTATATAGATCGCTAAGTAAGTATAGTACATATAACAAAAAATGATAAAGTTTATTAGGTAATCCTGGGATCTGGGATGCTTGAAACAATATTCTGTATAGAAGTATCCTGAAAATTCCAAAATTTTAAATTTTAGCCTCACCGTAATAGCTTAATAATCTATCTATATATATTATTTCTAAAAAGTGTTTTTTTTATCCTTTTTTCTCCCTTCATACTTAACCAAATTCGATAAATAAGGTACCATTTTAAAGATTAAGATCTACGCTTCATGCGAATTGTTAATTTAAAATTGCACATCTTATTTTTTGTTTAAAAATCGAAGTATAAACATTATAAACAAATTTTCTTTCCCTAGATGGTGCACGCGCTAGCTTTTTTTATTTTACAATTATCAATCGCTCTGAACTTTTAAATTTAAAAATCGTTTACTTTTATTATCATTCTGGGATTTCATTAATGAGTTTCTTTATTTGCAACATCCTTGTAGGTGTACATTTTTCTTTTTGCAAGGAAAAACCACTTATGTTATTTCTAGGAGGAGATTTTTTGTGATGACCCCTTTCTATCCCTTCATACTTAACCAAAATCAATAAATGAGATACCATTTTAAAGATTAGATTATCCGCTTCTGACGAATTGTTAATTCAGAATGACAGATTGTATTGTTTGTTTAAAAATCGAAGTGAAATATAAACTTTTGGCCCTAAATTTTTTACCTGAATGCGTCGAAACGGCACAGTCAAATAGTGTGCACAAAGAAGTTTTGTAATGTAAATATCACATTTTCCACGAGTTTGTATCATATTTAAATTTTAATATTGTCTACAAAGGTGTTTTGACGTGAGTATCTCATGTTCCCCTGTTTTATGCTTCACCTCCAGTATTGTGGCCAGAGGCGTTTTTTAATTGGTTTTGTATTATCCTTACGCACCATTGTTATTTGACAAATAAACAATTGCTACAAATGAACTGGTTCTTTATTCGTCTTACTTCAAACCACCAACCTCTCTATAAAATTTATCGTCTTTCAATCGCATGCGAAAGGGTCGCATGGGCCACCTAGTCCTTTAAAATGCGCTAAAGAAGAAAAGGAGCAAAATCGTTTGAGAGGGATATTTTTTGTTCCGTCTCTGAACAAATGAATTGCTCCTGGTCGGATAAATATCCGGAATGATAAAAATCGTTTGGAGCAAAATCAAATCCATCCTAAAATAATGGTTTCGTGTAAAAAATAAATCAAAATAAATGGATAAATAAATAAAAGATTCGACTTGAACCAATTCGATGGGAACTTTTTATTTTGGTTCATATCCATTTCAAGCCCTGATGTAAACACATGCATTTCCTGTTGATGTGACTATAAACTTTCATATAAACTTGATTTTTTGCCTGTTTCAGAATGTATTTATTACATATAATATATTAGAATAACATTTAATGTTTTATATGGGATTCATATCATTTTGTGAATTGTAAGTACTAGCTATACAATAGAATTAAAACATTCAATCCTTATGGAATACTATGAAAATGGCTGTCATTTTCTACATTATTTTCTTGAGTTGTTTTTCTCATCCTTCAGTATAATTGTTACCAAGATCATGAAAATATTTAACCTGAGTTTAAAATATTACTATCCCTTTTTAGAAAACATCCACTTCTTATAAAAGTAGGTAATAACTGACGAATAAAAAGACAGAAAAATTTTGTGGGTTTATAAACTTTAAAATGTACAAAATTCGTGAAATGTTGATGAATTTTTCACGGATAACAATTTTCGTCGTAATGTTTTTCGATGAGGAGCTAATGAATGCAAGAATGTCCTTGTTTCGTTTCCTGAACATGACAAGACGCAAAGTGAATTTAAATTTGCGTTGAATCCTTGCATCAAAGACCGCCATCACCCCAAGTGAATTGATAATAAAATGCAAAGTTATGGGCGGCTTGTATCATTTTATAAAACACGTCCAATCCGATAATCGTATTCATTACAATAACGCTGCACGCAATTTGTCCCCTCATAAGGGGGAGCCTTCGGACCATAACTTTTCGAAACATCGACATACGAGCATGCTCTTGCATTCAGATGAGCCCCCGGTTATTTGATTTCCGCTTTTTGAGAGTATGATGACTGGCTAATTGCATCACCACTGACTGGTGATCCTTTGCCCCTTTGTGTAGGAACCATGCATTATACCAACGAGGTAATGGGGCAAGTCTCTCTGTCGCTGCTTTAGAAGATTCTTGGGGTGAATACTGAAACATACGGAAGATAGACTCCTTGCAAACTTTCGACTGAACAAAGTATAATGATGCATCAAGTTGCTTTTGTTCTTTCAAAGAATTTTCTTCCACCTACTTTTGTACACAGAGGAGTTTTTCTATCATTTCGAGGTTCGAAACAGTTGAAATATGTTTCCTGAGTTGAACAAGTTAGTTAAGCGTCAATTTTTCTCCCTGCTATCCATTTAATCGTTCCTACCTTTCCCTTTTTGCCTGAGAATGCTCGGTTCGTTTAACAACTTATTGTCAAATAATAAATTGAGCTTCGAACGAATAGCTTGCGGAACAGTCATCGACTCAGGATTTCTGTATCTCGCTTGAAGATTCTGTCTCTCAAACAACACGATTAATTTATTTCTGGGCCATGTTAATTTGAGTTTTACTACCTGAAGACAAAGGGCCCCGGGTTGCCCGATTTGGTCGGCAGATCTGTACTATCCGTCCGGCTCCCAGGCCTATAAAAATGAGCTGCTCCGAACTTGGGAAATCAACCCTCGACTGCGTATACAGGTTTTGCTACGTCGGTCAGTAGTTTGACAAGGCGTATAGGTAAAAGCCATGGTCGTTGTAATTTCGCTGAATACTTACTAGTTGAAGACAAACATCAAAGTCAAAGCGGGGACCTTAAATGCCTTAGGTTTGGCTTTATTCTTATCAAAATTACAGAACTTGCGTAATATAAAGACCAAAATTTAAACACTAACAAAAAAAAAAAAAATTCTATTCCATACCAAGAAATGACAATTTCCTCCTCGGGCAAATATTTCGATATCCTATTTATTAGAGTTTCAAGTTATGAAAGGGGCTCCCTTTACTTCAAGAGATTCTTTCGGTATTACAATTTTATTCTGTCATTAATGCTACAATCAAAAGAGGTGTACATAGTGAAATCTGGTAACTCTATCGATAGAGTTTATATGTTGGTCATCACTGGTGTTACATTTTTTTTTTAATTGGACAGTAAAAAGTCAAACATCTGTATTTGAAAAAGCAAGTTACTAAAAAATAAAAATGTTTTTGAGCTACGCCAAGAGCCTTGGTTGTAAAAACCTATCAATATATTCATTAATATATATATATATATATATATATATATATATATATATATATATATATATATATATATAAATAATAATAATAATAATAAATATCAAATATTTTTTGTAGAATTAACCGGGCAAAGAGAAGAAAATACGTAAACTTAAAAAAAGCATATTACTTTGTACAGATGAAAACAATACCAATTTTGATTTTTCTATATGTTTACGTCTATTTTTTGTGCATGTATATAAATGAATGTATGTGTTTATTATCAAAAGAAATTTCAGAGCCCTAAATAAATTAAATTTAATGATATAAAATTCCATATTTTCAAAATTATTTGGTCAATCAGAGTAAAGAAAAATAATTAAATAAAAGATCAAAAATATTTATATTTCATCTTATTTTTCTAATAGTTAAAATTTTTTGAGATAGTTGGGGTCTAGAACCTGACATGAAGTCATGCTAATCTACAGATCTTGAGTATGAGAAACATGTGATTTTTGACGAATTTCCTTTTCTGTTCGTCCCTCTGGCTGCTGTATTTCCCTTGAATTAAATTAAATGTAAGGCTGTGCTTGAAGGCAAGAAATGGGTTCCCTGTCTTGACTTGCTTGCTCCTTCCTATAAATAACCCACTGCTTAGGTACGTCGTGCATTCGAATTAACCCTATCTGTAGACGCTTCGTCTGGCATCCCAGGTTGGGGGCTGAGCAGGGTTTACGAAGCATAACACTCACAAAAGGGCGAATGGAATTAATGAATATGAATTAACGAAATGCGAATGGGAATCAGAGAAAAAATGGTTCCAAACAGAATATAATAATTTCGGTTTGTTTTTAAATAAATTTAAAAAATTTATACTTTCTCGTGGTTTCACGGAAAATTCTGTATACAGCCTCTATACTAATAGTTATAGCTAATAACTGATTTCTGCAACTGCCTCTTGTTTGTTATTCCGTAAATGGAACATTTAAGTACCGAATAAATTTTTAAAATCAATGACCGGGAAAAAAGGAAAATATTTTAAATCAGGCGTATTTAAGTCATGCAAAATAATATGCTCAGGCATGCGTTCCAAGTCTGCTTTATGAGTTTTGTTATGATTTGTCGCATTTTTACTTCTAAATTTTGAAAATTAAAATATTTACATTACAGAATACGAAGAAATTTGAATAAATTTCTAAGAGGTCCGAATATTAGGGCACCTATATTTTGCAATTTTAGGCAAATATTTTATTTATTGGGGTCGTTATTAATAGTTCTTCAATATTTTAACGTAATTTACAAGCACAGAGACATTTAAATTGGGGAAAATGGAATTTTTCCGTTAGAAAAACTTTTAAGTAAAATAGATTAAAATCTCTCAAAACTGAACTTTAAGAAAATTAGACTGATATGTTTCAAAATATAAAAACACTTGCATCTTAAATCTGCTCATATGCAAATGGAAAGGGAAAATGTTTTGGAAAATCTTTATTTTCTTTCTGCAAGCACGAGAGCTTTAGATGAGAATGTCACTTATTTAATGCAGTCATTTGACCACGAATGTAAAGTTACCGCAAACACAATGTGGACAATGTTGAAGTTCACCGTGGACTGTTTCTAAATGTCCTTTACGTATGTATACATCACGCTTCACCTCAAAAATATAGAATATGAATATAACGGAATTTTTAAAAAAATTTCATAAATTTTTCTAAAATAGTAGTATAGGCGGTCGAAATTTCGTAAGCTAAGCTTCTTTGTAAGTTATCAATGAAACTCTTGAGTTAGGGACACTTTTTCAAACCATATGTTAATACATAGTAGAAAAAAGAATAAATTAGGGCAGAAATTTGAAGATGATGTGCATAATTTTTCTTAAATTAAAAATAAAATGTGCATAATTCCTCTTAAATTAAGAATGATTTATGCAATCTATTACTTATTCTCTAAAACCTGATCATATTTAGGTCGTGCTTTTGCAAAATGTTATTTTGTTTATAGTTAACCTTTTTTTAACCTCCTATCAAAAGAGGCCATTTTCAAAACATCCTAAGTTAAAATTGAACTCATTTGACAAGAAACGCAAACTTTAAAGGTAAATTTTGCTTGGTACATCATGCAGTGTTGTTACTTATTATTATATAATCTCTATATTTATGGTAAAGTTTTGTGTAGTTTTGTCTCGATTATCTTCAGATTTTTTTTATAAGCATTATAGTAATCTGAATATGTGGATCATCAACGATATTTAGGTAATGTTAGATAAAAAAATTATCTAACATTACCTTGTTTTGAGACCATCTCCATGAAACTGAAAATGTGTACATCAAAAGATCAATAATATTAATAACCGATAAATCATTTTGTATAAAATTAAATAGGACGAGGAAGAATGTCTTTCAAACTTACAGTAGAGATGTAAAAAAAACCTCAAGAAAATTATTTTATTTGCTCAAAAAAAACTATAAAAAAAAATGACTTAAGATTATCCGTATAAGCAAAACAATTATATGTCGTTCGTGTGAAAAAGATATGAAATGGAGAACAAAATAATAATAATAAACATTATAATGAATTTTAAAATAACCTTTTCCCGTGAGTACATATAATTAACATAAAGTAAATCATACATCAAGTATTTCGTACTGTGTTATGTATCTAATGTACTCCTTGCCATAAAATTCACAGTTGTATGTGTGGGCATGTGTATATATATATGTATATATATATATATATATATATATATATATATATATATATATATATATATATATATATATGTGTGTGTGTGTGTGTGTGTGTGTGTGTGTGTGTGTGTGTGTGTGTGTGTGTGTTTGTTTGTTTGTGTTTGTGTGTGTATATCTACTTAAGAGATATGGTTAAATTTTCTTTTATTCCACAGAGTCGTCATAAGAGAAAACACCGTTACAACCAGTTGTACTGCTTGTGAACCCAGTATTGCAAAATCTGCATATTTTTCCAAAGAAACGAACTTTCAAAAAGTCCCGCGCTACAGAAAGAAAAGAAAAAAAAAGAGGGGGGTTAAGATCAAGAACACCTCAAATTTGAGTTTTTACAAACTTTTACGCATGACTTACATAATACACATTTAATCTCGCAAGCTGGCATCCGCCACCCGTTTGCACAATGTGTTCCATCCATTCGGCTTCCCGCATCCCTTACCCGAACACGTGCCTTTCTGTTAAAAAAAAAAGAAAAAAAAGCGGGGGGAGTTGAGGTGAAGACGCGTGTACATTTTTGCCTCTTTGCGTAAATTCGTCAGTTGGAATGAGTGGATTTTCTGTAACGGAAGTTGGTTTAGACCCCATCTGCGAAAAAGAAAAAAAAAATGAACAGAGAATAGAGGGAAAATCACAGTATTGATTCGGTCAATTTTTACGTCATACTATGCTAACCATTCTTTAGACACATATTTATTCAGTACATATTGACACACGTGCTTACGGACTTGCACATACTTAGAGAAAATAGTCTTTTAATACGATGAATGTCGTAGAGTGTAAAATTTCTTTAACCACATGGATAAGTTTGTTTCACCATAGAATACCGATATCTGAAAATTTTTAAATGATTATGATTAATTTTACTGCTTTCTGTAATTTACTCATATATAATGATTACCAAAGTTCAAAAGTATTTTTATTTAAAGAACGCTTTTGAGCGTATATTTTAACCAATTACAAGACAGCCATCTTGACTTTTTTTTTCCTTTTTGGTGACGACATCTTGTAGTTCAGACACTATTTTTTTAAACTATGCATACTGCAATATCGGAAATAAATCAAGTTCTTCGTTTAGTTTCTCTTTTCTTTAACTTCCTTTCTTCCACTTAATAGAAGCTCAATGAATTCTGCAAAAAAGGGTTTAAAAAGAATTCGTGAAATCTGCCAAACGTCACATTTTCCTTAGGTGTCTTAGTAGCTAGCACAATTTTTCTGTTAAGCATCTCGAATGACTGATTCATGGACCGCTCTGCATAATTTCCATTAATTTTGATTTTATATTCAAACTATGACAACAATCCTTTACAAGAAATTTGATAGAAATATATTCCAAAAGTTACCATAAAATTCAAAATTAATGAAAATTGACTTTATATATATATATAAAATACAGTATTTAAGATCTTTGTTGAAGACATGTAATTAGCATAATTACGTTATTTAATATTTTCATTCCTTAAAAATAATAACCAGTAAAATATCTTATATTAGACAAAATTATTAATATTGCAATTATATAGTATTTTGCCTGAGTGAAATTTTTTACAAGTCTTTGTTTCATAAGCGATCTTAAAATAATCATTTATAATTCTAATAACTTCGAGGGAAAAAATTAATGGAATGGAAAGTATTGTTAAAATGCTAAGTAACATTTAAAACTATTTTTATATGATTTAAATCCTAAGATTGACATTTTAAAAAGAAACTGTTGTCTTTAAAGGATATTATTTTTAAGTCCTTGTGTATTGATGCCACGCAAACTTTTGTTCAAACTCTCCTTTATTAATGTAGCACAATTTTCATTTAATCATGTTCATAAAGTAACAAAAATGTGTAATAAGTAAATATTAATGAAAACAAAAGCAATTATACATAATTCAATATTTTTCTTAAAATAAGTTTTTTCTTAGTGGTCGGAGTAAAAATAAAAAAAAAAAAAAAAAAATTGTTATAGATCTCATTTGATAAAAATATCACTGTCTTAAAACCAATATATATTACTTTTACAACCTATTTTTACTTTTAAACATTACTTTGAAAACATATCTTAATTAAGTTCATCCTGTTTGAAAACAGGAACTCCTATTTTGTATAGTTCAGAATCATTTGTTGATTTATTTTCCCACTACTTATCTTTACACAGAGACCCAGAATTCTTAATATAGTGAAAAGAAAAAGTTTTGGGGAAAATGTATCCCAACTATGTTGAACAATGAATTCCTTGTTATTACAGTTTAGTAAAGAATTTTAATTTGCTTCATTTGTGAATCATTTCATTTATAAATTTGCCTTTCTTTGTTCTTGAGAACGTACGCAAGTTCTGTGACGAGTCAGTTCTATTATATATCGACAAATATTATTATTGGTTGTATATTTTTAAAATGAACAATATACATTTCTTTAACTTGATATTAAAAAAGTCGACTTGTTAAATAAATTTCCCTGCATGAGAAGGAATGATATATGCATTAAAAAAATTAGCATCTGCTACCCCGCATCCCTAGTAAGCGTACGAACACGTGACATTAAAGGAATATGAAAAAAACATATATATCTAACGCCCTCCCCTCCGATGCCGGCTGTGGCGGGGGTTCGCCCACCAAACGTTTTTGAACGACCGTATGCCTAGGAGAACAAAATACGGAAGAGAAAAAAAAAATAGAGAAAGAAACCTAACTGCGGGATCACCCGACAGGTGGCGGAGTTCGGAAAACTTTTACGTCTCGCAGAGAGAGATCCGCACACCGTTCTAAAGCCGTAGAAGCGGCGAGTCATCTGCTCCCCTAGCTCCCGATCGGTAAACCACGCTCTGTTTGTGGTGGAAATAGGATTTCGGTTTCTCCCCATTTTATGTGTTCGGTGGAATAGAGCAGTCGGGTTGGTGTCTATTTTATTGGAAGATCCAAAGGATGCTCTGGAATTGCAGAGTATGAAGAAAGGATACTTGGAAACCAGTCTGTTGCTTCTGTTTGTGTACTTCGGTTGGAAATTTGAGGTGAGTGCTTTTACATATTTTGCCTCTGAGCATACATTAATATCCACCTTACATTTTTGTTCGATATCTGAAAAAAAATATGTGACTTCTGCAAATAGCACGTGTATCATGTTTATTTCTAGAAAATTCTCACTTTATGGGATTAAATTTCTCTGTGCAATTAAAAAGCTACAAAAGGTTCTTACTGATTTCGAAATAGTAGTCCATGTGACCATCATTGTTTTAATATAATAAAGTGTAGTTCCTTAATTTTTTGTAGTCGAAAAAATAGTTTTTTATATTACATAAAATTATATTTTGCATCCATAAGAATTTTCTAGTTTATATGGCAAAATATTTCTTTGCAAATGGAAATCACATTTATTTTTACATTTGAAAAAATATAATTATTCTGTTCCTTAGGTTATAGTTCATAATAAAAGTCTCATTTAACGAAATGCTCATTTATTTTATTTTCTCAGTTTTCTTTAAAAAAAAGTAGGCTTGAACTTACTAAGAGTCGTGAGTTACAGTAGTGCTGTTTCAAAATTCAATGACACCATTCAATTTTTCATTATTAACGTTGTTTCCAAAATAAAATACCCTTTCTCTGTGTGTGAAGAGTTACTTAGTATGAAATAAATATTTAAAAAACTAGACTATCTGCACATAATATATTTTACAGTTTATTTTATATTGTATTCAAGATATCTTTAAGACCTTTTTTAAAATTATTATAAATGGACAATTTTTGATTTAGATAATTTTGAATTTCCAGACCTAAAAATGTCATACATTAAATGACTATTATTGTTAAAAATTACTTTAACTTCTCAGAACCGGTATTAGAACAGATGTTTTTAAAAAGAACTTCTTTCTCTCAAAGTGACTCTTTCAGTCATTTCAGAAACCTTATTAATTATCATTAAATCTTTCATTATCAACAAATACTTAATAAAAGTAGCTAAAATAAAACCTTGCGTTGTTTTCACTTCGATGACTGCCATGTTAAATCACATGATTTAGGACGTACGAATGAATAAACCAATGGATGAATGAATTCATTAGGAATTCTGAATCACTATACCTATTGAATATTTACATAGATATAAATCAGAGTCTGATAAAAATGAAGATGTCTGGAACTTGTCCATTTTAAACTCTGATGATGAAAAAAAAGACAGAAAGGAAATTTTTCGAATTTTGCTGCAACTCCGAAACATTTTTCCGGCCATTTGCTATGGTAGGAAATAAATGTCTCAGTAAATTTTAACACTTAATCAAAATAATATTGAAAATATTTCGGATAGCTTTTTTATGTTAATCTTGGAAACAACATATTTTGGAGAACGAAAATGCAAGGAAATATTATTCTATTTTATTTTAAATACTGTAATAAATTTTTCCTTATTAATTATTTCTTGTCAGTGCAATAGAAATCATTATATAGTCGAAAATTCTAATTTTTTTTAAAGGAATATGCATTTTGATTGCGTATAAAAAGGTTGCACATAGTTATATTAATTACTTTTTGCAATTTTTTCATTCTTAATTTTTTAAAGTCACATGAATAATATTAAGTTAGTATTTAAAATCCTCAATATTTTCTTTAATATGAAGGAAAATTCCCTGAAGAGTTGGCGAATTTTTAATATATTTTGTCTGGCGTACTTGTAGGGGCGTTGTGCTAACTCGAGATTATAGCACTCCGCCGAGTTAAATTTCTAAGACAGAAATAAAAGAAACTAATTTTAAAAAATCTGATTAATTTTGTTTTTCAATTAAAATTTTAAGTTTTTTTACTTAGTTTAAAAATTTTTCCGTAAATAATCATTATTATTTTTAAGTTAAAAACATATCAACATTTATAAATGAAATTATGGCGAAATGTTAAATTATTTATGTCAATATTATTATAATTAAATTAATTATTATATCTTAAGTTTCCTATTAAAACATAATGTTATGAAGAGATAATAGCTGTAATTAGCTCTTTTCGCTCAAACGAAATTTTGTATTATCCTTTTTAATCTTACTATAGATACTTCAGTTTTTTTTTCTCCAGA
This sequence comes from Dolomedes plantarius, assembly GCA_907164885.2. NCBI lineage: Eukaryota > Metazoa > Arthropoda > Arachnida > Araneae > Dolomedidae > Dolomedes > Dolomedes plantarius. The sequence continues at coordinate 101,500,193 of OU015500.1, forward strand.
GATATGGCATATTTCGAAAATAGTAATATATGGTAGTTATAACAGTTTTAATTAATTTATTCTTAGACTAATTCTATGTGGATCTGATAGATACAATTTTTTATTTCTGGGTACAAAATGCAATATTTAATAATGAATGAGTAAATTATGTATTAATGTGTTCTTAAATTCGAACAGACTTAAGGTTGAAATTTTTACGTTATACAGTATTGATAAAATATGACTGTGACTTTTGCGATAGTCTGAAAAATAATTACTCATGATATGAGAAAATTCCAGATCTATCGTCTCTTCTTTAAAATAATACATTTTTTTCCTTTTTCCCTGTGCTAGCGCAATATTCATCTTAATTGAATTAAATAATAGGATTTGTTAACTTCTAATTATTTTTTACCTGTTAAAATTAATTAAATAACACCAATGGCCATATATATATATATATATATATATATATATATATATATATATATATATATATATATATATATATATATATACAGTGGAATCTCGATCGATCGTTTTCGGATCCATCGTTTTTCCGTATGCGTCGTTCATTTTATCCAGTCCCAACGATCAGATTGGTTTGTTATGTTTCCGCATCTATCGTTTTCCCGCATTTATTGTTCATTTCAATCGGTCCCTTGAAAAACGATAGATCGAGATTCCACTGTGTATATATATATATATATATATATATATATTAATACTATACATAATTGTTTACTAGTTTGGGAAAAAAATAATAATATACACCTGTTATAGAGTATGCTACATTTATACATACATACATATGTAGTGAAAAAAGAGTCACTACCAAGGTGCGTTTAACACCTTTCAGAAGCGGTGTCCTTCGTTTAACGATAATGTAAACGCTTTTGATAAAGAGATGTTATCATTAAACTTTATTTCAGTATTCTTAATTTGGTTTTCTTTTATGTATTAGTTTCAGATTTCAACTTAAATATTAAGATAGTGATAAAAAATATCCAATTGGTCAACTCATATCTAAAACTTACTTTAGGAACGCTCAGACCTGAATTTTCTTGTGAATAAGCTCATTTATCAGACATGTATCCAATTATTTGAAAAAAATAAAATTTTGGGTTATTTTAATAATGATTTTTTAAATATGGTTAATGATAGGCATAAATGAGCAGATAAAATAAAGTTTTAAATGATGCAAATATAAATACTTAGAATTTTTTGTTCGATATTATACGATTATTTCGTTAATTTACGATTATTTCGTAATTCGATTTCGTAATATGATTATTTCGCTAGTATATTAAGCTTTAAAGGCATTTAAATATTTTTTATTTCTATAAAGGAACTATGAAATCCATTAATTACATGCATAAATAGTACACTTTTATTTGTCCCTCGTCAAAAATTAAAGGAACTACAGAAAAAACGAGAAAGGGTGAAATGTTTGAGAAAGAAAGGTTTTTACAAAAGAAAAAAAAAAATTTTTTTTTTTTTGCTTATGTGTTGAAACTTTTCAAATACACATCTCTTCATTTCCTTGTGGTACTTTTACTTCGTGTGGGAAAATACAGAAAAATTAAAAGCCTACTATTCATTCGCTATTAGAAATCGAGGAAGTGGCTGCAGAAGTCCAAAATTTTATTCTTTTGCTCTTCATCTTTTTCTAAAAAAAGCGTAACGGGACTCCCTCTCAACCTCATTTTAATGAAATAAAACCTTCCGTTTCCTTTTTGGGAAGAGACGAATGGTGGATAAAGAAAATAGGAAACTGAAAGTTTAACTGAAGAAGTAAGAAAAAATACCCCTGTCGAGAGAAGCCCCTATTCTAACCCGGTCTGTCAAAATCCGAACAGCCGCCTACCCAACAACGAATAATATTCATTCTTTCACCCAAAAATCTGCATCTCTCTCTCTCCCATTGTGCGGGGCACGCGCGTGGCAGACGACGCGGGGGCTTAATGCAACGGCATATGGTCTTTTCCGTTTACAGTTAGTTACTTCAGATGTGTTTAAAAAAAAAAAGTAAAGAAAGAGAGAGAGGATCCCGTAGTTTGAAGCATCTGCCACCGCAAGAAAAGGGAAAGGTGGCAATACTGCAATGCGAGGTTATACCCCTCTTTACACATTGTACCCCCGCGTTGCGTACAATACCGCTTACTCTGCACAGCCAGGTGGGTAGAACGGTATATTTCCCTTTCTGTGTATGTGTGTGCGCGTTCGACTTTTCCTTCCTTCCCGGCCAAATCTTCGATACAAAAAAGCGCCTGCTGTTTTTCGCAGAAAATGAAAATATCCAGTTGTGTTAAGCGGGAGTGCAATTGGTAAAGTTTATCCCCCCCCCCCTTTCCCCCGTGCAAGATGCAAGGGCTACATAGTTCTTTTCTTCCCTCCTACAGAAAGTAAAGACATTGTCCAAGCTTTTTACCTTTCACAGTCTCACCTTGGATCTGATGAAACTCGTGCAGTCGCTTGTTTACCTGTTTTCCTTTAAGATAGGAGAGTGTAACAGAAAAATGCTTGAAGAAATTAATGCAATATACGGAAATTTTATACCTCCTTTAAAAAAAAAAAAATATGTTTGTTTACTCCAGAACGGAGTTTGAATAGTTTATATCCCTGTTTTATCGAATCTTTTCTAATAACATTTGATTTAAAATAATGTTCCGTCATTTGACAACACACAGTTAATTCATTTTTATTTGCTTGTTCTCTACAACTATATTTGACCTCTTCTTACATTTTCACTTTATATTTTTTAAAAATTCAGTTAAAATAGCTTTTATCTCAACAACTTAATGAGCAACCTGTCTTTGGAGCCGCAATCAAACATTTTGGACTTAATTTTTTTTTTAATTCTGATGTGATGAAAATGAGTTTTACCTTAGAGTAAAATCATTCATTTTACTATAATTAATATAAACGCTATGTATTTAAATACTTTTTAGTCTAATGTAGGCTGCTTTATTTACTTCTTCATGAACTTTCTCAAAAAGAATATTTATTTATTCTTATAAATATTCTTTCTTTTAGTCGTCACGAAAAATAATTCCATATATTTATATATGTGTGTGCGCGTGCGAATTTTTTCAGTTTGAAAGAAGATGATTTATTTTTTATTTTTCTTAATTTCAGTATTTTACACTGTGGTGTATGTAACTTAATGTATTGATTTCCTGTAAATTTACTGTCTATTTGGATAGAATTAAAAAAGTGATTGATTTTTCATTACAAAAATGAAGAAAACATTTTTTGTCTATAGTAATAATTTAAGGAAACTTAAAAAATTTTGATGTTTTCTATCTTAATAATGTTAATCAATTTATAGATTAATAATATAGCATTGATTTCTGCAACTTTCAACATGAGATTTGCTAAGAAATTAACTTGAAATGGTGGTCTCTTGATTAAATCTAACAAAGAATAACTCAACACAGAAATAAAATATTAAGTATTGTTCTTTGATAATCTTTTCAAGAATTAATGCATAACTCGTAAAATTGTGACTCGGCATAGGAAACATTCAAGATTTGTATTTCGAAATAAGGTTTCTGCCTGCATACATTTTAAATAGAGGTGGCAAAATGGATATCTTTCTTTATCTATACTAATTAACTTAATCTTTACAACATAAGCACCCACTGGCACATTATAAATCCATTTCGATCGAATTCTTCAACAGATAATCGGAAGAGATTCTTAGAATGAGATCACACAAACTGAATAAAGTGCATATTTCATGAGCTGATGGTTTTCAAGGATTATAATCTGGCAACTAAGGGATTAAGAAGCACGCAACAGGAAGGCAGGCAATTGTTTGAATGAAACTAAATCTGCTCTGTATGCTTAGTACGATCAAAAAATTGTTTTCTTTTATAGTCAGTAATTAAGCTACTATTTTGACATATGCCCACACGTGCCTAAATTTCGCCTACTTATAGAACTTTTTTGAGAGCGTTTTGTTATTGTTTTATCTTTTGTTGTCAAAATATTATATGGTATTATGCTTATTTGTCCATTATCTGTAAATGGCCGTAGGAGTAAATGAAAATCTGAAAATAAATAAATAGAGAAATAAATGAATATTAAGAAAGTATATATATATATATATATATATATATATATATATATATATATACTTTCGTGTGTGTGTGTGTGTGTTTAAAGAGAGAAAATGCAGACTATAGAAACAAATCAAGCATATTGTTAAATAACAAATAAGTAGGATATAAATATATACGATGCGATAAACCTAAATGCTTCTAAATAAGACCTCTCTTGGAAATAAATATGTCTAAAATTCACTATTGCTAATTCAATGTTTTCTTTTTTTACCAAGCGTCCTTACACCAAGTTGAATTTCTTAAATAATCATAAAAAATACAAGAATTTCAGAAAGTTTTTAAAAAACTTAATTCTGTCGTTATTTTGCGTAGATAATTTGTTTTGAAAACTTGGTAAGTACGAGATATGTTTAGTTCCCCTGAAAGCATATTTGTATGCCTTGGCACCGTACTGCTTTGAATTTTTACTCAGCTTTAGAGACATGCGGGATATTTCACCTTGAAAATGTACAATGAAGTGCCTTAATTAACTACTTACAAGTTATAGTAAAAAGGGGTTGCGGATTAACAAAACAAGGCTTAAAGACGATGTTTAGCCAAAGTAACTTTCTAATTCCCACTTAACACTAAAATTTTAGGAAAAAATAACTCAGTGCATAATATTTTCATGTATATAGGGGATATTAATTAAAAGATCGGAAACATTATGTCCTGATATTAAAAGATTTATTTGCCGAGAGAAGAGAAAGTGCTTGAGAAAACACTCTTTATAAAAATTAGACGAGAAAATAAGAACTTTATTTTTTATTATCATTTACTATATTATCCTCCTCTGGGAAAATTTATATATGTATATATTCATAAACTTTTGATTCTTCTGTAACTTTGTATAAACTTTGAATTGTTAAATAGGGTCGATCTTTCCTTTCATTCTATTTCTTGCGTATCAGTACACGAATATCAAATTATGAACTAAGAAAAAATATACATCTATTTCTCTATTCTTCCGAATCACGTGCATATATACATATTCATAACTAGTTAACGATGAATTTCCGACTTCGAACACTTAGCCTGGGGTTCAATAATGGTTAAATAATCCTTTGTACCCGGTGCTTCGACAACAATGATCATGGTAGCTTGGAAAAAGAAACAAAAAACTGTGTCACTTGCCATCAATAAACACATGCAAGAAAATGTGTCACGGATGCCAGCGATAAAGAGTTCCAGGCTATTTCTAACACTACCGTCTTTTGTCCCACGAGAAAAAATTCTTTGATATTCTAATTTCCAATTGGCAAATGACTATTGCGCGGTGACATCAAAAGGTGCATTGGGCGCGCGCATCACCCTGTGCTGTCATTGACCCGAACTCTGTACCATCTGATCCGATGTCCATTGTATTGCAAGTAAATGAGGGGCTGGCGCAAAACAGCAGAAACAACAACACAAGTTTCCGGAGCTCCATCTTCTTCAACCCTTTGATACCCGAAACACGTAGGCAGAGCGAGCGACCCAAAGACTCCACTACTAATGAAAAGTCCATCTGCAGAATTCCCGGTTAAATTATCCATGAAGGATTGTAGAGGATTGACCAAACAGAAGCTGGGTGCATCGTATGTTAAGAGTGACAACAATTCTGAGTTTCTATTGGCCTCGATTTCCTCTTTTCCAAGATACACTTTCAGTCCCTTAACGATCCTTTAATCGACTATTTTATATTTTAAAAGAAAAAAACACTTAAATCCCAAACCAGGGTAACGTAATTATGTTAAATATAAACGTTAGTGACATGAATATCAATGCAGTTTTCATTTACTCTGTTTATTTGATAAAAACTGCTATAGGGCGTGAAGTATTCTTTTTTGGTTTTTCATTATCTTGTTTAATATCTTTTACTGGAACTATTCTCTTTAAGATTAAACAGTACATTGAAATATCTGTACATTGTGACACTGCCCGTTCTCCTCTGCTGCACATTTATCTGTTATTGTTCTTGTGAGTTACTGCTTTCTCCGATCTATTTTAGTAGTGTTACAATCTATTACATTACTTTAAATATGTATAAATGTTTTGTTCCTATTAACAAAGTCATAAAGTAAATGTAAAAATTAAGAAATGTCTTAGGTGAAAATTTAGTAAATTTTGCTGTTTATTAATACTTTAAATGAGTTATAATCTTCTTAAAACAGGGAAGGATCCATTGATTTTTATGTATAATTTACTCTTTTAAATTTTTTAACACATACACTGAAAGACATTATCCACTGTATTGACATTAATGCTTTTCTTTATCAAGAAATCCTACTTTTAACTTGAATGAAACTTAAATACAAGTAAAATCTAATATAGCCCTCCGTAAAATTTAAAATATTTATCTTACTTCCATCATAATTTCATTAATACTTTCAGGGTATTTATTGTTAAAGTTTACATATTCGACCTGTTTTTAAAAAAACAAAATACAACTAAATTAAGACATTACCTTAATTTAGTCAATATAACGGGCGCTACTTCCGATTTCAACTTCAATGAGATTTAGTATTTCTGTAGTAAAATCTATACTCTTTAATCAAAAAATAAAAGTCGACTTTATCTAAAAAAGTTTCAAAGCGTCTTTAATTTCTTAGTTTTACTGTGTATCGTGGTAGAAAGAAATACTTTTTAAAAGATTGTCAACTTTTACGGGCTATAAACCTTTACGATGTCTTTCATTTATTGCACTGTATATAATATTAACTAGCAGTGCATATTATATTAACTACCGTGAAACATTCCACTTGTTTTCGTTTTAGAATAGAACTTGTAATGACCCAATCTCTGACACTGCAACCATTCGTAATTTTTCTTCATTAAATAATGCAACCATGAGTCAGAATAAATAATGCAACCGTGAGTCAGAAATGGAAGCTTCAACCATCAGCTTCATTGGTCGACATTCTAACCACTGAGCAGTTATGCCATATCGTTAGTTTTTTTACATTCTTCCTTGCTGAAAGAGACCCAAGGGTTCCCATATCTTTGTTGAAATTAAATTTCCATTCCTCCAACCTTTCACATCGTGCTTATTCATTTTTTTTTTTTTATGATCAAATGCAAACTATCTCCGGGGGAAGAATATCGAACCCTCAGTTATCGGTATGCCGCGCCGATGTTCTAATGACAGAACTTACAAAACTTACGAATCAAATTGTTTAATTAGAGGAAAGGGGAAAAAATTGGACATTAGTAAAAGCTTCAAAAGTCCATTTAGAAACAATGAGCGCATTTTTCCATTTTATACAAATTTTATTTATTAAATTATTTTAGTGGTCATTTGAAATCTGCTTTTCAGTCTTTTTTTCAGAGAGGAAACAAAGACAGAATATATCTGTTCCTGTTTTATACCTATTAAGTAACTATTAACAGCCTGCGGTCAATGTTACGGCAAGATAATCGTACATATTTCTTCCGTGATTTAATTTCAGTAATATTGGGATGGGATGAGATGGGATGTTGTAAGTTTTAATCACATCTGTGTCGATGTATTAGCTAAAACTTATATAAAATTGAAATATTTAGGCAATTTCAGTCTGAAAAAAATTATAAAACAGAAGTTAAAGGCCTTAAATATAATGAAATCATTATTTTTTAAAGATTCCCTTGCCTTTTTAATAATTTCCATATAGACCTCATCAAAATTCATTCTATTTCAGCTTTACTTGGGAGAGGTGTGGGCGCATTATTTGTCTCTAGAACTGATCGTGTATGCTGGAGAGGCTTCCATTCATCCCGTATTCTGATCGCGCGTAAGAGGACGTAAATTTGTTACTTCACCCGGCGGCAAGGAAGTTTATGTTTAGTGTAAAGATAATCATTACCTGTAGTTAGTGGCTGGGAATAACTGCTGCAGCCTAACGTTCCTGCTTTACGAGATGCGAATAATAATTTTCATAGGTGGAGGTGTGTGCTTTATTGAGGTCATCTGATGTCGGGCTGAACCTTGGTTCATAAAAGAGAAGATGCGTGAGATGATATGTGGAAAACTAGCCGCAAAGCTCTTATCAGCCACTGTATTCTGAATACTCAGTTGAATGTTTGAAATCAGGCATACTCTGAGTATCCAATCGAAGTATATACAACATGAAAAAAAAGGTCCCACTGAAACTTTGGAGTTATTCATAAAATATATATTAAGATAAAATTTTATTAGGAAATGTAAACCATGTAAAATGCTTTATTTCAAAATTGGGGAATGGGAAATTTTCAAAAATCATAGCCCAGATGCTTGCATCAATACATACCTAATCTTTATAACCTTTTAAGCAAAGAAAATAAATGTAAGTCAAAGCAAAGCAAATGCATTCTTAACAGAAAAGGGTTTTTGGCTTTGATACTTTTCAAAATAAATACCCATAGTTAAACGGGAAGACCGACTCCCTTTTATAAATACTTAATTGACATTTTCCCTTTAAATGCAAAATAGTTGTTGTTGTTCCAATGTGGCAGGCACTTTTGTCTATCGACTTTCACCCAATCACAGCGAGATTTGTTGGTTTCTTATATTGGCTGCGCCGTATAGATGAACCAACATAACCCGTAGTGCCACCACAAATTCTGACCGAGTACACCTATGGGAGACATTTGGTGGACTTATACCATCCTACCACATTCATATCACTTTGAAGGGACTGTTAAAATAATTATGATTAATATTTAAAATACATTTCCACGGCAAAAGAAAGAATTATTCCAGTTTTATGCGATAGGAAGGACTGATGATTAATAATTTTTTGGTTGACAAGCAGTGTATCGCAGTACTTTAACACGTGACCAAAAAATTGATGGGTCTCTCTAGATTATGGGCAGGCGATAGCCGTAAAGGTAGGGCGCTGACATTCGGTCCCAGAGTCCATGGGTTCCACTGTTGTCATGGATGTTTGTTGCCGTTCGGAACTATATGTCTCGACCTAATGAGCCCTTGTGAAGCAAAAGTTGACCGTAGTGCTTTCAACCAACGAATTCTCTAGTTATGCCACTCACTTAGCTTTTGTACCCCTTGCGTAAATTTGTAAACCTCTTTCCAAGCATTTGCATCTTAAGTTAAAGAAAAATCGTAAATTATAACTATGAATTGAATATCTTAAATTTTGTTAACGTAGTTGGTGTACGGACAGTTAAAATAGAGCTAATTTTTAATATTGAAAATACTGAATTGTGTTTAGTTCAATTTGTAAATTATTCATATATTATTTTCCAGTAAAAGAAAATACTTTATGAAGTAAATAATTTTCCTGGTTTCACTAAAACTCAAGTGACTGATTATATATGTCTAACACACACTCTTTTTTTTATATATTATCGTTTCAGAGATATTTCTGTTCTGAAGTCTCAGCAGAAATTGCCATGCTATTGTTGAACTTTTCTTTCTTTTTTCCCCTCTCTCAACATTTGAAAATGTATTTGGGAGATTCGTCCCTGCGCAAGAGCAGGTGTAGAATTTAAAGCCCTCCAAACGAGGGTGTATTCTAGATAACAATTGTGTATCTGCAAGACCTTTGATCGAAGTCTTTGATGCGACATATGGCTGTTTGATGATAAATGAAGTTCATCTCGACTCACAAATATTTATTCAGTTCTTGAGATGATAGAACATTTGATTTATCTTCACATACATACAACATTTCTGAAAACATCTGCAAGCTTTTATTCAGTAATATTATCAGAGAGTTGATCAGCTATTTCTTCCTTTTCTGAAATAATATTCTAAAAGCTTAGTATTACTTAAGTTTAATACTTAAAATTCGCTCAGAAGTTAACTTTGAAGCAACATTTTACACTGAACAGCTTTCATTTTGATGTTATAGATGGAATGGCACCTTTTAAACTTTTGACAGAATGCAATTATACATGAATAATTCTATTTTCTATTCGGATGAATTTTTTATCCTTTAAACAGAAAAAGCCTTGCTCACCTAAGAGTTTACCTGTCAGAACTTACCCCTCCGTTAGTGAAAATCTGTTGAATGTACGATTTACTTGTATTTTGTCTCGAACGCCTCTTTACATGTTGCAAGTTCCCCGTCGATTTAAAACTCTAATTTCATCTCAAAGCTACCCACATTGTAAATTTGTTATCTAATCAAACTTTCACAGTGTGGTTCCAGGTTTAAAGCTCAGATGTGACATGGTTGTTCCTAAGATCTCCCGTCATGGGGAGCAACGTTGGTTCATACCCACAGTGTGCTTCCATGTTAACGTATCCAAAATCGCGGAGAGTATAGGCAGATGAGCTCTGTGTTCTGTAGGGAAAAAAAATTCAGTCTCGCAATACCTCTCTACATTTCTGGTCATGTATAAATATTTAATATATTTGACGTTTTTGAAATCAAACTAAAAATTTTCTCAATTGTCAAAATAAAAATAATTTTTATTGTCTTATTTTCCCTTCTATACACTGATAACTTTCTTTGATATTTCTATGAAAAGCAAAAGTATTTTTCTTTTCGTCTCCCACAAAAATCCAACAGAAAAAGTTTCACTATTTGAATGTGACTGTTGTACATAATTTTCAGCTGATACTAATCTTATTCTTTGGTCACGTATTAATACTATTTCTGCATGCACGAGTGAGTACACGTCATCATAGATAAGCCTGTATGAGAGCTTGACAAACTACCCATACACCCTACACTGTGTTTCATAACATCTGTATGTAAATCTCTATCTCATACACCTATACTATGTACATAAAAAAATGAACTTGGACAAAGCTTGGACAAAAAAGAAACCCTTTTAACAAAGTGTAAAGTAGAAGGTTGCATCGAATTAGATATAAATACTTTCATACTTTGGGACAAACTTTCCTACAAAAGCAGAGAAATATATTAAAGGTGAAATTCAAAATATGAGAAAAATATTTTAAAAAATCAATAAAAATGGTTTTATGATAAAATCTGTTTGTAAACTGTGCCAAAATTTTTATTAAACGAAGGATTGTTTTTAAAAAAAGGGGGGATTATTGTGAAGCCCTCCAATTCACTCTCATAAGAGTAAAGGTCTTAGTTAAATTAATAGTCAACGAAAAATGAAGCATATTTGCAGGCAGTTACTCAGCAATTCTAAAATAAACCCCTTTCTGGAAGAAGTCTAAAATGAATTCAATTTCCCAAAAGTTATAAAAATTAGGAAAATTCAACAACATAAGTTATTAAAATTTATCTCCAATTTAATCCAGTTTTTAAAGATTCAGTAATGATGTAAAAGACTGAAATAATGTTATATGATTTGATAAATAATACATCTGTTTACTGCTGATCTTTCGGATTCTAAAGTTAAATGTTAAATTTACATGGATGCTAATAATACAAATTCGTAAATCTTAGGCTATCTATTAGAAGGCTGATATCATAATATATATTTTAAATGAGCACTTTTTAGATGTTTATTATGCGTTTAAACCTTTTACTTTCAGAGCAAAAACTTTATTCTTCTAAACAATAAAGGACTTCGATAAATTATCTTGTTTTTTAAATGCTGATATATGATAAGAGCTGCTTCAGTCCCGAAATTCAATGATTTCAAAACTATAATCAGACATAGATATTTTATCATACTGATCAAATATTAACTCTTGTTTCCATTTATACTAATGTTAAATCTGAAAAATATACATTAACGAGAATGTGACTGTTGGGTAGAAATTCTAAAAAGTTAGGATAAAAATCTAGATTTATTTTAGAAATTATTTTATTAACTATTATTATATCATCTAAATACCATATAAGGGGGATAGATTACGGTGTAGGCAAACGTGAAAGTAATTTTCGGGTCAAATGTACAAAATACTATTTGCAAATACAACCTTCTTACTTCGTACCGTTAAATAGAATATTTTAAAAGCCTTATTAAAATTTACTGGTAAAAATAACTAATCTATTACATTTAAAATAAATACATATGTACAGTCCACCGATCAGTTTCTCATGTATGTAAGTTTAAATTATTTTATCAGTATATATCAACTGGGCTCATTGCTGAATATTCTCCTAAAAGAGATCTGTTGCACCATACTTTTATTCTTTTGCACCGTGGTTGGGAGATACTTTATGAGACATCCAAAGAATAGAGGGAAAGAAAAAAAACGACCCGAAGAATTTCTATCTTGATGTTACATTATGCATCTCCCCTCAACGCGTGGCGCCCCATTCTGCGCGATGTACGGCCGTTCGAGACACGATTTACGACGCACCACGGCACGAGTTTTCTGGTGTAGATAACTGCCGTCGCATTGTTGTGAAGCAAGTGCTGAAAAATGAAGTACTTCAAAGAAAATGCAGTTTGATGACGGGATTGTATGCAAAGCATTATGAATTTCACAAGCGCTCTTTTCTGCGCTTAAACGTACTGAGATCAGTGCCAAAAGTGCGGATATCGTGACTGAATAAAAAAATGGGAGAAAAAAATATTACCATGAAGAAAAAGGAAAAAACTTAGAATATGGGTGAATTATTTCGAACTTTACAAGGAGTTTTATGATTCATATTGGCTTAACTTTTTGATTCAATATTTCATTTCTTTATATATATATATATATATATATATATATATATATATATATATATATATTAGTAGAGAAAAACCATGCAAAATTTTATTTCTCTGGGTAAGTTAATAGCTGATTCATGAGTATAAAACGTCCAAAAGGTTTTTTTCCTGATCTCAAAATATTTCTTGGAAAGAACAATATCATGATAGCGCGAAAACTGAAACTGGAGGAGCTCTTCTCAGTTTAATTCAAGGGCAAAACAAGGGCGTTTTCTTTAAAGTTATGTCGAAAATTTTGCCTTTTTATACCATATTAATTTATTTTGCAGCTTAAGGGGGGGGGGGGCAGCGTATCTAATTTTTTAACTGGTCATCAAAGAGAACTGTCATCTTACGACGAGAGCAGGTTCTTCTTATTTCGTTATTTTGCAATGTAAAATAGTATGTCACTTCATGATAAGGCTGCAATTATTAACGGGAAATTTATAAACTCTACACGGGGTATTAAACTGATAAAAGTACAAAAGGAATTTATTTTAAAGTGGATGGTATGATAAACATTGTCTTATTAAAAAGGGACATAAAATCCTGTAATGTGGGACCCTCAGCTTGTACTTGCCCTGAGATGTAAGAGTGCTAATTCCCAAACTATCATAAATGTGATATCTTTATGATAGTCTCAGAGTGCTATTATAAATATAGAGTAGCTAGAAATAAACTTTATCAGCAACGATAATAGATGTATTATGATAGAACTTCTTCACTCAAATGATCTTTTACATTTTTTTAACATTTTCGGAATTATTTTCCTTTTTAATTGTAATTTTTTTTTGCTTTTTGACATGTACAAGTTTCACTTTGATTGTATCAGGACTATCAAAACGTTTTTCAGTTGTACGAGTTCACGTTGACACACTGAATGCAATGAAAGCTTGTTTGGTTTTTTCACTCTCGTCCATAAACTGTCTTTCAAAAATGAAGTGATTTTATTAAATAAAGTGTCCCAAATAAGTCGGATACCAAATAAAGTGTTGTATTTAAAATATATATATGGTATGATCAATTAATTCATAATGCCATGAAAGCCTTGCATTAAGATAATTTAATTCCATGAAGGGATTTATTCTGTAAATATCGATATTTCTTCAATTCCATACAATTTAATTTTAGTACTGGACTATGTTTTTAATCAAAGGACTGATTTTTTAAAGCCTTTTTCAGAGTTAAGCATAATGTAATAGCTGGCTTCTGTATTGCTGTGTGTGTACTCACTTAACTGAACATGTTCGTGTAATCTGTGAATCCATCTATACTTATGCAGATAGAGACTCGTGCGCAACACCCACAGGCGCGTATCTGCACTTTGCGATAACAACGAGTCCTGATTTTGTCCAGAACCAGATTCCTAACTCTCCATTGATGTTGCCTATTTTTATAATTATTGTCTCATGCAAGTTCAGTTTTCCCCCTGTAGTCACTGTTTAAACATCAACCCAACAATTATTTCTTTTTCTGCCGGTTGTATTAGAACAAAAGCGCGAAAACAATTTTCGTTCTTACTTCATATTTCGGTGTTAGAACGCAATATGTTTATTTCATTCTTGCTTAAAATAGTGCCGAAGTCAGTTGGTCATAGCATCCTTTCTTATCGGAGTCGAAAACAAAAACATAAAGAAGTGACTGTGTGCTAACATTGTGAGATGGTTAATGCAGTCTCATTAGCTTGTTAAGAAACGCTTCGGTAAACTAGGCAGATGGTATCAGATAAAGATTTTTTCTCATGTAGTTTGCTTTGATCTCACGTCCACTTTCCTGCGTCATAAGTCGATTATAGGAAGAAACGATCGTGTCATTTACTTTTACATGTTTATTAATTGCAATCGCGCGTTGGGCGATCATTTATTCTGCTCACTTGCCGTCATCTAAAAACGGAATGTCGTTACTCTGGAACAATACTTTCCATTTCACGAATTAGATGCATTAAATTAAATGATAGGTAAGTATCCTCTTAAAAATTTCTCCCTGTGCGAAAAGCATGATGCAAAATAGCTTTATTCATTTGAAAAGTAAAAATGTACTTGAGATGGAGGTTTAAATTTATTTGTTGGGAATATTCTTTTATGAAAATAACTATTGCATTATATTTGATTATTCAAACGACAGAAAAGTTTTTGTTTTCAGAATGATACCCTACAATTTTTTTCTACAAAGTAAAATTAATCAAAAGGGAAGCATCAGTCTCCTTAATTTCATTGGAAACTTGTAACATCAAAAATTCTTTTATCATTTAATGCAGGACACATTTTCCCTGATCAAATTTTCAAAATTTAGACTCGTTGACCATTTGATGTTACTTACAAACAAGCCTTAATAATTTTTTTTATGCATTAGTTTTTCTTGACTGATGGAAGAGCCACCCGCCAGACAATCTAAAACCTGTAATCGATTTCCATCGCTATAACTGTGCTCAGCACTAGTAACAATAATAACAAAAAAGACTTACATTCTTTAGACACTGTTCACGGCGTTTATTTATCCTTGAAAAATAACATTACTACCGTTTGTGGCCTATTATTCTTCGGGTCGTAAAACATTCACCTTCATGATGTCATCTTTAATCATGTCAATAGGGCCTCTTTACTCAATGCATCGTCACCTGTCGTCACTGATTATCGACCTTCGATACATCAGATCTTTGTAACTGAT
The DNA here is from genome assembly GCA_907164885.2 of Dolomedes plantarius. Taxonomy (NCBI): domain Eukaryota; kingdom Metazoa; phylum Arthropoda; class Arachnida; order Araneae; family Dolomedidae; genus Dolomedes; species Dolomedes plantarius. Next base: position 101,515,471 of record OU015500.1, read on the forward strand.
TGACTTTCGCGCTTCCTTTGGAAGCTATAGCTCTAGGCGACGACACATAATTAGAGGCACAAAGGACTTTTTCTTCTTACTTCCAGATACATGGTCAATAAAATCTCGATTTCAGGCGCCACACAAATTATTTCTTTGTGGAAGCATTGGGAATGATTTTAAATGGTCGTTTTTCTCACTCTCCTGGCACAAGGAGACGTACGGGAAGAAAGCTCTCGTTGATTTACTAAACGAGTTTGTTGACAGGCTCAAGAGCCTTCGGGATAGCCTTCGGTATCATGAGCTCAGAAAAAAAAAGCGCCTTAGCTGATTTGAAAAGAGATGAATAGTTTTTTTTTTTATTATTGTTATTATTCTTCATCTATTTGTTCGATGCGCAGTCAGTTATCATTTCAGTAATCATCGAACTGTTCACGAAACTTTATTGCTTTGTCGTTTGGGGAAAAAAGACTGTAATTTTCAAAATAATGATTCCTGGAGGATCTTCTCAGAGTGCTAAATGCTCTTCTACAAAGAGTGCTCTTTAAAATCACCAGTTATAAAATATAATTAAAATTATACGTGAATAATCAGTCACTGAATTTTTTAAGACAGTGGGAACATAAATCTTAAGCTTAGGAAAAACAAAAGAAATTTTTACAGCAGTGCAAAAATATCTCATGCTACTTTTTATTTTATTTTGAAGGTGCATGCATATATAGTACTCAATTTTCTGTGACCTCCTATCTTATCCTTCTTTGTATTACGTTCATAAAAAAGCTGACAACTCTTAAGTTGTCAAATTTATGATTGAATTTTAAAAAAAAGCTGTTATTGAACCTGAGGATTACACCTGTTGTAAAACGCTTTGCTCCAATAGATTTTCAACTACTTAAGACCGATGCGCAACGCATGAGAGAAACAATTCTATTGGAAGTTTCAGCCCTTCTTTGTATCGTCTTTAATACCAATATTAAGACTGTTCTAAAATGTGAATCTGTTTTTGAAGCATTTTAGTTTCATCGATTAATTTTGCTTTGTTAAAAATAAAATGATACATCCAACCATTAAAGTATTGTAAAAAAACTAACAGCTATAACTAGCGACATTGCGTGCTTTTCCTCGTTATGCAATATTTAGATGGACAGCATTATTTCAAATGGGAAGCTTTGTTTTGTAAATACCGCTATTTTAGCATTTATATTTCTGGCTTATGTTTCTTGTTTCCAATTTTGATTATATCCTGTTAGGTCCATGTATATCTAATTAAAATTATTTTCTCTCTTGCCCGCTTGCATAACTACAAGGGACTCGTCATGTGCTCACATTCATCTGTTTAATTACAATCTGTAAGTTTTGTACCTTTTAATAGTTGAATATACGTGTTTGCTGTTTAACTAGCTTAACGCAAAACTCAACAGGTTCATAGTTAAGATTAACTCATGTGGTCTCAGTATACTGGGAAATGTAAAAGTGCTTAATAAAACTCAAAATTCCGATTAACTTTTAAATCGCTTTCTTAAATATTTTTAAAATATAAAAAAGAATTACCACTCGTGGGAGAGATTAGAAATAAGACTTCCCTCTCCATTCCCATCTCATAAAAACTATATTTTCAGTTTTACAGTTGACCAATCTACTTGGCACATGCGTGAAACTTGCTAAGTTTGTTTCCGAGGCTATACGTATTTTCCTGTTATTTACTGGGAATTTTTTTGCGGCAAGCCAGTAGACGATCAGTCAAAACTATTTTTCGCAGCGTATGAAAATTCATGCTGGTTATGTCTGATAAAACTAGAAAGTATAGTCCTGGCTTTACTAATCAAGAATGATAATCAGTGCGGAGATAAGTTCACTATTTGAAGGTAGTGACTTTCTCAGAGGTATCACTTGATTTCGGTGTTCCTCCATATCCTATTATTAACCCTTTCCTTCCTCCAGCTCTACTGGATGTACGCAATGGAGCACAAGACAGATTTGATGTCCATTGTTGGCCGCTGCCCTTCATCCCCTTCTCCCTACGTGATGCGATGTGACGGGTACTCGAATATTGCGGTCACGCTCAACCACTCTTCCGGACGGTGGGAATTATAGCTTTCACTGAACTGCACCAGAACCTTGCTATCGAAAATGCGAAAGAGCTCTTGGGTCCCGGGCAGCGAGTGTTCTAACCTACAGGCAGAACTGTAGAGACTATTAAGAAAGGCCAGAATAAATAAATGGCCTTAGACAATCTTAGCAAGTGAAATCAAGATGTTATTACTGTCTCACTTTTGAAGAACACCAGTGTTTGCAAAAATGAACGTTACCAGTTTGTAACTTTCATTTTTATAAATACATCGTGCACATACACACACACACACACACGCACATATATATATATATATATATATATTAATTAGCTTGAGGCAACAGAATACATTTTGGTACATCTGACCTTACACATAGAATGATACCATTATCTCTTTTTTTATGTGTAAAATTTTAATTTACAAAGCTGAGTGAATTTATATTAGAAGTGAACGCAAACATTCGAAGAAGGCAGTTTAATATCAATGTCGTCATTTAATAATATCTGAATGCCTGAAAAAGATACTATTTATTCGTTTGGTAATGCTACTTACGGGAACTTTTTGTGCTACCTTTCGTAGCAGATCCTCATTTGTTTGTTTTATCTGCAAAAGGCAGTATAGAGGCTTGTGTAAATACAACTAAAAATACATTTAAATCCAAGTATTCAATAGTACATAAAATAATATAATTTCGAAAACATATATATGTAAATTCTTTATGAGGATGTCACTGAATATTTAAATAAGAGAAAATAAACCTGTAGTTATTATGATTGGCTGTTGTGTTAATAAGCAGTTTAAAATATCATCCAGATGTACCCTGTTAACATTAAATACAGAGTACTTTTTAAACCCATTTAACACGATAGACCCCAACAAATCTCGAAAACAAAAAGACATCTTTATGGTATTTTTATACACATGTTAAGACTTCATGAACATTATTCTAAGAAAATCATGCACATTATTCTAAGCTATCTCCCTAAACTACACTGACAGTCTAATGAGTGAAAATAATTCCATTTGGCTCGCTAAATGAGTTTAAAAACCTACTTTTTAACTATTCTTTAATTCATAACGTTCAATCCTAGATAAACTCAAATATAACACTAACTGCTTTTCATTCTTTCAATTGATTTGAAAGTTTTAGCGGTTATCTTTCTCAATCAGTATGAAGTATCTCATTGTCAAGTTTCGACTCTGGACGCTTTCATTGTTATCAGAAGTGCTCGCGTGCATATGCCAAAGCATATAAGAAAGTTGGAAGCACAATAATATGGTATTTCTGTGATTTTTTTGAATGGGTACTTGATTTTAGTTTCCATTTTCATCAAAAAGACATCCTTGTATCCGTTCAATAAAGCAATCATCAGTTTAATCATAGAATTCATCGGGGACTTAAACTTGAAAATGTGGGCAATTATTCCAAAATTTCAATATTTTTATCTCCAGAGTATGAGAGATCCAAACTTGTATCTTCGTGTTATGGTAACTTAAATACGCACAATTCATAGCATTTAGGGCCTGTTCACATAGGAGTCCCGTAGCGGAGCGTTAAAGGAAAGATGACGTTGAGACGAAAATAAACCAATAATAGGCGTTAAAAATTTCGTTGCTAATCGTTTGGAGGTTTGTCATTGGTTAAATATATTTCAATACTTTAACGCTCCGCTACCGGACTCCTTTGTGAACAGGCTCTTACTCGCATATGAGCGTAATATTTGTATACGAAAATGAACGTGTCATAAGTTGTCAAAATACATCACCTGGAACCGAAACCGCCATGGATAAACGAAAGCAGAAGGCTGAAATGCTTGCCAACTGTTGTCTGGTCACGATATTGGTAATTATAAAGTGCGACCTTGCATCACTTTTCATCATAGTACTAGACATTAGCTGATGAGCAACAACTGCGCAACCGTCTACACAAGTGGGGAATGAACAGATGGAAATTACACGTTATTACGCATCATGATGAAATTGCCTATACTTAAATTCGAACTATTACATAATATTCTTTGGATATTATCATTCCAATAAAGACTGAAGAGCATCTTCCTTTGGGGGAAAAATATGATTAATAAGTTACTTCTTTTGAACGAAGATTTCTTTTCCCTCTTAAAGATTTTCTAATCGAAAACATATAAGATAAATCCACCAGAATCTAATTTTAACTACATAAAGTTGAGAGTGCCCAAGAATGTTCTCTTATTTTTTCAATCAAAATTGTTTACTTAATTTCAAACTCCAGTTTGGGATATTTTGAATTTCGACTGTAGTTTTGATCTGTTTCATGCTTTTATTTATTTATTTATTTTATTTCAATTTTAATATCAAAACAAAACCTGTGGTAGTGCACGAAACCGTTTATTTTAGACCAAAAAATTTTACAATTACACAATAAGTTTCTTCCTTAGAAACTACTCATTTTCTACCTAATATTATCTCACGTATTTCTGTTGAGCTGTAAGCTGTCAAACAACACGTATACTATATGCCTCTATATTTCAGTTGATGCCTATATTGATTAATTTTCTGTTACTGCATATGAAGTTTGTTTTTCTAGTCTCGCACAAAAAGAATTACGGATATTTGAAAAATAAAAATAAGTTTTCCTTTATTTAACTATAGCATTCGATGGTGTGTTTCTCTATCATTCATGAATATCACTTTCTGATTACTCTAATTGGAAGATCTTATTTTAAAATTCTGATGAAAGAGCTGTGTCAATTCAGTGACGTGAATAAAGGAGGGATTTATCAACACAAGATTTGCAGATAATTACACTCTTATACACAAAAAAAAAACGACACACCAAGGAGTTATCCGAATGAGACGAAAATCAATAGATGTGATGTACATGTAGAGAAAAACAAATGATTACAATTTGAGAACAATTGGAGGATTTATTCAAGAGAAAGAGCTTCACAAAGTGAAAAAGTAATAACGCGTTGGTCCACCTCTGGCCTTTATGCAAGCAATTATTCGGCTTGGCATTGTTTGATAGAGGTTACAGATGTCTTCTTGCGGGATATCGTGTCAAATTCTGTCCAATTGAAGAGTCAGATCATCCCGAGCTGGTTGGAGGGCCCTTCCCATAATGCTCTAAACGTGCTCAATGGGGGAGAGATCCGGCGACCTTGCTGGCCAAGGTAGCATTGGACAAGCACGGAGACAAGCAGTAGAAACTCTCGCCGAATGCGGGCGGGCATTATCTTGCTGAAATATAAGCCCAAGATGGCGTGATATGAAGGGCAACACAACGGGGTGTAGAATATCGTCGACGTACCGCTGTGCTGTAAGGGTGCCGCGGATGACAACCAAAGGGGTCCTGCTATGAAATGAAATAGCACCCCAGACCATCACTCCTGGTTGTCGTCCCGTATGGCGGAAGACAATCAGGTTTGTATTCCACCGCTGTCCGGAGCGTCTTCAGACACGTATTCGCTGGTCATTGGGGCTGAGTTCGAAGCGGAACTCATCACTGAAGACAATTCTACTCCAGTCAGTGACATTCCAGGTCGAATGTGACCGACACCACTGCAAACGGGCTTGTCGATGTACAGAGGTCAATGGTAGTTGGCGCAAGGGGCACCGTGAGCTCAGCCCCCTTTCTCAGCTGCCTAAAAATGGTCCTTGCGGTCACTAAAGCACCAGTTGCACGTACGATCGATGATAATGATGAATCTGGGGCTGTGAGTGCCGCTCTGACGATTGCTCGGTCCTCACGCTCTGTCGTTTCTCTAGGCCGACCACTCCTTTCTTGAAGCTGTGTTCGGCCATGGTTCACCCATTCCTGACAAGATCGTCTAACAGTGGCATCACTCCTTTCCAAAAGTCAAGCGATTCGCCGATAAGACCAACCGGCTTCTTTGAACCCAACTACATGTCCTCTCCCAAATGCTGACATCTGCGCATATTGTTCTCGCACCTATATGCGAGGCATAATTATAGTTGAGTTATACATTACAGCATAGATATATTTGCAAAACTCGTGGAACGTCAAAATTGTACAAAACGCACCCTTGAAGGTGAGAGGGACACTTATGTACAAAAAAAAAAAAACCATCATTCGTAGTCAGAGACGTAGTTTTCATCCTCACTATGATGGGCTGGTTGTGTCTGGAAGCGAAACAGTCATCTGCTACACGAGAGCTGATCAGACCAGTACCTTGAGATTAAAGCCGATTCCAAATAGCCACTAACGCCCCCACCAACATAAGGACTGTTAACCGTAGACTCTGGCTCCGAAGGCCTTTGCCGCGTGTCATAATTTGCTGAATCGCCCTTATTATGAACCTCTCAGCATGCTTTCTTTCTTTTGTGGGCTGGATTGACTTTAAGTTGTTCGTAAACGGTAAAAACGTAGAGAAATTCCGTTAATGGTATTGTGTCATTTCCCGCGTACTTGCCAGCTACGTCACGCAAAAAAGCCCATTATGAGAGTGAAACAGGTCCGTCACAGCTGGGTACCCTGTAAATGCACACTTTTCCACTCATGAAATGCTTTTTTCTCCCATTGTACAAAAATTATTTTAATTTACAGTAAAGCAAGGCATAACGAAGTCAGAAAAAGTTAAAAAAGGAAACGGAAACTGTAATGACTCTCAACTACAAAAGTCCCTCGGCAATCCGTAAACAGCTTTATATTTACGATTAGGCGTGGAGGAGAGAGGGGAAAACAATGAATAATTTCTCACTATCCATATCTCGTGACTGTAGTTACAAAGTGTCGAGAATATTTAGCATGTTTCTATTTTACACAATAGCGAGCGTTGCATATCATTTTTTCCGATGAACAGGGCGTAAATCGTGGTACTGTCTTTAATGAAAAAGGCTTGTTTAAGACGCATTTGCATGCAAAATATTTACTTTTTTTTCTCCCTTGTCCTTCAATGGGCAGTTATCTATGTTGGGTGTCGTGATATTTTACGACCTTCGGATTTGCAATTAACAAATGCTATCATAATTATAAGGACGAGTAACACGGGGAGCGTCGAAACAAAGGGCTTGGAACAAAAAGTCCAGGACTTAATCTCGGCAGGAAAAAAAAATACAAAGAAATCCCATAACAGCCCGTGATTATGAGACCGTTGTGAAGAATTGATCCGGTAAAAAACTAACGGCCCGTTGACAGCAATCACGCACGAATAAATATGTTGGGTGCCTTGGAAACGCATTCGTATATCGGAGGATGCTTAAAGAAACGCGTTATCGGACCGAAAGGGATGCAAAGCCACTCTCCTTGATCTAAAAGCATCCCGTCACGATATGACATGCAAATATCCATGTGCGCCGAACAGCATGCGTGACAGGTTTCGTATGTAACTGCCGCGTTTGTACCAGGACTGCAATTGGTCAGTCTGTAGCTCACATACTGATGACACTTTCTCAAATACATTGATTATTCCTTCCAACCTCATATTTGATGCAGATTTCACTTTTGGCCGATTCGCTTAAATTACGCTAAACTCGCGTGGTAAAAAATTGTTTCCTCGATTTGCATGAATTCAGCAAGCACGTATTATAACTAAGGAGAACTTGGTCGTCCAGAATTTCAATATTCAATTAAACATTCAAAATGTACTTAAAATTTCACATAACTCTCTTTTTTCGAGCTACGTAAAAAGAAAAAAAAGAATGGCCGGGAAGACGTAAATTTACTATCTTTTAAAAAATTATTTATTTTGTAATTCTTTTGGTATATTAATGCAAATTATTGTCTTTGATAAATAGCAGTTTGTTCAGTTTTAAAGAGGCATCTGACATAGTGCTAAAATATGGTATAGTTTTAATAAATATAACTAAAATTAAATATTTCAACAGAGACAGATAAATATAGAAAGAATGTAGACAAAAAATAAACAGAAATAAAGCACTTAGGGCTCTACGCTCCATAAGGTAAGATTCTGTAGTAGTGACGGAACTAAACCAAATATCGAGGTAACCGACTGGTCTCGTCATCAGGGAGACTAACCAAATCAGTTACCTCAAGGGGGAACTTTCTCAATAGGATGCAGGTCTAACCAAAAGACATCCCAAGGCCCCGGGATCCCCATCGAAACAGTTAGTCAAAACATATGAAAAAGACACGGACAACTTGCACTTAGGGCCCAACGCACCATAAATGCAAGTGCACATACAATCCTAAAGAACACAAATGAAAAGACAGAAAGACAGAAATGCAAAGATGCTCACTTACCCTAATTCAGTGAGTAACGCTTATAGTTCAGCACCAAACAACAGCAAATTTATACCCTAGGAGTTATGTCACTGTAGCAAAACCACAGCGTCACACCCCATTGAAGTTTTTAACCCACAAAAGTTTAAAGAAAGTATGATAACAGAAAACCCTATCCTAAACGTCCTTAAAATATACCCGAGTCAAAATACCATTTTTTTTTAAACTTTTAAATTACCAAAATTATTAAGGAAATTGTTCTTACGTAGGTTTTCCTCGAAAATACTACATGCCTCCAAAAAATCGTCAGCGTTATTACAAATGTTCTTTTATTCTGTTTAGTTGTGAGTGAAAGATATTATAATAAATTTTATAGTTCAAGTTGCTATGAAAATTGGTAAACGTGATAACCTCAAAGTTAAAATCTAAGTATAGTTTTAATATTTAGCTTTCTTTGCCACGCGTATTTCAAGCCAAATTCATTGACGGCTGTCTAAGCAGAGTGAAACTAGAAAGGTAACTCGTCAGAACAGGATATCTTTTCACAATCTTACATAGTCCCACTTAGATGGTCTTTATCCGTATTTTTTCACACTCATGAAATTTTAGCTAAAGAGGACGCCGAACTCCGTTTTGTTATTTTTAGCCCACTGATGCGAGTGTGCGCGCATACTTAAGTGGAAAACTGTTTAAATTTGCTTCATATCATACTGTATAGTCCTGAAAACAGTGAGGCATCTCTTGACTCCTTCGAGAATTCAAACAAGGTGCTCATCCCTGACATATACTATTTGTTTCTCATCACAACTTTTCCCGAGTTTCGTATATTTTTTTTATCGTTTTTTGGTCCCTGGTCCTGATTGCCCAGTTCAACAGCCAGCAGTTACTGAAATCGAAACACTAGCTTATCGTTCTCTCAGATTTTGTCGCTTCATAAAGTCTAATAAAGCCCTAGTTTATCCTGTGACTATCAAACTAGTAACAATTTGTACATTATAAATATTTCTTCAGTGAACCTGCTACACGCTCTCAGTCTAGTGATTGTCATGTGGGCACATATTTTGTATGAGGAGGTCATTATTATTTGATCGTTCGAGGGATCTAGAGACCAAAAGGATTGACATTCTCACCCGTTGGCATTCTCTTAAGCTGCTAAATAGAACATAATGGCTAGTAGAAAGAAAAAGCATACATTTGAGGTGGATGGGGGTACAATGCCTAACGAAAGCATAATTAATACGTCTTTTTGGTTAATACATTGTAATAATATATGAAGGGATATTTCAGTTTTCGTGTCCTACTGCTACCCCCTCCTCTTTACACACACACACAAACTCTTTACCTTCAACTACGGAACATAGATTTCGATGACATCATCTATCAAACGGGAAGCAAAGCGGTTTAACTCAGCTCTTAATCCCTAATAATATAAACGAAAGTTTTTACACGAGAGTGATATTAAATAGGTATACTTACATTCATAAAAAAATTAACTAGCTAGTGTCACTACAAACGGCTTGTGAGATGTTATGCTAAAAAGCATGTACTTATTTTTTCCCCAAGCGTTTATTATTATGTAAGACACTATCGATTAGCAAAGAATGACGATAATACAGCCTGTCATTCAAGCAGATAAATATACCCGTCATGAAAAGGATGGAAAAAAAATAGCGTGGGGAGAACTAAGCGGCAGTGATTCAATGAGGCGTGAAATCGTGGGGTCGGGCTCTTCTCGAGTGTCATGGGCGGCATGTGGGTGAATAGGTTTTCCGGCACTCGCTCAGATACGCTCTACTGAGACCGTTTCATGCCGGATGAATAAAAGACAACGATGGTTTTGTCTTGTTCAGGCCATCCGTACAACTGTTAGGAGAGATCCTGGAAAAGGCTTTAGGAGAAAAAGAAAAGAACTAGGCTTTTAACGCTTATGTTTTACAGTCTTGTAATGAGAGTTTTTGCACAAGACGATTGCACACTCAACTGCACTTTAAACAAAAGGGCATGTTATGATTAGATATATGAGTATGCGTGCAGGTAACGGAATGAAGGGCCCAAGATTATTTCGCTTCATACATGTAAAACTTTACCTCGTTAATTCAGGCAGTGCGTAATTTCATGTTTATAGACATACCCAAAGGAAACAATAGCATTTTAGCCTAACACTGCTCATGAGTATTTAAGTTAAAAATACGTTTCATTCACCCGTATTACCTCATTTTCTGACTGGGCTGGAGAAAATAAAAATTGGAAGAGAAAGGGAAAATACAATTTACACCACCAAAAACTTAACGAGTACGTTTACCGTAGATTGTTAATGTCTTGAAAAGAATATGAAGCTAGAAAACCACTAAGTAAGTACACAGTAGAAAATTACTGATTTAAGGAGGGGGAAATTTACTAATTTAATCATCTGTGAATAATATGTAATATCAAAAAGTCATTAGGGGGGGGGAAATAAATACAATTTTTAAGAACTGTCATATAATCTAAACGAATAGAAAAACTGAAGCCCGGCAAATCGCACTGACGCAGTGATGTCATATCTCACAAGAAACATTGCGGTTCTGTTTCATTTACGCAACTAATCACTGCCATAAACGGTATGCGAATAAATTAATCGTATTTTTATTCTGTTGTTCGTCAACAGCGTGGAGCCAACTATTCATTTGTTTTTTTTATCCATGGGGCTTTAGTTCTTGATACATGCACTGGAGCTAAAATCAGCAGTTTTGCACTATAGCTTTTGTTTTACTATTTTTGAACTCTCATTATATACCGATTTTAACTTATATATATCCTTTCAATTAAGTAATGGACTTTAGTATTTTTACATAGAAGATGTAAAGCATGCCACATCATGCCACATATACAGATTAAATGTAGGTCAGTTGGTCAAAGAATGAAGTTAAAATAATTTTAGAGTAAAAAATACCTCAAATTAAGGCAACATATAAAAAACAGTAGTTTTAGTTCTTCACTATTCTAATCTTACAAATCCCTTCAGAAAAACTAAGCTAGTAACATTGCTATAATATTTGGAATACTTAATCATAATGCGAAAGACTCAATAATTTTAGCTAATTTATACAGAATTTTATTTTTCTGAATGAACCTGGGCCTGTAATTCATTGTGTATTCATAGAACACATTAAGTAAACGTATCTCTAAAAGTATATTTTAAAAATTTTCCTTATTTTGTTGCGAAGTAAAAAATATTGGGGGAATTGTTACGGAGAGCAAGGGGTTGATTTTGTACAAAGTGTCATTGATTTTCTACAAAGAGATTTCGTATATACTGACCAAACAGTCACATTATTTTTATTAAAACATGAATTCCTATGTTTATAACCATGCAGTGTAAAGTGTAATAAACACAATAAGTGATGGAATACAGAAATAAATAGCTAAGTCCCTAAATACACCACTAATCTTCTGCGTGCAAAGAGAAAACACTGATTTATAATTTAATAATGGATGTTATTTTAAAGTAACAATATTATTTCCCGAAGCGTGAAAAGGCATTTGAAGAAACAAAAAGAAATGTGACAAACGAATTTAGAAAGGATACAGATGTATATGTTGACCGCGGCCTAAAAATGCGCCGCGCACGGAAACATAATCAGCAGCATCCAGAATCAACAGAAGCGAGACAAAAGAACCTCCTCACACGCTAACTGTCACAGCCTATCAAGTTGGCAGCGATAACGTCAAAAAATTCATCAGATGATCGAAAATTCACCGTTTCAGACGGCAGTAGAGTGACCAAACGCAATTCAGGATGAAACGCAACATTTGTATTCACACAAAGTCACGCATGCTGTCTTGAGAACGAAACTGTGTATTCTAGTAGTTTTCTCTTAGGTAATGCTTTAAAAGATGTTGGGCGATAGACTTCCCGCTCAGGCCGCAAGAGTAACATTATCATGAAATGTATTATTATATCATTTAACTTGCTTCATAAATAGGTGTATGTATTTTGTATGTGACTCCTGCAAAATACATACACCTATTTATGAAGTGCTACAAAAAAAGTGTACTCCTGCAAAATACATACACCTATTTACTCCTGCTCCCTATTCACACAAAGTATATTGTGTAATATAAAAAAAAAGTATATTGTGTAATATATAATTTTTTTTTAATGATTTTTGTAAAGTCATATCTTATAAGCATACTTAATGAATGCAATAACGATGAATATCGATGATATCACTTGCAGTTAAAAGGACTCTAAACGTGTTAAGAGAATATTGTGTGTTTTCAGTAAAAATGAAATTTTTGTTGCAGTTTATTATTTTAGATTCTGTCAAACCTTCGATAACTATTACGGTAATTGACAGTAAAAGGCATTTTTGTGGTAGAGTTTTGCCGAAATAATCCTTTAAAATTGGGCTCGAAATTTATGTTATTCAACTTAACTTATCCTAACAAATTTAACGTAATTTCCCATTTTTAGAGAAAGACCAAATGTGTATGTTTGCCTACTAATTTCAGAATCAAAAACTTGTTCGAAAAAAAATGTAGGATTAGTTATTGAGAATTAAGTGGAGATTGAAAATCTCGAGCTCATATGAGAGTTTTATAGCTCATAAGTTAGTTTTTTGTCCCTTAACTTATTTTAAGAAAACTAGACATCTCTTTGGAAAGCAATTACTTTAATGAGGCGTATAAATACATAATTTTGGAAACTTAATTTTTTGTCGGAAGTATTTAAAAAGTCAACTTTAAGGTGACTGATTTAATCTACTGTTAACATTTAAAAAAATTTTACTCATATTTTCTAAAAGAATATTCCTAAAGATGGTTTACTTACACTCTAATCAAAATACAAAAGTAGTTACGTACATTAGATTGTTGAAAGATTTTCCGTTACGTAACTATAGATTCTAAAATTGGATTTCTTACATGTCCAAAGAACAGCCGCTGATACCTGTATAATATGCTCTATTTTTCATAGACAGCATTTTGGCTTCAGGTGAAAATATATCTAGAGTGGTTGGATTAACATGTCAGAGATCCATATTTGTAAACTACCGACAGCAAAATGTCAGACTGCTTTGCACCCTATCTAACTCTCTACTACATGTGTTAAGGGGGTCCGGGACACATTTTGAAATTTTTTTTATTTATTGAGTTAAAATTTTGAATTTATTTGTGATGGTCAACCATATAATTTGTAAACAAAATCACATCATAAAACTTATCGAAAAGTTTTTAAAAAATTTTAAAATTTAAAATTTTTAATAAAAGGGGGTAATTTAAAATCGTTATATCACGAAATATTATTTGTCGAGTTTCAAAATTTTTTCATTTAATTAAACAGAAATATTTAAGTTTAATTTTTGATTCACCATATTTTAAAATATTAATTTTTTTTAAAATTAAAAATATTTAGATTAAAAATTACCAAAAAAAATTATGTAACTTATTTTTAAAAAATCATATTTTCAAAAGTATGTATTTTTTTCAAATTTTCTGAATCAAAATTAAAGTAAAATAGTTTAAAAAGACATGTTACAAGTTTCAATCATTTATCTTTAACGGTTCTTGACTTATAACAATTTAAAGACGAGAAATGGGGAAAAAACACATCATGCAGAAAGACGCACTTACAGGTTTAAACAACAATTGGCTACTATTAGAATGTTTAAAAAAAAATAACAATTTCTCCTGTTCTAATTAAGATAGAAACATGATTTAAACTTCATTTTAAGCGCAAAAGAACACAAAAATTTTTAATGCAATAAATTTTTTTCGAAAATTCGAACAATTTTGTGTCTTGGACCCCCTTAATTCCACAACATTCTTTCAAATGATATCACCGTGTGATTTTGATTTACCATCGTTTCTATCTGTATGTAATGAGGTCTATTTTTCTCGTAGCCCGCCATGTCTCGGCATGCGCACCCGCACCGGCCGGTTAACCTGGAAGACTGTCGTCGCTGCGAGCCCGGTTACGGGGTGATTCGCCATTGCAACCGACATCACGACACAGAGTGCGCGGCCTGCTCCCCGGGCCACTACTCCAGCCACCATTCCGCGCGGCGGCCTTGCTACCCGTGCTCGAGGTGCGGCCTAGGCCTGTACGTGGCCCACGAGTGTACGGCCTCCAAGGACACGGTCTGCGACTCCTGTCACACGTATAAGGGGCCCCACAACCAAGACTTCTACGAGCGATGCGTCAAGCCCCTGCTCGCCAACGGAACGCAGGCAGGACGAGCGGAGCACCTCACCAAAGGTATAGCATTTCTGTGCTTTCAAACATGGCACCGTGTTGATTCTAAGGGAGTGCGTCGAGCATGCTTTAGAAATATATACCATTTAGACCTACTACAGTCGAACCCCGTTATAACGAACTTCAAGGGACCCAGTGGCGTAGCGAGCATAACTGGCGCCCGGGGCACGATACCTTTTTGGTGCCCTCCCCCCGAAAAGCATTTACAGTGGAATCTCGATTGATCGTTCTCCGAATCATCGTTTTCCCGTATGTGTCGTTTATTTCATTCAAGTACCGCCGATTATATTGATTTTTTGTGTTCCTGCATCTATCGTTTTCCCGCATTTATCGTTCAGTTCAGTCGGTCCCTTGAAAAACGATAGATCGAGATTCCACTGTATAATATAATACTGTATAATATCCACTGTATAATATCCACTGTATAATACTGTATAATATCTACTGTATAATATACTGTATAATATCCACTGTATAATATAATATATAATTTGTCTGGGACCATTTTGCGCCCCTTGGCAAGCGGCGCCCGGGGCATGATAGACCCCCTTGCACCCCCCTCGCTACGCCACTGAAGGGACCAAAGGTTTTGTTCACTTTATCCGGTGGTTCACTATATCTGAACCTTTAAGAAAAATGCTAGGGTTCGCAAAATGCATAACTCATTAGTTGCAGTGTGTAATCAATAATGATATATTAAAAAATGATAAAATCTATTAAAAATTATCATTAATGAATTAAATCGACTGAAATCGATTACACTAAACTGACACAATACTAATTAAATTACGTACAATAGGAAAACGGCGGGACCGAAATTTTCGTTTGTTATATCCGTGAGTTCGTTATATACCGAGTTCGACTGCATGGGAATTGGATTTCTACAAAAAATTTACATCGCAAAACTTTACAACCTATATAAAGACAATTTAAAGTTCTGTAAGGAATTTCTTCTGACGAGGAAAAAAGAAATAATTGCACAAGGATTAGTAAATTATCGAATTTACTATCAGCTGATATTATTATGTGTGTTGCAGGATAATTTAATCTGAAACTACTCTTTGAATATCTGTCGGGGAAGAATTTTGTGTTTCATATGAAATATCTCAGAGGTGTTAATCTTTCCTTCGTTGCTCCATATCATGCCAAGAATTGCATCTGTTGGTCGTTCATCACTGATATCATATCGTGGGTCAAATTTATCGTTTTCCTCTCTCTCACCGGTAGATCGGAGTTGATATTATTAGTGCTAGTATTATCTGTCGTAATACAGAATGACTAATTTTCGGAGTCACGATATATCTCAAGATCTTTTTTAATATCATATAATGGTTAGTTATATAATATTATAAGATTAATTGTTCCACGAGAGCGATTTCCCCATTTCCAGTTCTCCAAGTAAAAAAAAAAAAATGTTTTCTATAATTGTTCTCTTGTTGTTGCAGATAGCATCTCGAAGTTTCGTTCCCCAATTAGCTGTTACTCGAGTGCATTCGTTTTTTTGTTGTTTTTGTTTTTTACGTTTACTAAACGGCTCTTAAGTGTTAAAACACGTTCAGTGGTCTTTTAAGTGTGTAGCACTTACTATGAGTAATTTCTCCCAAACCAACTAAAAAAACCTACTTACGTACATAGCTTATGATTTATTTTTCAAGTTGTGATGAATAGAATTAAAAGAATATGAGCTCCTAACACCTCAGAGATACCTCAATTAGCTCCAGGCCATCCAAGTTTGTTTCCGGGAGACCGTTATTTCAGTGGTGGCCGGTCGTTGTAAAGAACGATAACGGATTGTTAGTCACACAGATAACAAAAACCCTTGATAGAGAATATTCAACCTCGCCAAAAACATAGTAATTAAAGGGGGGAATATATGTCGTTGAGTCCCAAAAAGAAAATAGAATTTGAGAAGAATATAATTTAAGAAAATAGAATTTGAGAAGAATATAATTTAAGAAAAAAGAATGGCAGTTCCTCATGTCACTTTGATAGTTCAGTCGGTAGAACACCAGTCTTGGAGACCCATCGAATAAAAATCTACCATCTAGGCAGGCGAATGTTGCATAATGTTTTGCTGGTTAACTTTTTTATACAGCCATGTAAAATAAATTCTTTAGAAAAAATATTGTTATAGTTGAGGACTACAGTTTGTCCTCCACTTTCATAGCATACATTGCAAGAATCCAAATGGACGTGACTCTCTGAAAACTATCCTCAGATTTATCTATAGAGCGAAAAAGAAAGGGAAAAGGAGTAAACGAAGGGAAAGAAAACACACGACAGTGATAACTTATCAGATACCTCACAACAAATTAGCACCATTATCACGCGAATTGTCAAAAGTGCTTTTTTTTTATGAGCATTGTTACGCGAGATTGCATGGCATTCTTCTCCCTATGCTGTCACTCTCAATAAAGCCGAGTGTTTTCCCAGAAGATAATGTATTACTTTCTCGGAAACACGTTTGGCGATGTAGAAAAGTCAGATGATATTCTTAAGCTTATTTTGGGACTGTTGGCAAAAACTATTTTGTAGTGAGTTTACTACCCTTGAGGACTATTTATTTCATACCTGATATTTTGTTTAAGCAGGGATACTTGTATGCTTACAGTATTCGTTAATAATATGTTAAGAGTGGAATATCCAAAAATACTTTTTGTTTCGCAAAGTTCGCGTCATTCTCTCCTTACCACAGATTAGTTCATATTTAAACCCAGCCTGTATAAACTTCTTTCAAGAAAAAAAAAAAAGACGTCATTAGACATTCAGTGGTCCTCGTTCTTTTTTCTTCCTTTTCCTGCTAGTAAACTGGAACCCTGCGAGTAATTGGGTTCCTCTACCCTAGCGATAAAAATTTCTGTTGCTATTATTATTATTATTATTATTATTATTATTATTATTATTATTATTATTGTTATTATTATTATTATATTTTGTGAATGTAATGAAGTAAGTTGAATTTTGAAAAATTAAAATTAGCGAAACATACATGTAATGCAGACATGTATGCAAACGTGGAAAAAATCTAAAGGCAAATATTTTGTTTATAAAGCAATATATGTAAAACGTATTTTAATTATTTCATAGCATCAATACTGTGCATGAAAATCTCTATACGCGTATTGAGTGTAATTTAGGTTATTTTTCTGACGCAATATAACAAGTTCTACGCTCAACGGTCTTTTATTGTTATTATTTCTATTTTCATGCGTCCTATCAGACGTGAAACTGATACTGAAAAAAGCCTATCAAACGATACTAAAAGAAGCCTCCGAGTTGGATGCTTCATTGACTCGCTAAACATCCGCCACCGCGTAGAGATTCCAATCTACAGAACCGTAACCGTTACAGCTCCCAGAGTTATCTGGTGCAGTCCTCTTAATTACCTTCATCCTGTTTTGAATATACCGACATGCCCCAGCCTCAAAATCAGCTCCGTTTTAGTATTCCGATCACCTATACTCGTGTGTGAGTGAACGGGGATAAGTTCAAAAAACTGACAAGAATTTTCCATTTTCATACGCAAAACGACGCTTTTTGTTTTACACGTATGTTGTTTTTTGGAATGGCTCCTCGCTCTTTTTCGACTTCGGTGGGTTTGTCCATCGATGGGTCAATGTGATAACTGAAAGAGGTAGACGCCAGTATTGTCCACAGGAATAGAAAGTGTGTTGCAGTCGTGCATAAATGAATATAACCCGCCAGCTCTGAAAGAATGGGTAATAGATACCTTGAAACGATAGACCCCCAATTACTCCCAACTCCAGGAGTTTGAAACCTTTGAAAACTTTTTCCTTAAACAGAATGCTTAGATGTATATTTATTCAGTATACTCAATTTTAGTGAGAGGAGTGTTTACGAAACATCCATAAACAGTTTTTTCTAGGTTTGCCTATAGAGAAATAACATTTTCCTCTCAAACCTGTTTTAAATAATTTGCCAGGATTGATGTAAATAGTTTTTCAAAGAAAAAAGTTATCGAAGGGATTGTTTCTTAAATACTGTATTTTCTCTCTGTTTAGAAATATTTTCTGAAAGACAAAAGGCAATTTCCTTTTCAGCAAAATCTTTTTTCATTAAAAAATAAATAATAAAAGAGAAAGGAAACTTTTAATGGGTTTACCGAATATACGTTTCGATACAAAGCTAATTTTTTTATTGAAATATGCGTAAGAATGTTTATAATTGTAAGTTCAATTAAAACCTGTATATTGTTTTAAAATGTATATAATCAAACTAAGTCAAATTAGTATTTTGGTCTTGAAAAATTAACATTTCTTTCTAAAGTTATAATTTAAGAAGCTTAAGAAATTTAAACTCCAACCCGTATATCAGTTTGTTTCCTAAAATTTAACTATTTTCCGTACATTCCAAAGTTTTGATTTATATTTCTTGAAGAAATAAAGAATTATAATATTAACTCTACATTTTGCAAAAAAGTAATGTTTTCCAAAATTTCTCATGGTCTCCAAAATAATCTCGTTTGTCATAAAATAAAATTTTAAATTAAAAATTGTTAAAAACTGTCCATCAGGCTAAAATTTTCTTAACTTTAACTAAGTAATATTAATGCACATTCCATAGATATATATATTCACTCTAACCTATAACCCAGAGAGTTACCGTTACTAATGCTGATAATGCTGTTTTAAGTCTGAAATTCTTCGGATGTTAGCCATTGACTTAAACCTTAAAATACAATGGTATTTAGCATATCTTTGTTTAGACTTAATGCGATTGAAAAATAGGGTAACTATTCTTGCAACTATTTAATAACGTATAATAGAGAATAGGATGCATAAACAATAATCAACACGTCTCCTTAACTCAAAATGTAATTGCCTATATTTTCGAGGGAATCATATCGAGGCATACTATTGAGATCACTTTTATTCGGGTTCCTTTTCCAGCTCCAAATTCCCCTGATATCCCACAAGATATATATATATATATATATATATATATATATATATATATATATATATATATATATATATATATATATATATATATATGCTTGACGTTACCTGAGAGATGTGGCTAAAACTACTCAGGAAAACAGGACACTACCAAGTGCAAAATTTTTATATTTGGTATGGTTTCATTTAGAAAATTCTGAGCGACAGATGAGTAATATTTATTCTTGTGATACAAGGTTCATTCATTGGTAGACTTTTGGAACGTATACTCATTCGGAATAGGCGTGGCTGCCTTTGACCAGAAATTATATATCGTGTATTCATCAAGTTTAAAAATACCAAAGGTTGGTCCAGGAAATATCTAGACTTCAATAACATTTTGTTTCTTTGTGTATAATGCTATGAGTTATTTGTATTTATATATATGCGTGCGTGTGTATTGTGTCCATTTGTGTGTGTGTAATGTTAAAGGGCTAAAAGTTTGAAATGTTCTCATCACTATGAGTGATTCTACCTCTTTGTCTAGTGTTCTGTAGCTGCTAACATCATTTATTCTTCGGGCTCTTTTGTCACCTTCCTCTTTTGATATGGAAGTGGAGAGAGGAAAATAATTTATTCAAACGCACTTATCTTTCTGCATCTTTGTTCTTCTCTCGTATGATGGCTATATAAACAAGATAATCTGCCGCGCCTACCTGTATGATGGTCCTTGCTTAGGAAACACCTTCATTTTTATCCCCTTTGTATTTTTTTTTTTTTGGTTTTGTTTTTTTACTTAGTCCATCCGGGTACTTTTCAAAACACGAAAATGGAAGTAGTTGCCGTCATTTCTTATTGGTCCTTTCGTCCTCTCTTATCAGCAGGTGTTTGATTAGGAATACGGGTGGGAAGAGGAGAAAAAACTATTTTTGAGGGACTTGGTATGTGTGTCTGCCGGGAAACAAAGGAAGACAAGTGTAGCGGATGTCAATTGTTTTGACAGTCGCACCTGTGTGCTTCTGAGATGAAGGAGAGAAAAAAAAGAGACCATTTTAATGGGTCCTTGATATCTTCTGTAAAACATCTACATAGTAATAACGGCAGCATTTTTGAAATTATTCTTTTTATGAAATGCAAGATTTGAGTGTTTCAAAAAATGTTTAGGGTATGTTTGTGAATTTCTCAATAGCAAATGTGTTGATATAATTTTTAATTTTTCTCGTAAATTAGAGAAAACTTCCAGTTAAAAAAAAAATTAAATTAAAAAAAAAATCGAAATCCCACTGTAATGAGTAGGGGTACGTAAATTTCGCATAATAAATATCGAAATTTCGCAAAAACAAAATTTACAATACATAAAATTTCGCATTTATTCGCATATATATACACACACATACATATATATATATATATATATATATATATATATATATATAAATTTATATATATATATATATATATATATATAAATTTATTATATATATATATATATAAATATATATATATATATATATATATATATATATATATATATATATATATATATATATATATATAAATTTCGCATTTATTTTAAAAAAATCCCAATTTTTCTTACATGGTTAGGTAAGTATCAAAATTATTAGTTAAAAGCTAACATTGTAGTAGAAGTAGTCATGTTTTTCCTTAAGTCTTTAGCAATAAGTAATAAGCCAATTTCGAGAGTGAGATCTCATTTACAGACAGTTAAGCAATTATGTTAATAAATTATTACTATTATTACCTAATTTCGCTTAAAAAGCCGTTTATCCCCGAGTTTTCACCAAAAAGTAGTAAAAAAAATATTTTTCACGTCTGTTCTCTCATATCGGCAAATTTCGCATTTATTCACATCTATTTTGTAAATACGAAAATTACGTATCCCTAGTCATGAGTTAAAAAAAATCAAATTGTAAGTATAAAAAAAATAAAATTAGGTAATAAATTGTATAATTAATTTAAGGGATACAATAGAAGGAATTAACAAAAGGGAATAAGTACTGATAAAAGATTGTTAAAATTTCAAATGAAAGTTGTTATTGTTTTCGTTTTTTGAGACCTAAGGGTATTTTAAATCCTGCAAAAATTTCCTTACTTACGATGCGGCTTTTTTCTTTAAAAAAGTAAAGCAGAAGAAATAATTTAAAAAACTGCCATGAATGAGACCACGTTTTTGGATAACATTTTGCTATCACGTCATTGTATTTCTAAAATCAAAAGGCAAGGAAAATAATACTATGAGTTTCAGTGCTAATCTGTTTTTGTATAAAATTTTGAAATTACACCAGTATCTGTTATCTATATATATAAAACAGTTCCGTAACTGACCTAAAGGGCTGAAATTTTGCATGGCGATTCTTCTTATGGTGTAGGGGTGCACTAAGAAAAATTTTTGAAAAATTCTTCTTAGATTTTTTGAAATTAAATTTTTAAGCTGTTTTTGTAACTTTTTATAAGTTTGCATTCAAAATAATAATCTGAGGGTTATAAATTTATATCACGAGAAAGTTCATAAAAATTCCCTTAAAATGAAATCTTTTTCGAACCTTTACTTCCATTTTCTGATTTTTGGTGAATTTTTAAAGCTTAATTTTTAGAATTTTATTTCTTAAATGCTGATCACGTGGTTTCTTTTCTTTTTCTGATACTTTAAACTAATTTTGCGTCACGTGCATAACAACGAAATAAATTGACAGAAAACATATTTTTTTTTTCTTGCTAATGCGGCAGACGATTGGACATTATCCAAAAAAAAATTAATTAAAATACAGTAAAAGAAATGTTCCTCAAGCTGTACTATATTAACTGTACTATATTCTTTAGTATGTTCTATTAGATTTAATTTTAATATTTTTCTTTTGCATTATTTTGTCTATCGAAATATCCGTTACGATTTTTTTATAAATATAATTTTTTTGGCATTAATTGCATACATTGACCGTTGTATTTAATTTGAATGTACTCCGTAGCGAGGCGCGCGAATTCAGCTAGTTGTGCATATAAATACTTAGACATGATCACAAGTCATTGCATAGTTTTAAAATACTTCACACCGCAAAAAAAAAAATTCCCAATCTAAATTTTGCAGCTTATTTGTGATACATGGCGCTGAGAAAGCAAAAGCAAATATACCCAGGAACAAGTCTGCTTTTAAAATGTCGGCAGTAATTCCTTTACTCGTACGTGAATGCAATTAGAAGATTAATTTAGAGCATCATTTTGCAATTCGTCCGTTTATTTTTATTTTACCCGGAGAGAGCTAGTGACTCCGTCTCATTAATCACGTATGCGTAGTGAGTAGCCCAATCTCTTCCGGCCAATTCGGATCACTCGTAGTAAATGTTATTTTTTTTCATCCACCCTTTCTCTTTTTAATATTCATGAAACACGAAACCACTTAACATGCTCGAATTAAGCCTCGTACCTGTCGCCTGCAATTACGTCCTCGATAATGGAGAGCGCGGCCGCATTATGTTTCTGGCCCCTCTGGTGATCGATTTTTCATTTAGCGATCACTTCCGTAAATAGCATGCCTCAGATGCCTCCTGAAGAGTCATTGTGACAGACGATCGGCGTTACGCTGATTAAAAAAAATAGAGGCTGATAAATGTATCTAAGAAGTCGTTTCCATCAGGGGTGGAGATCGAAAGAAAATACCTTTGTGATTAAGTCGTTACTTGATATGGCATGTAATTTTAACAAAGATGTTCTGCCGTAGTACTTTTGCTAGGAAATCTTTTTATAAGCTAAATAAGTTTGGTTTTGGATATGATAACACTCATTTTCAGCTGATATATGATGAAGATTATATTTTTGCAAGAATTTCATGCACTTTTATGATCACACACCAAAACTCAGGAATAAATATTTTCATTAACATTTCGTACATTTAAAAAAATGTGATTTGCATCACGTAGTGGAGAATTTCGCGATATAGTAGTTTTATAAAGATTTTTACTTCTATATTTATAGATCTGAAACAGAATATAGCATTTTAAAGAAGCATACTAACTTTAAGGAATTTAATCTAGAAACTAAGCCACTTTTTTTGACAGAGAGCCCGAAAGTTTATGGGAGGAATTTTTTTTTATTATTATTTATTTATTTTTTTTAAAGCTAGAGTGAATTTTGACACCGATATTTGTAACATAAGAATTTTCTCTATTCGTTGAAGATTTTTGTTTCTTTTGTCGGCGCACAGAATGCCCCGATTTCGGAGTGATATTTTGATGTATAGTTCTTTTTTCTTAAGTAGAGGAATAAATAAGGATGGCAGAAAAAGACTAAGTATAGACTTCATATCAAATGCAATGTGTCTGTTTTCTTCGCATGTTGTAGTTAGTTAGGCTCAGTACTAATGAAATATGATTATATAGAAGCATGTACAGGCGTAAGTCGAAGTATTCCTCGACTTACGATCGAAATTTTTATTTTTACTTTTACTTATTTTTATTTTTTTCACTCAAATTATTGTTCCTCGAATGTACGGTACATACCAAATATATTACTTAATTATTCAAAAATATGATGCATTATTCTGAAATACTGCACAAATTTATGACCCAATAATAAAAATGCATGATGCAATAGTTTCGATATCCACACGATAAATCAAATAAACCTTCATTCGAGAGTTAACAAAACAAGTGCGCAGTCGTCGCTTCTCATTATTATTACATAAGAATATTGCTAACTATTTTGTATTGTTAAATGTGTAGGGTATCGATTTTTATCTGGGAAGTTAAGTACATACATAATGTTATTCCCAGTATGGCTGGAAATAGTAAAAGTGCCCCCCAAAAAAGTGAAATAGACTTAGAAATGAAACAAACGAACAAAACGAAGTACAATAAAAAAAAATTTTTTTTAAAGAAAGGGCTTCAGCTTTTCACTACATTAATAAAGTACTACAACAATTAGAAGCAATGGATCCAAATGAAAAAATATTCACAAGTGTCAGGAAAACCTGCCTTACTACCAAACAATATACAAGGAAAAAAAGACGCAAACCGTTCAAACTTCCTTGGATAACTTTGATGAAAAAACTTGCAAGGTATTTTCTGTCGCAAATTCTGAACCAATGAATTGTACTAACATAATAAGTAGTGATGGCGATAAATAATTTATGTCTTCTAACTAAAATAAAATGTATTTTAAATTACGTATATAGTATGAAAGTAAAATTAAAAAATGTATGTACGTATATAAAAAAAAAAATGTTTGAAACTCGACTTACGACCAAATCGACTTACAATCAATGTCTCGGTCCCTATCTAGGTCGTAAGTCGAGGAATACCCGTAATGTCATCTGTTATTTCTACAAATCATATAAATGGCGTTCTCTTAAACAGCTAAGAAAAGACTTTTCTTGGTTTTTAACAGATGTTTTCGAATGAAAAGAGAAATCTTGCTCGATTGTGAGGGCGATAAAACATGACTATCTTCAGAAGGAAGGAACACACTCGACAAGAGCTTTTCATCCTTTTTTATTTTTTCAATTATCTGTATGTAGTATCATGTATTCTGTCTAAAATAATATATCAACCGTTCCCATACTCCTCCCTGTTCAGTTTTCAAAATTCTGATCATTCACACGCTATCTCTGGCATATCGACCTCAGATGTCAGATTGGCATCACCGACGGCCCAGGCAAACATCTTCCTGTTAGTTCCTTCCCAAAAGAATTTTATGTTTATCTCTATACCCTTTTACCTTCTCTTTTTTTTCTCCATTTTCTTTTCTTTTTTTCTTTTCCTGAGCAGTTCGGCTCCTCGGCGCCTCTTTGGAGGGGAGTGTTACCGTACCTGAAGTATGAATCACACTCGGGGACAATGATTCTTCTCTTGAAAGTGTGGGCTGTATGACTCTGGCTTGAAGTTCGGAGAAGTTCAGGTCAAGCTGTCACACGGCAGGTAATAAAAAAACACCCGAAGAACTACGCTTAATCCGTCCGAAGGGGTGTCAAATAGGGATAGGAAATTCGTCACTTTTTTCAGAAACCTGGTGTCGGATATATTAATCTCGAAACAACTCATTTCGTCATAGAAATCCAAATATATCGAAAATTAATCTAAAAAGGAAATTTTTTAAGTGATCTGCAAAAATGGTGATGCAGAGGTATACTATATAGATCTTACCAGACATTTTCAAGATTTAGACGGGCTGACTGATTATTGGGAGTAACGAATCAAAAAAATATATATTAAGCAATGTACGCTCATTATAAATCCCCCCCAAAATGATATTTTATTATGGAAACAATATCAACTTTTAGATTCTTTCAGATGTCATCTGACATAAAGTATATTTCATGCAGTCAATAAGTTTTACCTCTGAAATATTTTCATCTTCATTGAAAGATACTGAATGCTTTTTATTAAACTCTTAATGTCTATAGAAACTATGCCATACTTTCTGAACGTGTTCTAAAGATATTCTTATCTTTAAGAAAACAGTGTCAGAGTCATCTGGAAGGATATACAAGCTGTATTCTCTAGAAGGCAAATTATTCTAGGAGCTGTTGACACTATGTGACAATTGAGGTTCGAGCCATCGGGAAAAAAAAAATCATGGGTTCTTGATCGAAATTTAAATTTTTAAATCCACAGCTTTGGAAAAACTGACACTGTAAACAACATTTTCCTTGGAAAATTTTCACTATCTCTGCTCTGATAGATTGGCTTTCAAGCATCTTTTTGACGAAAAAAAAATGTCCGACACAGTATAAGTAAAAGTAATTTATTTTAAAACTTTTGAAAATTTCGGACACAAATGGCGCCAATGACTAAGGAATGACGAATGAGAAGTAGCCCCCCCCTCCAAAAATAAATAAATAAATAAATAAAAGTAAAGATGGTTTTTATTTAGTGGATGTTATGAAGAGTGAAATGAGAGAGAGGAGTACGACCCCCCTCCCCCTTACCCCCATATGGCCTGAAATTTTTTTTATTTGTTTGATGCAGGCATTAAACGTTTTAGGTCGAATAGTTCGAAAATGTGCCTTACAATACTTTTATCTGTAACCTAGAATCGTGGGAAATGAAGTTCATTGATAAGAAATTAATACTTATTAAGAAATCAAATGCATTGTTCTGCATTAAGTAAATTAGTATTGATTAGGACAACAATATATGTAAGACGTCTTTTAAAATCGATCCCATCACAAAAATTCTTTCATATAATACTGAAATATGGAAAATAAAACTGAGGTTTTGAAGGATGTTAAACACTTTCAATAGATTTCCTTTTTTAAGCATTCTAGGTGGGACGTCATATACCATATAAATAATTTTATAAATTTTTCAAATCTGTGAAAAGAAACGAAAAGAAAAAAAGACTTTTTCGCAAGGCTTTTTATAGTACCTTTTTTCAGTAATAATATTTGCATCGCTGTAAATTTGCGTGTTTGTAATGGTAATGGCGTGACTAGAAACCCTCTTCGGAGAGGTTTTACAATTCCTGAAAGGGAGGGGGGGTTAAGAATTATTTATCTCTGGAATTATCTTTTTTTCCGCTGATTTTCAGCCTCCTAGTTTAAATAAAATCCGCACGCGCCTCCCGTTATTATGTCCTTTAGCCATAGATTTCAAACTCAATTTAAGCTGTTTCAAAACAAATGTAAAAACAAATGTCTATATGAATGCTAAGAGTAATGTGGTTTCAATGATATTACAACTTTAAAAAAGAATAATTATTTATCAAACTCTACTTTCTTGTTCCGAACGTATCAATAGAAATGTTCATACTATTAGGAGTTTACATCAGATGCTGAAATCTGGTGGTATTTTGGGGATAGCTTTATAGATTCATTCAAGAAATTTCAAAACAAGCATGACTGCTTAAAATGTTTTCGACATGTAATTATTATCCGAGGTTCATCCGGGATGATAACTTTATTCTCAGAACGATGACGTAGTTGATAACAAATAATTTCACTGTTTTGTATAGAAAAAGAGTAAAAACGTTGCATTGTGAGTACTATTGAAATAATAATATAACAGTTATATAGTAACGTAGTACTGTTAATATTATGATGTAATGATAGGATTACTATGGAAAAATGCCTTCCTTCGTGCTACAACCACGACCAGTAGGCAACTACGAGAATTCTCTATACATTAACTCATTTAAAAAAGGTTAATTAACGCACCCATTTGAATTGCTGTTGAAAATCTCCGTCTCAAAATCTTAAGTACTAAAAAGCATAATAAACAAAAAGCTAGAAAGGGGACGATGAGAGTAAAAAAATTCTTATTTTCTTGTCACCTGCCATCTATCTGGGATCGGCATCTGACACCAGGTGGTTGCTGCAATTGCATCGATCTTTTTCCTCTAAACTCATTCTTCCACTTCGCAATCCATTCATCGATTGTAAAAACAAAGTATAAAGTGTCACCGGTTGCCCTCTTGCACACAGACCAAAGTCCGATTTAGGGGGTGAAAAGTCAAACCCAGTTAAAGACAATGCCGTAGGAATGGCCATTTTACTACTATATCCACGGCACACGAAGTCGCGTGCCAAAGGGATTGTTTTTCGCGGATTAGAGTTGTACAGAATTATGCCGCTAATACTGCTTGTGACGCTAATAGTAGGAACCCCAGAGGAGAGTATCGGAGGAAAAAAACATAAACTAATAATTGGAGCTTTTTTACGGATCATCTATCTTGGAGAGGAATGGACTGGACATTCACCCACGGAGTTGATGTCTGGAGAATATGCCTTTCGCAATACTGCTGAGACTTTCAACTACATTCCTTGGTAAAAATTGCTGTAGTTTTCTTTTAGTTGTCCACTCAATACCAATTTGGGGAACGAAGTGTGCAATCTGCAATTTTTGAAGCAAGTAGAGGCATTTAAAGAACCGTGAGAAAGGTCAGGAATCAGTATCTTACAGCCAGATAGTTTCTGTCTTCACTTGGTTTATTCGATATTGCTGTAAACATGCAATTTAATGTATCTGTTAATATGCAATCTGACGCTGATACTTACAGTAACTAGAATTATATAATTTTATGAGTTTTGATAGGAGCCTAATATTGGGGACTTTTAGACTCAAAACCGGTCTTTCAAGAATGATCGGTAAAAGTTCAAATTTAAAATAAATTGCGAACTGTTTATTATGCGGAGAGAAAATCTCAATAAATTTATAGAAAAGCCCTTGAAATTTTATATTTACATGTGTATTATGCCGCAGAGATTATAATGTTGGTGGCTTTTAATGTGAGAATTTTGAAAATGCAGAGGCTGTATATTAGATTTCTTCTAATGCATTACAGAAAATAAATGACAAGTGGTTTCTGAAATCAATTTTAAATTACGTCAGTAGTGTGTACAATATTATGCTGATTTACCTCAAAATTAAACAGTTATTTAAGAGGGGAGGAAAGAATGCTTAATACTTCGAGTTAAAACTTTAAAAAAAGAAATAAAATAAACTAAGCTGTAAGTAAATCAACAAACTTCTAGAAACCGGTTCTGCATTTTTAAGTAGCTGACAGTCAAATAAATAATAGTAATAGTAGTAGTAGTAATAATAAGAACCTTTGAGCGTCGACTGACCATTATCTCGACCTTGGAACAAGTCTGATTATTTTTTTTTTAATGCATTTTCGTATCTATAATAATCCCTGCCATTTGTGATCTTTACCTTGAAATCTTCTGCTGCTTTCTCCAGTACCGCGAATCTAATCGACCGTACAGAGGTAAGCAGCGTACATTTTTTTCTTCTTTTGAAATGCACATCGATAATGGGGGTCAAAGATTTGGAGATGCATCCATGAGAAGTACAATTAATGACCTACGTCTAATCCCATAATGATCGAAGTGTTAGCTTATATCGATTGAAGCGTGCTGATAGCTTTTAGAAATGTTTCCGGATACATAATAAAAACTAGGATATACATTTAACTTATGTCATTCTCTGGTATTAAAAATTAATTTATGAGTTGATAGCAAACAATATTTGCTTTTTTCCTGCCATCGCGAAAGACTTAGTTTAATCTTCTGCTTTTCTCACCTGCTTATTTCACAGACGATAGTTAATGTAATGATAGTTAAGTTTCCTTGTCTTCTTTTGATGTATACAACTGATTACTGCAATGGCGATGCATTGCGTAGTTCTAAAACAAACTACCTTCTTGTGAAAGACTTTTTCTTGGGTATTTATTTGTACAGATGCTATATGCGTTTCGAACGATGGGGAAATGTCCTACTCTTAATTCACTGCATCACGCTGAGGAAAGACAGTTCCAATTAATACTTATTCCTTTAACTAGTTGTTGATTAGCTTCACAAACTTTGAATGTTTTATATTTTCTTAAATTTATTGTATTTCGAATACATTGATACGTATGTATTTAATTAACATTTGCATTATTTATTTTTTCTCCCTACTGGATATTTTTTTAATTATTATTCAATCCCGTGGAGAAGTATGGAAATTTATAAATTCAGCATAAATACAAATTTTACCCATATGAGATAATCGAGTTCGAATTGCACAGAAATGCTAGAAAGGGTGTTTTAAAATATGAATGTAGTCAGTCCTAGTTTGTGATAACTGGAGTAATGTCTATTGTTCATTGCCGTGTTTTCGGAAGAACTTTTGCTAAATATCACAGTCACAAAGGTGCGTTGTCATTTTCAAGGACGAAAAATATATACCCATCATTCTAACTTACTTCTCAACTGGAACTCAGAAAGGATGCCAAGAATGCGAACTGATTAAAATATATGCATTATGAAACAATTTAAACATAAATATGATATACAATATTAAATGGAGGGTCTCCCCCCCCCCCCCTCCATGGCTGCTTACGGTGGCCCACCCACTGTTGGCGGATCACTCCCCCTTCCTATTTATTTATTTTTTACTATACAATTTAAATGCAATTTCAAAATTTCGAGAATAAATATTTAAAAACATTTAGTCGAATGCACTCTCTATGACGTTCTATTCGCATCAGATCATTGAAACTTTATTACAAACTAGTTGGTACCCATCAAAACATGACGGCTAGATAGTAAATAAGTGCACTAACACACAAATTATACTCAACACATCATTGCCAAATGTTGAAAATCATAATAATGCGCAGAAAAAAATTAATGTGTCTAAGTGGCCTCGTGCTTAATGAGTATCTAAAGCCCGATTTAACAATGTCATTAAGCATGCGCAGGAAGCAATTTTTTTAAATTGAAAATTATCACTAATTAAACAGCGCGAAATAAACAATTTCCATCAGGTTTAAACTTATGTTTCACAAACATAATTATCATAAAAATATAAATGGCAGAGAGAGATCTAGAGAGACTCCTCGGAATAAATGTGTTAATCATTAAAACATGTCACTGAGCATGAGCAGAAATCAATTTTTAATTATAAATTATCGCTAATTAAAAGAAATTGTGGTTACAAAAACAAATTTGACAAATCTACAGATTACAATCTTTCGTTTAAGACCAAAATGAAGTAAATTGATGCAGTAGTTTTCTCTCACGGACTGCCCAAAAAGTCGGCTCAGCAACTTAAATATATAGATGTAAAGACTGAATCATATTCGTGCGTCAAAAAAAAATACCCCTTCTAGATCTTCATAGATTACACTTAGTTTATTTAATATTTTAGCCCCAAAACTTATTTGTTTTCTGTACGCTTGTTTATGAGGTTCATCGCGTTTGAATTCCATCGCACACCAGCCAATTAAAATTTCCCACCTCATAATAATTTAAAAATAATTATAAAAAGCAAGTTCTTACGAATTCAGAGCGTGACTTTTGATGGATCACTCGAGGCAATACATTTTCATTTATATTCGTATTATCTTGGGCAAAATGGGACACGCGTCTGCCTTTTTATGGCCTGCTACTACAGAAAAGCGTCTGCTGAAATAATCACGGACCATGCGCGTCAACACGTTTCCGGACGCACGGCCGACGGTCTGCCAGACACCGGCTAACAATAGGCAGACAGTGATAAGTATTTTATTTTTCTTAACTTCTAAGAAGTGAAAAGTTTTTTGTAATGCCTCTCAGACGTTTCAACGTACTTAATGAAGATTTATAATTCTTGTTTCTTGAATGCGGGATATATCTTCATCAGATGTCCTAACCCAACATGCAAAGTAAGAAATTTTCCCTTTGATGATCGTCATTGGGGATGTCCCAGCTTGCATTAACATATAACAGATACGATTTATCAGTGGGGCTTTTATAAAAACAGCCATCTCAGTTCTACTCTAGCAGTTAGATTTCGTAATAATTCATTTAAATAAAGCTGTTGTATATCCAACGTAATCGTCTTTCAGTAGCAGAATTTTGATCGTATGTTGATCGTTGTTAAGTATAATTGATGGGAGTAGCTAATCTTATCGATTTCAATTCTCCTTTTTTGTGCGTATAAGGGTGCTTTATTGATGTGGACCTATTGTCAACAAACTTGAGACTGATTAAACCTCGCTATTGAAACGAATAAAATCTGTTGAGTATTTACTGTAATTTTTGATAATTTTAACCGTGGGATCCCTAGGAAAAAAATTAATTTTTGCCTGCAAAACTCAGTTGGCGTCTATTATATGCTTCCATTTTCGGATAATGTAGAAAATACTTTGGCTCTTCTATAATTCTCCTCTGAACGTGCCACAAGGAGGATTCCTAACAGATGTTTTCTTTCATTCTATCCATTTCGTTATTTAATGAAAATTAATGATCAGTTTTAGGTTTCCCATGCTTTTTTTTTTTTTAATTCTCACTTCCATCAGAAGATTGTTGTACAAAGTTTACCTCTGAATAGTAAACATTGTACAACAATCGTACGAAATGTAACGTAGAAAATCATTTCCCCCCCCCCTCTCTCCTTTCTACCTTAGAATTTTCTGATACGTGCACATCTCTCATATAACTGCTTTTGTCAAAATTTTCCAAGCTTCATAATTTGTAGCGCTCTATGTTGGGCTTTGTGCGCATTTTAATTCCATTACAAAAGGTTTTTATTAATTTATTTTTGTTTACCTTTGCCCAGTGTATTTTGTATATAATTAAAGGAATATACAAATTCATCGACATTAGAAAACCTTGAAAAAGCCGTATCATTGATATATTCTTCAATAACCTGTAAAAGTTTTAAGCTAGCTATTTTTGTTCTTCTAATTTTTAAGTTAAACATAGAATGTCATGTTATGATCCTCACCTTTTTCACTAAAATAAAATTTCCCAGGATATTTAATATTTGAATATATTGTTGTACTGTTCGGATTACATTAAATATCTTGTCGATAGGTGTTCAATGGTCATGTTTAACGAATGTTACCCCCTTCTGATTATAAAACTGGTTTCACAAGAAATCTGATAGTATGAAAATGAAAACATATTCAGCGTCACTCATCTCACACTTAACAGATATGACATTAAGATAAAGACAGACAAAAAAAGAAGTTTAAAACTGAAAAAACAGGACTTCGTGCATATGTAGCAGTGTGTGGTGTAAGATTTCTGTTAATTCCCCTGTCTGCTGCTAATTATTGGCTATCATACCTGTTGATCTGTTTTCTGACATCGTGTTATTGATCGCTACCTACACTGGTGACTATGATACAGAAAAAAGAGAGAACTCTTAAGCATTTTGTTTAATGACAGAGTCCATCATACTGATTTAAACTACTGTCTGTCCTTTCCCGTGGGTTTTGTCATCGTAAAGACTGGGTGGTTAAGAAAGAAAATGTAGGGGCCGACTTAAAAGCACATTATTATAGCCTCCTATCAATATTTTTCTTTAGAGTATTCATTATATAGCATACAAAATTAAATCAAATTATCATATAGTGATATTATTCACAAAGAATGATAGAAAATATATTTTTTGCACTGTTTCATATGCTGTATCGCATTATGAATTGATGGGACTACCACAGATTTGACGGAACTGGGGCCAGTAGGCTTCAAGTAAACTGATAATTGAAATGAGATTTCAAATTTTTGCTTCAGTTAGTTGGCTGCTATTATTTGGTTCAAATAAAACTTTAAAATTAGTCATCTAATCAGGTGAATGTGACATTTGCCACGCAATGGTAGAAAGTAAACTTACCTTACAAATTAACATAATATATAATTACTTTGTTTATGAGGAAACCAATATATAATTGAGGTAGCTATTCCCTTTTCTTCTTTGAGACCTTGTTACTTTAAAGCTTTTTATTTAGAAGTAAAAGAAAATTAATTCTAGTAATATTCAAGGTACATGAAATAGATATTCTTAAGTAGGGCCTTAAATGTCCTGCCAGAAATGTATATCAAAGATCTCTGCCTTTGCTTTATTTTAATGTTTGTGGATATTCTGATATAAACAAAGCTTGGTTCCTGTTTTCTTTTTTCCTGAATATTAATAGGTACTTGGGATGGTAAAAAACACATGACATTTTTAGAAAGGTAGAGGTAGAATTGGTGAGGTTTAGTTTTGAATTCATAATAATATGCCTTCGGCTGAATTTTCCTTTTCTTCATCATTTTTCATAGTCAGGTGAGATCTGTGAATCTTTTATTTTGTTTTGATGTAGTTTTGTTGATCAGCAAAGTGATACGAATCTGTTGTTAGATATGCTACTCTTTCCAAGAGATTCTTTGTGGTTATTTTCTAAACTGATTATTTTCTGTGATCGTCACCGTAACAAAATTATCAGACCAAACCGACACAGAGCTGTCACTGAGAAACCTTTTGTTATTCAACCAGATTATTATTAGGAGGAAAACTTTCAGTGGCAAAAAAATAGTATTCTAAAGGATACTATTTTCCGTTTAATGGAGAAGGAAAAATTTGTTAAGCTAATTTGCTGACCTCATAAACAGTCATTAAAGGCAACAATATGTAATTTTTGTGTTGAATTATAATTTGTTACATTTTTGTCTAATTTTCCTCTTTGTTTTTCAGAAAATGCGGACGTTTTCCGCGGAGTTCCTACAACCATAGTCATCCTCACAGGAATTGCCATCGGAGCACTGGCCGTTGCTCTGGTCGCCACTTGTTTCGTAGTCTCTAGCCGGCGACGCAGCAAGAGGGTAAATATCTCTCTTCTCTCTTATGCCTTTCTGTGTGTATTCAATTCATCTTATTCCCATTCATTTCTGTTTTTTTAATAGCTTGTTACTGAAGACTTGATATTCATTATGTTTTAATTATTTTAATTGCTATCCTCACCATTGCATTGAAGAAATCATATGTACCTTAGGGAATACCTTAGGGAATGACCTAAAGGAAAATGTTCTATCATTATTATTATTACTATTTACTATTATTATCATTATTATTATTATAGAAACGCATGTGTGCCTGACGGTTAAGAATTTACTTTTTTTGTTGAGCTTATTGGAAATGCTTTAACGTTCTATTGATTACATCAGAAATATTATTAGAAAGTCCAATTAGAAATATATTTGCTAGTGTACATCACAATTACGCTAGTCGTAGCTTGCTCAGGGAACGTTGAGAGGGGAGGGATTTTTGCATCATGTTATTATCAAGCCATCTGGCTATCGGAAACCCCTTTACACATTAAAGACCCCATACACATTATAGGCATGTATACATATCCCATTTGATTTTGCATTGCATATAAGATGAAAGAGAGTAGAAACAGGGAAAATCGCTAACTCCGAGAGTTGGAGGGGGGGGGGGGATGATTCATAATCCTCAGCGAACGAAAGTCGAAATTCACACGTTATGGAGTAAGAAAAGCTGATGATATAACTTTTCAGCAGTTGGAAAGTTTTCGGTTGCAACGTTTCCATGCAAAAATTATTCTTGAATGCAAGGTAGAAGTATAACGTGCGTTAACTATGGAAGTTGTATTAAGCAAATGAAATAATTTACAGGGCAGAAGAAAAAATTAGTAACTAAAAGACAGCAAATTTTGTTGCTAAACATATCTATAGCTCTCTATATTTCTCTTCTGAAAATAATTAAATGGTGTTGGCATGGGTCTCAAATTATGACTGGAGATATTTGAGAAAATAAAACATCTAGTATAGTATTATAACAGATGTAGTCCTGGAGTTGCTACGAAACCGGGCTTTGTTCTACACTTGGTACTGACAAGGAATATTTTACCAGTATATGCTACGAGATCAAAATTTAACTAATAGACAATTAGTTAAATTTTATTTCACAATGGGACTCAGATCCTTCGTCTCTGGTGGTCTATAAAATTACCCACTAATGATTTCCTGATAACGTTTAATGTCTGCTATATTTTATTACCAAAAACCTCAGCTCAACACGCTTGTATTAAGAGAGCTCGTAATATTTGCTTTAAAGGAGCTAAGTTTGCTGTAATGAATTCTCACGCGTGTAAGGGAATTTTTAACAATAGAATGGTGATGGCTTTGATCATACTTTGCTCATATACATCTTAGATTACATCAGGTGATGGAGTATTTCTTTATTACCTTAGTCCTTGGTTCGATTTTGTTCTAAGTTTGTTTAGTACTTTAGTTAGATTTTGTCAGTTGAGTCATCCAAGCGAGCTCAATTCCACCAAAATAGACAATACTTCTTCACCATTCCTCTGTCTTTGGAACAACGCCCATCAAGTCTGGGCGATCAGTGTTTTTCTTCGTTTCTTACTCTTAATTCGCTTTTTGGGCGGAGGCGTCACTATCAAAAACATCTGTCCCTGAACCGCAGAATAAGGAGCTCGAGATATCATCCTAATGTAAATTTTTGTAGCGTTATTAATCATCGTAGGGATGCGAACAGGGAGGTTTCTTGGAAGAAAGCGGCCCGATTTCTTCTCCAAGGCCAGGATGGGCGCAGACTTTAGGGGTCAGTTGTCCGTTTTGACAGAATTATAAGTTTCATTCTTTATACTGAATATTTATACAAACACTCTCACACACACGCACATATATTTATATGTGTGAGTGTGTGTATCGGAATTTAATGTATATATTTTCGTAGTAAGACTCAGATCGCAGTGCTTTAATACATAAGAGGAGAAATATATAAAAACTGGAACTATAAAACCACACAAGTGAGCAAAACTAAATCAAGCTTCCTAGAGAAAAATAGTTCAACAGTAGGATCTCTTTGTGAACAGCGCTCCAGTTGAAAATAATGAATAACAACTTCAGTAATTTCATCTTTTTGTAACTCGAAAAACTAATTCTCTTGCGGATTAACCCTTTTATGCTTGAAGCAAACAGCCTAAGAATATTCCAATTAATATTTAGACTCACACGTGATGGTATTACATTTGAAGAGTATGTCGAGTACAATTCACAGTTTACGGCGTTAATGTTTGCAACGGTAAACGAAAGGATTGCGACAAAAGAAGCGGAGGTTAGTAGTGAAGAGAAATATGAAAACTTTCTAGTTCTTGGACAACCAAATCTGAGAGATGCCTTTTCCACTTTTATGACTGGGAAGTCTCATTTGAATAGAAATGGAATTAATAGCATTCGGAACACAGAAATGTTCACTTTGTACTCCAGAAATTCCAAACAAGGGAAGAAGAGGAATTTTTTCATCGAAAATTAAAAATAAAAACTTTTTAGTCGTTAGAAATGATATTTTAGCTATGATATTAAATATATTTTATATATATTTAAGATCCAGAAAAAGGCCAAAAATAATTTGGGATTTTAAAAGGAGTTCCATTTTTGTGAAATGCCTCCAAAGGGGGGGGGGCAGTAGGGGCAATTGCCCCTCCCAAAAAAGCCCGGCGTATTATTTTTTTTTTTTTCATAGCCTAAAATTATATAATCGTAGACCTAATACTAAATGAGTTTAAATTTCATATGAGACGATGTTTATTTCTTATATATATAACCCCAAGAGCCGACTTCGCCTTCCCCCCCCCCCCAAAAAAAAAAAAAAACAACTCTGGAGCCGCCCCTGAATAACTGATGTATTAAAAAAATAGGAGAATTAAAAAAAACGCCCTTGATCAGTGGTATGTAGTTTTTTTGTCTTCGTACGCTTTTAAAGAGGATTTTTAAAGTGATTTTTTTTAACTGGCCAACTTAAATTTCATTCATACTTTATTCAAGGTTATGTCTTTTTCTCGACCTCCACAACTCTGTATGAATGATGACCCGAATATATAATAAACTTTTTATCTATTCATATACATGTGTATGATTGTTGTATAAATGTGTGTATGTACTATATGAAATACAACAAAAACAATGCTCATTAGAGAAATATGTGAAAGGAAGAGTACAATCCGCCAGAAATGAGTAGAAACAGACACCTGGCACGTGTGTCGTTCAAACCGTGTTAGGGATTAGGTAATTACAGGTATTTTTGAATATGTAGTTTCGATTAACTTCCGTTTGACGATTGTTTTTGATTGCCAACACGTTTTAGCGAATGCCAGTTGATTCTTTCAATTCGTCATTCCTGAAGCAAACCAGATTTGGCGAGATAGTGCCCCATCAAAAGCGACCAAAACATAAGAAGTAACTCATGGGAATTACGGCCAATTTCAATTCTACTTCATCCTTAAAGTTAAGACGAAAAATGAATTTATTTCAATTTTCAACACCGCCATATGTCGGCTGGAAGAGAAATCTGTTTTAGTTATGGCAAATTTATCTTATTTTTAGGAAGTAAAATAGATTTATCATGCTAGCGTCAACTGGCATGATAACATGGCTGTAAATAGGGGAAAATAAGAGAAAATGCTCGAGCATTTTTGGAAGACGCCGACGGATCCACCCAAAATATCATCTAAAATACTCTTTCTTGAACTCAAACAAGTTTATCAAGATGAGGAATGGTTAATTCTAATTCATAGAGAGATAACACGAACAGACTAAAATATAATTAAATAAATCTTAAAATACTCCTCGCGGCATTGTCGTCATTTGTTAAATTCTTCACAACTGACGAATAGTGAGTGACCAATTGGGTTACGTGTGGTGTAGTGCTTGATATAACAGACAACCCCCTTTTTTATAGATTTTAAAGGTTTAATTCTTTTGACTATCAGACTGATCTATGTGGACACACTTCTGTGAGAGAGGATGGGAGAAAGATTTTGAAATATATAATATGATATCAGTGTAACTTTTTTCTTTATAATATCCTAAAATAGTGGATTAAAGAAAAAACAGTTTATTTCCTCGATGTTCCATAAAACTTCCTCCCCAAATATAAGCGTTCTTTCATGGACAAAGCAGATATTTTTGAGTCGGAAGACGAAATTTCCGCTCCTGAAAGTGACACTTCCGATTTCACTTGTCGAAATGCCCTTTATACACCCAGTATGATCATCTGCCAGAACAAGAATAAAATGCCAGTGAAGACACTTCCTGACAGCGCATTTCACTGAATGCCCATCCTCGTTACGTTCGGTCGCCCTCGGTCGCTCCGAAACACAAATATTCCTGCGGATGGACTGGACTTCATCATAGGGCCACTTCCACCGGATGGTAGCAGGTGAAAAGATTTTTGACACTCGTCACTAAAGTGGACGCGTTTCCCGGCAAAAAGGGGTTGGTGCTGCTATTTTGCCATTGTATTCTCTATTTGCACCTTTTATGCAGCTATTTAAATACTTCTGTTTGCTCTAAGCAGAACATTTTCGGGGATCGGAATTTAGGTAGGAATTTGAACACAGGAATGCAAGGATGTCGACGTAATGCTTTTCTATTCTGTCATGATGTTCTTTTTCTCTTTTATTTATGATGTAGTAGGCTTAATAGAAAAGAACTTTTCAAATAATCAGGGTCAAAATTCCTCTACTGACCAACGAAACAGTAATAAAAAAAGTCATTCTTTTATGATCAAACA
Source organism: Dolomedes plantarius (assembly GCA_907164885.2). Taxonomy (NCBI): domain Eukaryota; kingdom Metazoa; phylum Arthropoda; class Arachnida; order Araneae; family Dolomedidae; genus Dolomedes; species Dolomedes plantarius. Next base: position 101,554,638 of record OU015500.1, read on the forward strand.
AAAATTTATACATAAAAGTCATATGGATGCATACGTGTATTCGAATAACAAGCTCTAAACTAGGAAAAGAATTCTGTAACTGAACAGTGCACATGTTACCACACTTAAAAAGAAAACCTTTAGGTTTTTCCTGATTTGTCTTTTGTAACTTAATTATGACCTTTGTTGACCAATACTGCATCGCTATTTATTGTTGGTATACACCTTGAGTACACGCCCTCACGCGGATGCGTATTTGTGAATCATGAAATTTTTGTCTTAAAAAATCTGATGCCTGAGACACTTGTGAGTAATGATAATTATAATAAACCCCCTTTAAATTTAATACTGACCCGGACCAATTATTTTCGTATGGAGTACCTAGAACTGAACGGATTTTTTCATCCGATGTCAATTATATTTAGGAACTGCTATCCCAGAGCTCAGTCCAAAACTGAATTGATTGATATGCGATGAAGATTGATGAAAATTTAATATCCAAAATGCTGCATTAAACTCGGGCATTAATGCAATAAAGAAGTAATACCTCTGAACATCGATTATTTTATCCACCCCATAGATTCCGAAAATCCTATAATTTACATTTAATAGGGCTCGTTACATAAATTAATTGGTTTAATTTGTTACGTGTTAATTTGCAGCACGAGTATGTCATATTAAGACCCTACAGAGAAACTGGTTATGAAAATACATCGATCGACTCGAGTGGTGCACGTTTGTACAATTGCAATAGAACCTTTTAACCTCTTTAAATTAACGTGACGCCTCACGGATCGAAAATTTTGCTTTTGGTTAGCTAGTTATGCATTCAGTTAGGTAGCACTTCTCCTTTCATAGATAACTAAAGGAAGCAAATGGTTTGAAGAATGTGAACATAGATGGCCATAGTTTCTTAGTGCTATAGTTTCCATTCATCGATTTCAGAAACATGTTTTGCAAAGGAAATGAAAGACTGAGATGAACGAAGAAAACGCTAGCGAACGGTCTGTTCCATTGACTGATATAAAATAATGCATGCAAAATTTCTATTTATAGTGTTCTGCCAATCATTTTGGATCAAACCATTAGAAACTCGATTTTACATCTCATAACCGACATTTGGGTTACATTTGATTACTTTTAATAATCTCGAAACAAGCATGGAACATGCGCTGCCCTAGAGAGGTGCCTATTAGTTTGTAGTTACGAACGACAAACGATGCCATTGGTGAAAAAAAAAAGAACAGAAATAAATGTTTGGCCCCCGCCCAGGCAAGACCTTCTGACAAGTGCCGTGTGGAAAGCGAGCCACCTGCTTCTCCGGCAGAGACGCCGCAATGTCGCCACGCGAACATATGCAGCTCTCGGATGGAGAGCTCGGGTCCGTCTCTTTTTTTACTTCGAATTCTCGCTCCTTTACGAACAGTTTTTTTTTTTTCTTCCTCCCTTCGCGTCTGAATAAAAACAAAACGTTGCACCATATACTTCGGGTTTTGCGGCAACACCCACCCCAAACTGGTTTCAGTGTGAGTTGGAGCTGAGGTTTCTCAAGAAAATTTTTATCGGTGTCCTTTCGCGTCTCGGTTTTTCTCGTGTGGCTCCAGAGATTGAGAAAGGGGGTCCGGAACTTTATGAGTGCCGGAGAGTGTATTAAATTCCCGCCCTTTCGTGACACGCGTTGCGCTAACCTCTGCCTTGCTTGTGTTGTTTACTGCGTCGAGGCGCAAGTTCACTGACTTCGGAACTTAAATTTTTAATGACTGTTGTAAGAAAAGCATTATTTGTCAATGAAATGGCAGTGGGTAATGAATCCCAAACTAGCATGGGGCATGTATTAGGTAACAGGGTGTGGCAACAGAAAGGGAGCCGAAAGAAAAAAATCTCGCCATTGTGATTTGCAAATGAAAATTTTCCTTAAGATAGCGTTTTAAATCTCCAAAACCTTTGAAAGGTCGTTTTTTTTTATCGCGGATATGGTTTTCAACGGTATCGAACCACAGAATGTTTTGACTATATTTTTCTTATTTCAGCACGATTATAAATATTCTCCGGACTTGGGATGGAATAGAATCTTTTAGTGCATCGGAAAAAATAAATGTTTATTAAAATTTCTGTGAATAAAGTCTTTGAAAATAGTCATTCTCACACCAATGGGATAATTCAAAAGGTAGAATACCAGCCACGAGGTTTGAAGGCCAAGGTTTCACTTCTAGTCATGGCAAACGATCGTTTAAGTGGTACCCTACCGTTGGAAAGAACAATTGTAGACAGTTAAAATAAAGTATATTACAAAAAAAAAATTGTGAAAATAATACCGGCACCATCGATTTAAAAAAATGTAATATGTGTGCAATCAACATTCTTTGGCGTCAGTCTTAAAAAGAATGGAGAACTGTTTGGAAAAAAATCATTGAAACATCGTTGTTCAGTGGGTAAAATACAAACCTCGAAGTTCTTTCAACCCAGGTTTGAATACCGCAACGGTCCTTACCAAGTCAAAATTTAATTCAAATTTGTCCCGAAAGAGTATCAGTATGGCTTTTTAACAAAAGAAAATAGGCTTCTTTCAGAAGAAAGAGATAAACCTACCTAAGTTTTTTCGCATACAAATATTACACCTTTTGAAACGAATACAACCTATACAATGCGACCAGTATTTGCCTCAACTGTGAAATATGGCCTTAAGAATTTCAGATTCTGCCTACTTTCACCGAAGGGTTGCATGTTAAATAGTTCTGAAACTGGAAAAACAAGAGAAAACTTTTGTTCGAAAATAAATATCATAGGTAAAATAATGAGAATTCAGAATTGTAGAAGCATTATTCAAACATGGAACACTTGTCCATGTGAATTTAAGGAACATGCAAGTATTGCAATCATTTCAATTTTCCGTTGTCTGATGTTTTTCCTTTCGTATATTTTACTTCAATAAGTTCACGCAAGAGCTTATTTTAGATCATCCAAAAATCCCCTAGCAACAAGATGTCTACCTTGTATCCAACCCCCGGGCAGAGAAAAGCTAGACCTTTTCATATATGAAAAATAGTCACGTGACCGAATGTTTTGAGCCCAGAAATCGGGGGACTGAGAGGCGGGGAGAGCTCTGAATGTTAAGGAGGTCAACGCGAGACTGGCTAACACCTGTCTCTTGCGGGATGGAGGGGGAGTGGGTTCTGTTGCTGTCTGTTTATACTCTCGGATGTCCGATAGATCGCGAACCCAAAGGTTCGGTTACATCTCTTGATGCCTCGCGACCGTGGGAATCCTCAAGAGGCCATTTTGGTCGTAGAACCCCAAGTGAGCTAAGAATTCGAAGGGATTTCCCGCCTCTTCCAAAGATGAGATAGACGATTTATTGAGAAAAATTTCTTTCTCCTTAAAAGAAAGAATGCCTGCAATAATTGCTTTTTTTTTTTTTTTTAAAGGCATTTGATTACACGTTTGCCCTTAAATTATCAGCGTAAGTCAGGAAGTACAGTTAAACAAAGTAGCATATTTGACCGACACAGCAAAAATATCTCTATAATTTTGAGGGTGCATTATCTTATGCCATGAGATAAGAATTTAGCGTTTGTTTATAATTAGTTTTGTCAGTCTAAGTATGTGTGTCATAAGATTTAATATCGCTATTTTTCTGCTCAAAGATATTTTTATCCCTTTAAATTCGCAGGTTGGTTCGTTATTGGTGTTCATAGTAAATTTTAATATTATTAAAAATGAGTCGTTTGTATTTCATGAGATTTTGAAACTCCTTTCACGGCAAGTAATGATTTTTCTTTCTTTTTATACAGGTCGATCATCGATACGAAGCAGTTGCTACACAAGAAGCAGTCATGTTATAATAATAACTTTCACCAGGTGAGCGCTATTCTTGTGTAGACACGTTTTATTCTTTCGTGAGGCATATTGGAAACAGTCGCTTCAATGTACATCCTTCACATTAGCTCGAATGGAAAATTCACGAATATATTTAGGTCAACCCAGCCCTAATTATTAATATTGTTGACAATAAATAACAGACACAAACAAGTAAAACAATGCACTCCACTGCAACGCCATGTTTTATAACTCTAAATTGACAAAGGGTTAGGGAACTTATAGTACATGTATAGTATGTTATTCAGTATTTAAGTAGCAATAAAATTATTAGTTTAGAAAATGCAGTTATAATCTTTTCAATAGAGGATATAGTACTACGTTTTTTTTCGATTTCAAGAACCGTTTCGGCCTCTATATTATCCTTGAAGTCAGCATCCTTATAAGCTGTCAAGATGAAATATTTTCCCCGATTTTAGGATGTAAATGTTATATATTCGTTTCTTGCCAAGTTATATTAATAACAAGAGTGTAAGTTGCCTCAGCTATGAGAATACTTTTTAAATTTAAATTAATAACGATGTTAAGTTTCAATAATTATATATTTCGATTTTCTTATGAGAGGAGAATTTTTGAACAGCACTTATGATGTTGCTTTTGAAATCGGAGAGAAGAAAAAAAAATGAAAACTTTTTTTGGAATAATTTTCAGTAAAAACAACCTTTCAGATACAGTTATATAAAATTTAAAGGATTAATTACATTTATAAAGTTTTGAAGTAAATTCTATTTACACTTCTTTGTAATGATGAGCACCCTTAAAACTCACATTCAACTACGCTTGTAATTAGCTTTTTTCATCACTGACACAAATATGCCTGACCTTTGTATTCTTACTAAAAAACTCTTATTAAAAGTATTCATATTTACCATAAAAGGTCTCTCTAAAGTATGAGATATAGTGTTGTATTTATTATTGTTGTTTATGCAATAAAATGCATTTGAATACTCATCGGAAGCGCCTTTCTCCGTTACTTGAAACCCTATTCTGTCTTGAAGACTAGTGATTGATCTAAATGTGTTGAGCTATGTACTGCCATGCTCAAAATTAAAATTAAAATTCTAGTTGGTCTTTTGCTTATTCATCGGCAATATTTCCCCCGGACACTTATTATAACTGCATTCAATTGAGCCCCATCTATGATGGTTTTTTCATGTTATCTTTTCAGAGTCTTATGATTCTTGTATGCCATAAAAGGCATTTTAATAAACATCGAAAGAGCAGGATATTGTTGATTTCAAATCCTTCCACTTTAAATCAGCCACATATTATAAAAATTTAGTACATCTTGTCTATATACATACACTTGATGCTGAATGAGATGGTAAAGATATTTTACTAAATTAATTGACACACTTTAAGATATTTAATTCTTAGTAAGCAGAAATATTCACCGCAATATAGACCAGTGGTTACAGATTATATATTGAGATATTTTTAACGTAGGATTACGTTATTCCATAACGGAAAATTTCAGAAGCTAAAACCATCTGTCCTCGTGAGTTATAATTTTGGCAACGCGCCAAACCCCGTCTATCGCTTGGACAAGCAGTAAACGGTTAAACAGAAAATTACCAAGATGCGTCAAAATTTTGACATACATATATGTATATATATACATACGTACATATATATAGATGCATATATACATATCAAATACATACATATATACATACAAAAGAGGTAAGCAACGATAAATAATCCTACATTAATAACCCGCGGTGGTTACGTCAGAAGAGACTACCTGAATTTTTTTTTCTCTAGTTTTCTATCACATAACATGTAATGGTGCCTTCTAAGAGAATCTCATTTAAATTAAAATATTTCAAAAACTGTTTTATAAATATCTTTTCTTTTACTTGTATGAATTAGAATAAATAATTGGTCGTTTAAATTCTCATTTTAAATATAATTATTTCTATTCTTTTCCAGGACGTACTTTGAAAAGACGCACAACTCCCCTGGTGCTGCCATCTATTGTCGCCAATCTGTGATAGCCACACACGAAAAATGAAAAAAAGAAATCGTTCTTTCGTGTCCACTCGTCGTAAATGATCTCAAAATCAAAAAGTGTCCTGTTGTGGCTCTTTTGAATATAAAAAGAGTAAAATAAATATTTATTATAAATCAGTTATACAAAAGTGCAAACAAAGACTATTTTCGTACAGATTTTAAGCAAATATTTTCGGAGAAAGATAAATATGTACTTGTGTCTAAATGTTTTAAACAAGAATTAGATTGTTGTATGATATTTAACATTTATAATTTTACTGATTTATACAGATATTTGATTCAAAGAGAATTTTTAGTTGTTTTGAATATGTATTTGTGACTGAAGAAACTTGTACAGTTCAGTGTAGTATCATTACTTCCATGTATTCTACCCGAATGCTTTCATTTGAAATTTTCATTCGACATTGTACATAGAAATATGTAAACGATTTTGAAGATTTTTATTGTACATAACCATATTTGTAAATAGCATTTTTATATAACTGCGTCAGAATTTGTTTTCCTTTCATGTAAATAGAGATCGCCATTTTTTTCCCTCCAAATTTGTAACATGTTCAAAAACTGTTTTATACGTCTGAAATCATTCTTTGTAAAAATTTTCTACAAAGTAGTAATGTTGTATTTTTAAGAAAGCTACATATCCAAACCAAACTGTGGTAAAAATATTATAAAACTATAAAAACTGTTTAAGAGAATGTATCATAAGTGCAAAAAAAGATATTTTCGTAGACTTTGTAAAAATAATCTTTTTTATGCATCACTACATATTAAGGTGACCGACTACGTTAGGAGCAAGTTTTTTTCAAAAACTTTACTTGCGAAAATTTCTGCCATATTTTTCGGGATAATATAGCTCCAAAATAAGAAAATTATGAAAAAAATGAGCATAACTATGCAACTTTTTTACAAAATGGAAACATTTTAATCGAAATTCAGCACATTTATACACAAACGATTCTAGCTCTACATAAAAAAAAAATATGCATACAACAGTAGTTTCTTTTTACCATATCGCCCCCAGGCAAGAAAAGTGCCTCTACTCAAAAATGCAGCATTTGAGAAAAATCAACTTAAAGAATATTATACAGCTTATTGTAACTAGCATTACAGTAAAACTGATACTACTGCCCTCAGGTGGACAAATTGCGAGATAGAGATGTGTCGCTTTCCGTGCACGATGGGGCACTTCATACATATTTTTCAATGACATAACTTCAAAATTGTCATTTTTTGACTTGTGTCACTTTCCTTGCCGGGATGCGATTTGTTCGTAAAGACAGTCTTGAGTGTCATGAACTACAAACGAATCGAAATTTTGAAACCTAAAAAAAATACTGATTTTTTTTTGCAATTGCATATAAAATTTCTGTCATTTTTCATGGGATTTTTTTTCTTTTATAAATACATCTGTAAATCAACAAATAACGTACCTAGAGACAAATCTATACGTCATTCTTAGCATTAAGAAAAAATTAGTACCTCAAAAATTTCATGGACATGTCAAGATTTTATTTCGAGTTATCACAATAGTGGTACACATTTTTCATGAAAAATTAGGTCCTTTAGAAAACACAATTAAAGTCTTCACTTATATTGAAATGCATAGCTGCTGCTCTTCTTTAAATCGCTCTCATTTTGTTTCTGATGATAGTACAGAAAAAAATAAAAGCAGATTTGGAAACAGAAATTTACACTTCTAAAGAAACAGGATATATATATATATATATATATTAATCGGGAATTTTCGTCAAAATCAACGTTCTAAACGTAATTGGATACCTTAAACCTACACATTAATTAAAAAAGCAACTGAAATTTTGGAAACCAAAATTTGTTTTCTGTACACCACATGGGTGTAAAAGATTATTAAGAAAGTCTTTCGTGAATAAATACTGATTTATTTGTATTTTTGTTATGCAATATGTAGTATGTGTTTTAAAACTTACTAAGAAATTTTTACCAGAGTGAAGCTGAAATTTTTGGGATGCATGAAGTTCTCATGCATGTACGTTATCATTTTGTATCATGTATCAAAATCAAAACCAGAATCTAAATATGTACTTCTTGTTTCTTGCAAATTGTACAGAGCCATATAAAATATATACCTATGCAAAGACTCTGAAATGTGTGTTTCTTTATTTCTATACGCATAGCTCAACTAAAATCATAGACTTCTAGTAAAAACTAAATTACATCATAGATTTTAAAGTGTAAAAGGATATAATATATATCTTTGATTTGTAACTTAAATATGGTTGATGGTTCCATTGCGTTTTTCTCCTGGCGTGACATCACTTATCTCATAGTGGCCACTGATAGTGGGAAATTTTCATCGTTGACTGTGAAATTTCTCACAATCTCTTCAAAACATTAACTCCTCCTAACGGATCCATTATATTGAAACAGTACCTTACCATGATCGGAGACTTTAAAAGTCTCAGAAAATAATCAATAATAATAAGAATTAAAATTACTGAAACTCTAAATAATGTTTTCCTTTAAAAGATACATTTACTGAGTGTTCTCTCTGAGCTAGTTATTTTTTCCAATAAGAAAATATTGAACTTTAAAATTCATATTCTCTTCTTTTACGAGAATAAACAATCTCACTCAGTTCGTCTGCAAAAACAGAATCTCAAGTTCATAATATTATTTTGTATCTAGAATAATTGGCAACCCTAAAAATCGTCTGTTCGAGTTATTTTAATAAGGTTTTCAATAGAACCCTTGTTATCTGAATGTTTTACTGCCATGACCGAATCAACAAAAGGTAACTGTGTTTGAAATCTGTAAGTAAGAACATCAATTTTCACTTTGAAAAATGAAAAGTATTAGAAATATTGTTAAAATTGTTAACTTAAGCCACTTAAGCGCTTATAATGCAATTAAACGCTAAAAACAGCATTAAATAATTAAAAACAAAACAGTGCTCTCCAAAGCTGTTTTGTGGAATAATACATATAATTGTCATAGATACAGGGTGTCCAGCGAAGAAGTACCTGATTTCAAATTGAAAAATCTCGAGAACAAAGATCTGTAGAAGAATGCAACAAACGGTATTTTTATCGTGAAAGCTGTAAGAATTTTATACACTAACTAGCTGAAAACCCGCACTTCGCTACGGAGTACATTGAAATTAAATACAATGGTCAATGTATGCAATTAATGCCTATATATATATATATATATATATATATATATATATATATATATAATAAATACGACGATCAATTATAGAATTATACATAATATCTCTTATTGTATTTTAATATTTTTTTGGATAATGTCCAATCGTCTGCCGCATTAGCAAGAAAAAATAGTTTTTTTTGTCTATTTAGTTGTTATGCACGTGACGATAAATTTATTGAAAGTACCAGAAAAAGAAATCACGTGATCAGCATTTAATAAATTAAATTCTAAAAATTAATCTTTAAAAATTCACCAAAAATCAGAAAAGGGAGGTAAAGATTCGAAAAAGATTTCATTTTAAAGGGTTTTTTATGATCTTTCTCGTGATATAAATTTTATAACCCTCAATGTATTATTTTAAATGCAAACGTAAAAAAAGTTTAAAAAACAGCTTAAAAATTTAATTTAAAAAATCTAAGAAGAATTTTTGAAAAATCTTTCTTAGTGCACCCCTACACTATTAGAAGAATCGCCATGCAAAATTTCAGCCCTTTAGGTCCAGCGGTTTGGTCTGTGCGTTGTATGTCAGTCAGTGAATGAATGAATCAGTCAGTTACGGAACTGTTTTATATATATAGATAGATTTTCGAAATAGTTACAAAAGCGGCTAACAGATGGCTCTGTACAACTCGTATCAGCATGCTTATATAAACTTGTAGTCTTTTTCAAACCCAAGGTAAAAAATATTTATTTATAAACATTAACCCTCCTTCTTAGTTATTTTCCTTTTCTCTATCCACTAAACTTTCTCTGGTCACAGAAATTCGAGGAAACAAACACACTTCTCTCCTATCTCTTTTAACTAACATCTGTCGGCAATTTTATTCCGGTGAACTCCAGCAAAAGAAATGCTATCTTCTAGAAGTTGGGGGTAAATTACTACCCAGGCACTTCTCCACAACCAGTCGCAGTCGCAGTCAATCACTACATCACAATTTTTTCAAAATGTCCACCATTCGCTCTATGGAGGTGGCGCAATAAAATTTGCCATCATACCCTGTAGTTTCTCAACAGAAATTGATTCAGCTGCCACATAGATCGCCGATTGAAGCTCGCCCAGCGTGATGGGATGGTTCCTGTAGACAGTATCTTTTAAAGTGCCCCATAAAAAATAGTCACAAGGACTCAGGTCCGGGGAATATGGAGTTGAATCCATGCCTGCGGCTCTATTGCTAAAAGCTGCTAACAGCGCCCTCTGTTAGCAGCTTTTGTAACTATTTCGAAAATTAGTGTATAAAATTCTTACAGCTTTCACGATAAAAATACCGTTTTTTGCATTCTTCTACAGATCTTTGTTCTCGAGATTTTTCAATTTGAAATCAGGTACTTCTTCGCTGGACACCCTGTATATATATTTTTAAATCCAGGCAGATTGCTATAAAACTTTTTCTAGAAACACATGAATCATGTCAAATCTGTTAGTATAAAGGCCGGAATACTCTGATATGCTAGATATCATGGTTGGGTGCGACAAAGAAAAATTTTAAGTCGTTACATAGAGCTTTTATTTTTTTAAAAATATCAACTAAATTCATAATATATATATGTGTGTGTGTGTGTAGTAGTAGTAGTAGTATATCTACCGTTTTTAAAGGGACCGACTGAACTGAACGATAAATGTAGGAACAGAACAAAGCAATATGATCGTCGGGAGTGGGTTAAATAAACGGCACATATGGGAAAACGATGATTCGGGGAACGGTCGATCGAGATTCCACTGTATATAAAGTCTGAATACTGCAATAACATCATAATGGCAGAAGAAAGCAAATATCATATATCTCTTCTGAATAGTTATATAATTTTATAGTAAACACCCCAGAGGAGAATTTTGATATCAGAAGTTTCAACAATATGACATGGTAGGATATGAGGGTGTATGTCATCCGACAGAGTCGGTAATCAAGAATTTATTTGTGATGCAAACAATACGTACAAATATCTCAACAATTAAAAACGTAACTTAAAATTGATACCTGATAAGACTGGAATTTAAAATTCAAAAATCAAATGTTCCATCTAAGTGGCAATTGAAATTAGTAACACAACAAGAGTGTCACGGAATTCGAGTGAGAAATAGCAAAAAAACAATTTCAGTCCACAAAGATTTCAGTCATATTTTGAAAGCTAATGGTTTTGAAACCAGTCATTAGAAAAATTCCAAAACGTAAGTTTTTTCATTTTTATGTGATCGAACAGTAAGTGCCCCCCGTGTGACTTTTCAGTAGCACGACGTGTCAGTGGCACAACAGGGGAAGATGGTTAAGTTGAAGATAAAAAGTGATTAAATCCTCTATTTTATTAAATATTAAGAACCTTTTACCTTTAACTTATTCAATCTCCAATTGAATAAGTTAAAGGTAAAAGCTCCAGACAAGCAACAGCAATTGTCTGGAGTTCATCTTAGTTGTATTGTTATCGCAATCAACCAGTCAAGTTGACTGTTCTCTGTACTACGATTATTTGCAAAGTGTAAAAAAGAAAGAGAAAAAAGGTAGGACCATTCCAGTTGGAACTATTAACAGGTTGGCACTTTTTTGTGCCTTAATTTTTCTTCAAAATTTTGGTTTCTTTTTTGACGTTGCCACTAATTTGTTTTTGTTAGTAATTATATGGTTTCATTGACTCGATGGTGCTCGGTCGTCCTGTGCGTTCCAATGGGGCGGGTTGCTATCGCGACGACATGTCTTCAAAATAGAAGACTTATAGCCGAAGGGCGACTGAGGCGGGATGTTTCGAATTATTCAATCTCCACGTGAACTTTGTGAGTACCAGGAAAAAACACGTTGACGAACAACAGCAGAATTTTGACTGAATTTCTTCATATATCAACTTTTTAAAGATCTAGGTCGTACTCTTTTACGCATAGATTTGTACACGAACAAACAGACTATTATACAACTTTGGCAATCTTTTACGTAGTCTCTAGTGGGTTGTAAGAAGTGTGCTTGACAGACGTGTTTTGCTGATGGTGTTAATGCCGCCTGCCTGGATACATTCTAACCCGATCCACTGAAAGCTGCTGGGCGAAGAGTTACGGCTTCTGTTTAGGTCACGTCTACTAGGCACCGCAAGGATCAGAGGTCGACTCTTTGGCCGGTTCCACCGCAACTTTGACAGAGTACCCCCAGAAACGACATCTGATGGGCTCGTATCTTTCTCTCACCCTTTCAAATCACGTGGAAGAACTTTCAGACTAACTGGTTTAACGGGAAGTTAAATGCTATTTAAACACCAATCCAGTGGCGTACCTAGACAATTTGGGGCCCGGGGGAATTTATTTTTGATTCCCTCCCCCCAAAAAACCCGGCAATTTTTAACTTTTTCTAATGACAGACAGCCTTTCTTTGCCTTAATCAGACCTTCTCCTCGGGCAATTGACTTGTAAAGAAATAGACAGAATAAGGGAGCAAACTCGTGCAGTACGAGGTGAGAAATGATCATTAACGTTTAAGTGTTAAATTGATAAAAAGTCTTGCGTCAAGGCCCGGGTTCGAGTAATCAAACTAACGACGTTCCGCACGGTACAGTTCCGAGACCAACGTTCTAACCACCTGAGCCATGAGCTCAGGCGGTTTGTAAAAACTTACTGTTCGGTACAAGATTAAAATCAATTAATTGTACGACGCTGGTTTTCGTTATATGAATTTTTTGTCTACCCAAGGTGGACTGTAAAAGGCTTGGCCGTTTGATTAATTAAAGCAATAATAGTTAAAGACAAAATTCCCATTAAAAAGAAAAGGAGCCATTTTGGCGCCAATTGTAATATTCCGGTAGCTTCAAAGAAAACCAAAGAAATACTTCACTTTGATCTACATTAACTTTAGTGGTAACACAACTTAAAATATTTTTATTTTTCACAAGGCAATATACATTTACAGTATCAGTATGAAAAAATTGAATGGGAATACATCAAAAACTTTTCATGTTGAGGAGAATTCAGTAGAAGTTTTTTTTTTGGGATAAAAAATAAAATAATAATAACTTTTTCAAATAATAACTTCTTTCTCTTCTCATAAGACATATACGTATAAAGTCAAGTCTAACAAATTATCTTTTATGTGTATTTATATATATATATATATATATATATATATATATATATATATATATATATATATGTGTGTGTGTGTGTGTGTGTGTGTGTGTAAGTAAGTAAAATATAAACAATAGAAATAAACAAAAAATAAAATTCAAGCATAGACTGCTAAATCACTTTAACATAAAACATATCCTGCAAAGAAAACATAAAACATTTTCAATAGAGGATAGCGCAGAAGCTTCATATCCCCATAATGAAAAAACAAATAAATAATCCAACAGAGATAGATAAAAATAATAATACGAATATAAACAAAAAACAAACAGAAATCAAGCACTCTGGGCATCCACGCACCAACGGCAAGATTCTGTATAAGTGTCGAAACTGAACCATAAAACAACATAGAGGTAACCGACAGGTCTCGTCATCAGGGAGCCTAACCATATCAGTTACCTCAAGGAGAACTTTCTGAATAGGATGCAGGTAAGCCCAAAAGACTTCCCAAGGCCCCGAGTCCCCCAAGGAAGCAATAAGTCAAAAAGAAAATGAAAAGACAAACACAACTTACAGTATGGGCTCAACGCACCATACATGCAAGCACACAAATAATCCTAATGCAAAGTAAAAGATGCATACACACCCCAATTCCGTAAGTGACGGTTATGGCGAAACAGCAGCCAATTTTATCCTAAAAGTATCATTATTTTTATCTATCTCTGTTGGATTATTTATATATATATATATATATATATATATATTCAACTTTTTAAAAAAAAATTTTTTCACGAAGCAATATACATTTACAGTATCACTATGAAAAAAAAATTAATATAAATATATATATACAGTTGGCTCTCTGTTTAACGACGCTCTCTATTTAAAGACGATATTTCCCAGTCCCGGCTCCTCCGACGTAAAAAAATTCTATTTAAAGACGACGTTGTTTCTGTTTAACGACGATTTTTTTTACATGATCAACTTTTTCTTCAGCATTTTATCTGCAGGAGGGGAACCTTCTGGGGGGGGGGACAAGTTTGGTTTCAATAACATACCCGGAATTTCCTTGATGTTTGCACTGTTGCAATGATAGACTTGTTGTAGTGGGAAAAAGGGGGGGGGGATCTTGGAAGATCAAATACTCTTTCATGGAGCTCTTAGTGCGGGATCTGAATCACTCTATTGTCACTACAATCTGTTGTCATGTGACTTACGAACTGTCCGATAGCAGCCCTCTCTCACTCCTTCCGGGAAGAAGTTGTTCATGTTTAAAGAATTCATGGTTGTGTATAGGAGCTCATTCCTGTATGAATACGAGGTGAGCAGAGCAAAATGGCATCAAAGCGAAAGCCTCTTACGCTACATGAAAAGATGAAAATATTGAAGACTGGGAAGAAAGTGTTGGAACAACAAAAGTCCAATTCGCAAGACAATTTCAGCTACCCGAGTCTACTCTTAAAAGGCATTTTAGCAAGCAAAGAGAAAATTCTTGAAGCAGCACAAAAATTTGATTTGGGATCCAAATCCAAACGGCAGAAAATTCAATGTGGCTGGTCAGAAGAGTTCGATAAGGCAGTCTTGCAATGATTTCATGAATCAAAAGCATCCATTAATAAGCAATGCGGCTGACAGTATGAAAATTAGAAAATTTACGATCTTGGAAGCAATGTACATGATAACATCAGCATGGAAAGAAGTTTATTCTTTTATCCACAGTAAAAAACTGCTTTCGCGTTGCTGGAATTCACAAAGAACTTGTAGTGGAACTGCAAAGTACGGATCAAGAAATCAACGAAGATGGCATTACCCCTGAAGAATGGAAAAGTCTTGATGAAGATGAGGATGTTTCAATTCAAGATTTCTTCAATTGTGATGAATGTGTTTTAACAACAGATTACAGAAATGTAGAACAATTTTATGAAGA
Source organism: Dolomedes plantarius (assembly GCA_907164885.2). NCBI lineage: Eukaryota > Metazoa > Arthropoda > Arachnida > Araneae > Dolomedidae > Dolomedes > Dolomedes plantarius. Next base: position 101,569,658 of record OU015500.1, read on the forward strand.
TATAGTAAACGAAAACACAGTGTCAGACGAAGAAGGTGAAGTTGAAGACATGGTAAACGAGACAATGCCACCATCTTATACAGATGCAACTTCTTCTCTAGATGTTCTCCGACGCTATATTACATCGAATATGAAAAATGACACGTTTAACATTCTAGAAAATCTGGAAAAGGGAATAGCGTAAACAAGGCGAAAAATGAAACAATCAACACTTTTTGACCTTTTTTAAACCTAATTTATTTTATTGTTTGTACTCTTTTTTCAATGCAATTTAACCTTTTCCTTACGAGGTGGGATAGCATATATCCCAAGAATGATTATATTTAAACTATATATATATATACTATATATATATATATATATATATATATATATATATATATATATATATATATATATATATATATATAAATAACCCTCTTATTGGCCGTTCTTACAAAGGGGGTATGAAATTTCTCGTTCTAAAGAGGGAATCGGAAAAATGGGCCCCGTACGCAAAAGGTTAAAATAACTTTTATGAATAAAATAATAATAATAATAAAAATAACTTTTTTAAACACGCCAGTATATTAAGAAATATATTGACAGTCCTAAGCCTGTAAAGAGTGAAGAAAAATGTTATTTTTTTCACAAATTCTGTTTAAGGACGATCTCTACTTAAGGACGATTTTTCACGGTCCCTTGAAAGTCGTTAAACAGAGAGCCAACTGTATATATATATATATATATATATATATATATATATACACACTCTTAGAAGAAAAAACGACGCACCAAGAAAGGGTAATGCAAATTGGACACAAATTGATATGCATACAGGTTTCGACGGAAAATGCAAAATTTTAAAGTTTGACGGCCAATGAATGAACATGTGACGCTGCAGCGCAAATTAACTGCGCCACTGGCTGAATATTAAAGAAATTAAATTTCGATTCCAGGTCATAAAATCTTTACGAATTTCATTTCATGTATACTGAGGTAGACAGTAACTATGCCTCGCATACAGGTGCGCGAACAATATGCTCAGATGTCAGCATTTGAGAGAGGACGTGTAGTTGGGCTGAAAGAAGCCGGTTGGTCTAACCAGGGAATCGCTCAACATTTGGATAGGAGCGATGCCACTATTAGACGATGTTGGCAGGAATGGGTGAACCATGGCCGAACACAGCCTCAAGAAGGAAACGGTCGACCTAGAGAACGGCAGTCAAAATTTCCCTCTGTGAGTTGAGCCCGAGATAATGTTGTAAAAATTTTCCAGTGTGTCGAAAAATGTCAAACTGATTGAAGTGCAACCAGACACGTGCACGCACGCAAACTGAGTGAGTGATTGGCACATGCCACAAACAGGGCTCCTGGATTTATTTCTCCAATCCTTTCTTGCACACCTGTGTGTATGCCAGCCATGATCGATGCGTTGTCAAATCCTTGACTTCTGCAAAACATGATATCCAAGCCGTCACTTTCTAGAGCCTTTAAAATTTCATATGTCACTTCATTTGCCTTTTTCCCTCTGAGAATAAAAAATCTTAAAAAAAGATTCTTTGATCTGGACTTTACCGTTCTCAATATGCACATACCTGATTACCCCACTCATTTGATCTTTGTGAAATACATCAGGTATACTATCAAATAGTGTACTATAGTACCTATCTTCTTGTATTGCCTTTAAAATTACACCTTTCATGTTCTTTCCTAAAAAGAAAATGAACCCATTTTGAAGTTTGGTGGATAAATAAGATGCCAGAGCCTTCCCAGACGACTTCAGCTGTTGGATTCTTAAAATATGTTCTTTCAAAATAGGATCGTAATGAAAGATAAGCTTTACAAGTTCCAGAAAGTTCCCCCTATTTTCAGATTCTTCATCTGCTCTGTGGCCTCTAAAGGACAAATTTTGCTTAACCAAAAAAAAATGCAATATCTAACAAACGATGCAAACTATCGTTCCATTTAATACTCTTCTTTTCTACTTCAACTTGTTGCATGGAATCAATAATCTTGTTTAGTCTCAGTCTGGCACTTAAAGATTTCGATTATTCCGTGTTCTCCAAATGCTTGTCAGAATTCTCATGTTAAATTACATTTGGATTCAATTTCTACCAAGATTGAAATCCTGTTATGAATTTGGATGTATCTGCCTGTCCTGTATTAGTAGAAAATAGCTTACAACAGAAACAAAATAGACCTTTTTTTTTAAAGAATATACCATCCATTTTCTCAGCACTTTTTGGCCACAGAGAAAATGTTTGTAAAACCACGCTGAGCTTAAGTGACGAACTTCACCCTTTAGGTTCTCTCCTGATCTCTGTGATGAATTAAAAGGGCCTTCTCTCTTTTGGAAAAACTCACAGCCTCGTTTTAAAAAAATCTGTTTTCATATCATCCGATAGGGTGTTAGCCAGTTACCTACATCACAAAAAAGAGGAACGTTACTTATTTCGTCTGAAATTTCAATAGTATCAGGCTCTTCTGCTTCGCCATCTTCTTGAGGTAATGTTCCGTCTCGTTCTAGGCCAAGATATTCATTGGCACTAAGTCGAAGAGAAAGAGTGTCCCCAAATTTGCTGACATACCTTGAAAATTTCTTCCTGGATTTGAGGCGGTACTCATTCCACAATAGATTTAATTCCTCGAAACCAACCCCAAAACTATAAGGGCTCCTCTTTGCTTTTGAAAGTCGAAAGTTGTTGTTGTAGAACAAATTTTAAAATTGATCCTGAGATCAGCGCTGTTCTTTTTTCTTTTGCTTTTTTCAATTTCCTCTTTTGAGCCAAACTAAGCTGTTTAAGCTTCATGACAGTAGTTCTGAAAATAATAAGTGCACTATAATATCGCTTTTAATATATTAAATATCTATAGGTCAAACACTTAGAAGGTGTCCAACTCGTAGTACCTGAGCGAGAGAGAGAGAAGATGATAGAGTGGACAGAAATATAGCATGCTCCCACTACCTTGCCAATCCCTCAAACCTAAAGTAATCCCTCGTCTTACGCTGTTTCCATTTACGCTGCGTTTTCTTTTGCTGTTTTCAATATCCTCTTTTGAGCCCGACTAGGCTGTTTAAGCTTCATGACAGTAGTTCTGAAAATAATAAGTGCACTATAATATCGCTTTTAATATATTAAATATCTATAGGTCAAACACTTAGAAGGTGTCCTACTTGGAGTACCTGAGCGAGAGAGAGAGAAGATGATAGAGTGGACATAAATACATAGCATGCTTCCCCCACTACCTTGCCAATCCCCTCAAACCTAAAGTAATCCCTCGTCTTACGCTGTTTCCATTTGAGTGGCGTTTTCTTTTGCTTTTTCAATTTCCTCTTTTGATCCCAACTAGGCTGTTTACGCTTCATGACAGTAGTTCAGAAAATAATAAGTGCATTATAATATCGCTTTTAATATATTAAATATCTATAGGTCAAATACTTAGAAGGTGTCCTACTTGGAGTACCTGAGCGAGAGAGAGAGAAGATGATAGAGTGGACAGAAATACATAGCATGCTTCCCCCACTACCTTGCCAATCCCCTCAAACCTAAAGTAATCCCTCGTCTTACGCTGTTTCCATTTGAGCGGCGTTTTCTTTTGCTTTTTCAATTTCCTCTTTTGATCCCAACTAGGCTGTTTACGCTTCATGACAGTAGTTCAGAAAATAATAAGTGCATTATAATATCGCTTTTAATAGTATTAAATATCTATAGGTCAAACACTTAGAAGGTGTCCTACTTGGAGTACCTGAGCGAGAGAGAGAGAAGATGATAGAGTGGACAGAAATACATAGCATGCTTCCCTCACTACCTTGCCAATCCCCTCAAACCTAAAGTAATCCCTCGTCTTACGCTGTTTCCATTTACGCTGCGTTTTCTTTTGCTGTTTTCAATTTCCTCTTTTCAGCCCGACTAGGCTGTTTAAGCTTCATGACAGTAGTTCTGAAAATAATAAGTGCATTATAATATCGCTTTTAATATATTAAATATCTATAGGTCAAATACTTAGAAGGTGTCCTACTTGGAGTACCTGAGCGAGAGAGAGAGAAGATGATAGAGTGGACAGAAATACATAGCATGCTTCCCTCACTACCTTGCCAATCCCCTCAAACCTAAAGTAATCCCTCGTCTTACGCTGTTTCCATTTACGCTGCGTTTTCTTTTGCTGTTTTCAATTTCCTCTTTTCAGCCCGACTAGGCTGTTTAAGCTTCATGACAGTAGTTCAGAAAATAATAAGTGCATTATAATATCGCTTTTAATATATTAAATATCTATAGGTCAAATACTTAGAAGGTGTCCTACTTGGAGTACCTGAGCGAGAGAGAGAGAAGATGATAGAGTGGACAGAAATACATAGCAAGCTTCCCCCACTACCTTGCCAATCCCCTCAAACCTAAAGTAATCCCTCGTCTTACGCTGTTTCCATTTGAGCGGCGTTTTCTTTTGCTTTTTCAATTTCCTCTTTTGATCCCAACTAGGCTGTTTACGCTTCATGACAGTAGTTCAGAAAATAATAAGTGCATTATAATATCGCTTTTAATATATTAAATATCTATAGGTCAAATACTTAGAAGGTGTCCTACTTGGAGTACCTGAGCGAGAGAGAGAGAAGATGATAGAGTGGACATAAATACATAGCATGCTTCCCCCACTACCTTGCCAATCCCCTCAAACCTAAAGTAATCCCTCGTCTTACGCTGTTTCCATTTGAGTGGCGTTTTCTTTTGCTTTTTCAATTTCCTCTTTTGATCCCAACTAGGCTGTTTACGCTTCATGACAGTAGTTCAGAAAATAATAAGTGCATTATAATATCGCTTTTAATATATTAAATATCTATAGGTCAAATACTTAGAAGGTGTCCTACTTGGAGTACCTGAGCGAGAGAGAGAGAAGATGATAGAGTGGACAGAAATACATAGCAAGCTTCCCCCACTACCTTGCCAATCCCCTCAAACCTAAAGTAATCCCTCGTCTTACGCTGTTTCCATTTGAGCGGCGTTTTCTTTTGCTTTTTCAATTTCCTCTTTTGATCCCAACTAGGCTGTTTACGCTTCATGACAGTAGTTCAGAAAATAATAAGTGCATTATAATATCGCTTTTAATGTATTAAATATCTATAGGTCAAATACTTAGAAGGTGTCCTACTTGGAGTACCTGAGCGAGAGAGAGAGAAGATGATAGAGTGGACAGAAATACATAGCATGCTTCCCTCACTACCTTGCCAATCCCCTCAAACCTAAAGTAATCCCTCGTCTTACGCTGTTTCCATTTACGCTGCGTTTTCTTTTGCTGTTTTCAATTTCCTCTTTTCAGCCCGACTAGGCTGTTTAAGCTTCATGACAGTAGTTCTGAAAATAATAAGTGCATTATAATATCGCTTTTAATATATTAAATATCTATAGGTCAAATACTTAGAAGGTGTCCTACTTGGAGTACCTGAGCGAGAGAGAGAGAAGATGATAGAGTGGACAGAAATACATAGCATGCTTCCCTCACTACCTTGCCAATCCCCTCAAACCTAAAGTAATCCCTCGTCTTACGCTGTTTCCATTTACGCTGCGTTTTCTTTTGCTGTTTTCAATTTCCTCTTTTCAGCCCGACTAGGCTGTTTAAGCTTCATGACAGTAGTTCTGAAAATAATAAGTGCATTATAATATCGCTTTTAATATATTAAATATCTATAGGTCAAACACTTAGAAGGTGTCCAACTCGTAGTACCTGAGCGAGAGAGAGAGAAGATGATAGAGTGGACAGAAATATATAATCCCCTCAAATCTAAAGTAATCCCTCGTCTTACGCTGTTTCCATTTACGCTGCGTTTTCTTTTGCTGTTTTCAATTTCCTCTTTTGATCCCAACTAGGCTGTTTACGCTTCATGACAGTAGTTCAGAAAATAATAAGTGCACTATAATATCGCTTTTAATATATTAAATATGTATAGGTCAAACACTAAGAAGGTGTCCTACTCGGAGTACCTGAGCGAGAGAGAGAGAAGATGATAGAGTGGACAGAAATACATAGCATGCTTCCCCCATTACCTTGTCGATCCATTCAAACCTAAAGTAATCCCTCCTCTAACACTGTTTCCATTCATGCGGCTTTGCTTACCCGTGGTTGACCTATCTATACCATATCTCATTAACGGGAGCCAAGGCCTCACTTATACGAGGATCGAAAGAGGGAAAGAAGGATTCGCAGGCCGATGAGGTTGATAACCTTTAACTTTATGTATATGCACAACTGAAATGTTTTATAAAAACATTAACGTTCTCGCCTAATTAAAAGAAATAAATAAATAAAAAATGTATGTAATTTTTTTTTGCAGTAACGTTACCATTCAATTAAAAAAAGGCCCCTATCAGGGGGGCCCCCTTACTATACCCCTTACTTTCCCCGGGGTGGACCGCCCTCTAGGTCCGCCACTGAACCAATCCAAATGGGATTCAGGGAAAAGCAATGTACTCAGCCTCACTGCTGCTGATGGTTGCCATAGGGAGCCATGATTGTTTCCATGAAATGACAGTGTTCGGTAAAGTCCGCATCTAATGTTGGAATAAGGTTCTTAATCATACGAAAGGCATACGAAAATTTCGTGGAGTGAAAACGGCGTCACCGTGATGAATATTCTTAATGCATATTGAAAGATTTTGCAAATTTGCATCACGTGACGCCATTTCTGCTCGACGAAATTTGTGTTCGCCCCTAGACTATAAGTGTAAGAGGCCGACATAATTTCCTAGGAAACTAAAAGAAAATAAATGCATCAAATTATAAAGAAATAACTGTTCTCACATCCAAAGGATGCAATCTAAAAAAATTTAATGTAGTTTCTTCTAACGAAACCACCGCGGGTTATTAACGTAGGATTACTTATCGTTGCTTACCTCTTTTGTATGTATATATGTATGTATGTGTTATGTGTATATGTATCTATATATATGTACGTATGTATATATATATACAGACATATATATATATATACATATATATATATATATATATATATATATATATATATATATATATATATATGTATATGAATATGGGAAATTCAATCCCATCTCCATTTCCAAACGTTACGCGGCGCTACTGTCTGTGTGACGTCAGTGCGTACGCCAACATGATGTATTCCCGCTTTATCAGACGATCGCTGTACTCCGAGATGGGAAGACGTCCCTCTCGAGCTGTTTATTTTCATTTTCTAATATTTAACTAATAAAGGATGTTTATATCCAATGCTGCTGTGGTCATTGCCTCCCCACATTTGGGGGCTCGACCTTTCCTTCGCTTTCCCTGCGTGAATTGTTCCCCCTAGACCCGTTTCCAGTTTAAAAAAGAAGTATCATCCCAGCAGACGGCTGTGGACACTTTTGTTTTTGAATTTAGTAGTGGCTGACGTGCCAATTACAGCAGACGGGCTGCTCTCACCGAGGATATTTGTTTTAATCTACTAGAACACCTGTAACAAACCAAAGAATCTACAATCCTTTGCCGCTGACTTTCCAAACCGAAATCGAAATTAAAAATTGCTGCTGTGCTGAACTGTGTAATCTTCAAGAACTTAGTGCAATTCCTAGACTACTGGATATAGTGCAATTCTACTGGATAACGCGACTATTAGATAGTGACATTCACATAAAAAAATAGACTGGACTTTCGTGGACTATTCTTCCTAATCTCATTGGATACCCTTCGAGCCACAAGGACTGTTCCCTTAAGCGAGGTAGGCCCCATTTTTTTTGTTTTCCCGTTAGTTTGTGTTTCAAAATTTCGTAATTTCTTAAGTTTAAAATTTTCCTTTTCAGTTGTGTTATTAATTTGTTTCAATTTTCATTATGGCCTTAACCTTAGGCGATATCCCTCTAATTGCTAACTCCCTCACATATGGAACAACCCAAAACGTAAAATTATTAAATAAAGTACTCGGTTATACCGAATTCGACCGCTTATCGCGAAAAAAAATGCGTCAATTTTCTTCATTCCCCTCAGAATTCGATGTCGCTAAACATAAAGAATGCTTAATGAAGGATCTTTCACTCGCCAATTTTATTTCTGTTGCTAATTTATTACATTTAGATAATGTCAGTACTAACAAAATTGAGTTATGCGATAATATTCTTTATGCCCTCTCCGATTTGTCCAAATTCCAAAATTCTCTGGATACGAGTTTTTTAGGCGACGCTGAAAACGAAATTACTCTTTCTTCCGAGTCTACCGCAAGTGATTCAAATGTAGGTCAAAGTACTTCCGGCCATTTACAACGCTTTCCCATGCATCAGCCAGACATCCAGAATAAAGAACTGTGGCTTGACGCCTCTCCTAACAGAAATGATGTTTTGATAAACAATAATGATTTGATTCCCGACTCTATGAGTTCTCACTTCTGGTTTTTGATAAGAGACCTTTCAACCTCCTGTCGCCAGTTTACTGGCAATAATTTATATTCCGTCTACAATTTTTTTGCCGACCTGGAGGATAACTTTAATTTATTTCCTGCTATCAGTGATCAACAAAAATTGGTTTTTGCCAAACGCCTCATTACAGGACCTGCTAAAACTTTTTTGTTTTCCCAAAGAAATCTGAATACGTATGATTCATTTAAGACCGCGTTAATAAATGAATTTTCTGATAGAATCACATCCATTGAAATACATAGACAACTCGAAAGACGTCACATGCGTTCTAATGAAAGTTTAATGCAGTATTTTATAGCGATGCGTGAAATTGCAAACCGCACTACTAATACTATTGATGAATGTTCCGTCATTCAGTATACTATATAAGGAATACAGGGTACTCCATCCGAAAAAATTATTCTTTACGGTGCAAAATCTTATACCGAATTCAAAGAAAAACTCCGAACATACGAAACCGTAGTTAGTCAAAAGAACACAATTGGTTCGAATTTTCAACGTGCCGGCGATGGCCAAAGACGCGGCACGGAACCAAACACTGCACCCCAAAGACGTGACTCAAAATTTACTGTTGCTAGCTCAGCTAAATCTCATCAACGCTCTTTTAATTGTAATGCAATTGGTCATCTCTCAAAGACGTGCCCTAATCGTTCTCTTGGCCCTCGTTGCCTTTCTTGTAATTTATTTGGACATAAGTCTGCGGACTGCCGCCGTACTCCTCAAATTGAAAGCTCCGCGACGCATGACGGTGTCAACACGGTGCATGTTGTTACTTCTCCCACTAATATATGCAAAAAGGTTGTTATTTTTGATAATACATTTTCGGGATTAGTGGATACTGGCAGTCATTCGACGCTTCTTAAACATTCCGCGTGGATTAAACTCGGATCACCACCGTTGACGAATAGCACTACAATGCTAACTGGTTTCGGTTTTTCAAAAACTAAAGTCATTGGTTCTTTTGCTTCCGAAATTAAAATAGATGATCAAATTTTTCCAGCGAATATCTCCGTTGTTCCAAATAACTGTATGACTTTCGATCTCATACTAGGTTGCGATGTAATCCAACAGGCGAATTTAACTATTACACCTGATGGTGCTATGTTTTCAAAAATTTCAAAACCTGATTATCCTGCCGCACATGACGATTTTGTAATGACAATTTCAGCCGATCCTCCTTCTTTTGATATTGGTCCTAACATTTCTCGCCAAACCCGTAATGACGTCGAACAGCAGTTGTTAGCCTACAAACCTAAAAAAAAAGAAAACTGCAAACATCGAACTTGATATAACGTTTACTGACGATAAGCCAATTTTTCATACACCCCGACGCTTACCATTTGCAGAACGTGATATAGTGGATGCTCAAATTGACGAATGGTTAACAAATGGAGTTATAGAACCATGTTCTTCCCCTTACGCTAGTCAAGTCGTTGTCGTTCGTAAAAAGAACGGTCAGCCGAGAGTTTGCATAGACTATAGGCAGTTAAATCGTAAGTTAGTCAAGAATCACTACCCTTTACCTTTGATTGACGATATTTTGGATCGTCTCCAAAATGCCAACATATTTAGTACACTCGATTTGCGTAATGGATTTTTTCACGTCCCCGTAAACGAAAAAAGTCGTCGTTACACTAGTTTCGTGACGCATTCAGGCCAATTTCAATTCCGATATATGCCATTTTTATTAAGCTCTTGTCCTTCTGTTTTCATGCGATACATAAATGCCGTTTTTCTTGACCTTATTGCAAAAGGTATTGTACTGCCATACATGGATGATCTCATCATTCCAGCGAATAATGAGTCTGAAGCTCTTGAACGTCTGAACACTGTTTTAATTGTAGCTCGTGATTATGGACTTGACATAAACTTTAATAAGTGCCAATTTCTGTATAACAAAATTGAATTTCTAGGCCACATTCTGGAGCACGGAAAACTGTTCCCATCCTCCTCCAAAACTAAAGCCGTTCTTAATTATCCTGATCCCAAAAACACAAAAGATGTCCAACGTTTTTTAGGTCTTACTGGATATTTTCGTAAATCCTTCCCTCTTATATATCCTTCCCTCTTATATCCTTCCTCTCTTATTCCCTCTATCATAGCAAAACCCCTTAGTGATTTGCTTCGTAAGGACACCCCATTTCAATTTCAGACTGATCAGAAAGCCGCATTTCAAAAATTAAAACACCTCCTTTCCCAACAGCCCGTTTTAAGTATTTTTAACCAAAAGAGTCCTATTGAAATTCACACTGACGCATCAATTGATGGCTTGGGGGCAGTCCTGCTACAAAAATCCAAGGAAGATAATTGTTTCCACCCCGTCTACTACATGTCCAAGAAGACGTCGGACAACGAACGCAAATATACAAGCTACGAACTTGAAGTTCTCGCCATTGTGGATGCACTTAAAAAATTCCGTATCTACGTTCTTGGTTCACATTTTAAAATAGTTACTGATTGTAATGCATTTGTGAAGACCCTAAGTAAAAAAGAACTTAACTCACGTATAGCTCGATGGGCATTGTATCTTCAAGACTTTGACTACGAAATCGAACACCGTACTGGTTCAAAAATGGCTCACGTTGATGCCCTTAGTAGAAGCCCATGCTGCATGGTTATTCAGTACAGTGTCCTTATACAACTTCTTAAAGCACAACAATCAGACGAGCATATCGAAACTATAAAAAAACTTCTTTCAATAGCACCATATGACGACTATATAGTTAAACATAATCTGCTATATAAAACTGTTCAAGGAACTGATTTACTTGTAGTGCCCGAAGGTATGCAGGCGAACATAATTCAGGCAGCTAACGAACGAGGCCACTTCACAGTACTACGCACCCAAGAACTGTTTCAAAAAGAATTTTTTATCCCGAACTTGAAAGAGAAAATACAGCGATGCATCAATAACTGTGTCACATGCATCCTCAATAATAGAAAACGTGGAAAGCAAGATGGAATGCTGCATCCCATCGAAAAAGACGACACACCCCTGCACACGTACCATATTGACCATCTAGGCCCACTTGCCAGTACATCTAAGCGTTACAAGCCCATTTTTACAGTTATTGATTCATTTACTAAATTTGTGTGGTTATACCCAACCCGGTCTACAGACGCCGCTGAAGTAATCAATAGGTTGGAAACCCAAAGAGCCGTCTTCGGAAATCCGTCCCGGATAATTTCAGATAGAGGTACCGCGTTTATGTCTAATGCATTTCAAGAGTATTGTGCAAAACAGAATATATGTCACATCGCTGTTACTGCTGGACTTCCCAGATCCAACGGTCAAATTGAACGTCTCAATTCCATCATCATCGCCGTACTTTCTAAACTCTCTATCGACAACCCCGAAAAATGGTATTCTCATGTTCCAGCCGTTCAACAAATCATCAACTCCACCTTCTAACGTAGTATCAATTCCACTCCATTCGAAATTCTTTTTGGGACTAAAATGCATTCTCCCCATGACATCAAAATTGTTGATATGATCAACAAGGAAATAAAATCTACATTTCTCCAAAACCGTGATGATCTCCGTAAAGACGCTAAACGACAAATATGCAAGGTTCAAGACGAAAATCGTCGTACTTACAAGTAGTATAAAAATGAGGCTTCACCAACACACGAAATGATGCGGAGCGCGGAGCAAGGGGGGCGTGGTCTATTGATGACATCAGCGCCACCTGGCGACTTTTTGGAGTCAATCAGGAGAAGACAATGATCTTAGCGCCCCCTAGCGGGAAAACCTGGAACCTTGTAGTACAGAAGAATCTTGAAGAGAGTATGTGCTCCGCGGTGCGCCACCTATAGGTCAAATATGGAACTACATTTGGACTTAGAAAATTTTGTAGAAGGTCAGGGCATATTTTTTTCAGTGCTGCCATCTGATGCTGAAAGCTAGAACTACAATTTATAATTAGGAATATATATTTTTCAAGACTTGACAGGAGCTGGTTTCGAACCCGCGTCGAAAATGTTAGCTGACCAGTGACACGGTCGTAATCCGATCGAGCCACCGGGATCTTGTAATTATACGGTATTATAGGGTATTTAAAGAATGAATATTTTAAAGGGAACTTGAGAAATATGATCCAACTCGACGATCCAACATATTGATCCAACTCGACGACCTTGTAGCAATCAAGCGTACCCAGTTTGGTCCTGGTCTCAAACTCAAACAAAAATTTCTTGGACCATATAAAATTACAAAAGTAAAACCAAACAACACTTATGATGTTGAAAAGTGTGCATTCTTCGACGGACCAGTGAAAACATCAACTTGTGCAGATTATCTGAAACCTTGGTCCAACACCATTGAGCATATAACTTGATATTTTTATTCAACTGAACTTACTTTGTTTTTTACAACAGACTATTGACAATTGACTCTCAAGAACTTAATTTTTTTTTCTCACGTAGATAATTTTCCATTTTTTTCTTGTCATCACTAATATTGTTTTTTCTTTTAGTTATTTCGTATTTGCGGTGTCTTTTTTTGCCAGTTTATTTCCAGCCAACTATGGTATTGTATCACTATTTTCATTTTTTCCATTTTATATTTTGCATTTTTACTGTTATTTTATATTTGTATTAACTGTGTTAAAATGTTTTTGATAATTTTTTGCTCTGTGCCTTAAGGCGAGGTCGCCTGTCCGGTCATGATGGCCGAATATGGGAAATTCAATCCCATCTCCATCTCCAAACGTTACGCGGCGCTACTGTCTGTGTGACGTCAGTGCGTAAGCCAACATGATGTATTCCCGCTTTATGAGACGATCGCTGTACTCCGAGATGGGAAGACGTCCCTCTCGAGCTGTTTATTTTCACTTTCTAATATTTTACAAATAAAGGATGTTTATATCCAATGCTGCTGTGGTCGTTGCCTCCCCACATTTGGGGGCTCGACCTTTCCTTCGCTTTCCCTGCGTGAATTGTTCCCCCTAGACCCGTTTCCAGTTTAAACACATATATATATGTATATATGTATCTATATATATGTACGTATGTATATATATACAGACACACACATATATATATATATATATATATATATATATATATATATATATATATATATACGAGTATATATATATGTATATATATATATATATATGTATGTAAAAATTTTGACGCATTTTGAAACTTTTATGTTTTAACTATTTACTGCTTGTCCAAACGATACAGACTGGGTTTGCCGTGCTGCCAAAAATTATAACTCGCGAGGTGCGGACAGACTGTTTTAGCGTCTGAAATTTTCCTTTCCGGAGGACCGTTCTGGAAGAACGTAATCCTGCGTTAAAAAATTCATTTGTTAAAGGTATGCATTTTGAATTCCTTGAGATCATGGGTTCTCAACCTTTCTGGCTCTGTGCCCCCCTTTGAACACTGATGTGAGGTCACGTCTCCCCCACCACCACCACCATATGTGGTCAGTAGTACAATCGGAAGTAGTACAATCAGAATTTGAAACTGAAGCTGGTTATTAAAGGAAAATATAGAATACACTCATGTCCATAAATTAAGGATAATACCATCTCCGGCAAATAAAGGTTCAGAAACAAAACAAACGTGACTTATTCATAAAGCTCATTTATTAAACAAAAGATAAAGAACAATAAATATGGTGTATGTATGATACCATTCATAAAAACTACGATTTTTGCTCCTTGGAGCAATTGTAAAAAATATCTCCTTTACAAAAACTTAATATTACATGGTTGGTATGATGGTTAATACATTGTATGTCTCCCATGCGATGAAATACAGTCCGTACAACGCCTAGGCATGCTGAGTATCAAATTATCGAGCTTATCTTGGAGAAGATTACTCCACTCAGCAAGCAATGCTCTCCCAAGTTCCGGTACACATGTAGGAGGTGGTTGACGGGCTGCAACTCGTCGGCCAAGCATGTCCCACATATGCTCTATCGGATTCAAGTCAGGTGAGAATGCTAGCTATTCCATAAGGGTGATATCCTCAGATTGAAGGCATTCGTTTACGATGTTTGCTCGGTGAGGACGGGCGTTGTTATCCATAAACACAAATTCTGTGCCCACGCTACCCCTAAACAAACGTACATGTTGTTCCATAATGATGTCCCAATAAATGTGGCCGTTCATGGTTCCGATTTGAACATGCAGATCTGTTCTGGAGCCTAGTATAATTCCACCCCAAACGAGCAATCCTGCATCACCGTAACGGTGTCGTTCAATGATGTTGTCTTGGTGGTAACGGGTACCTGGCGTTCTCCATATGAAAGTTCAACGTGAATCAGACTGCAAGCTAAACCTGGATTCATCGGAAAACATCACACACGCCCACTGTGAGGATATCCACATTGTATGTTCTCTACTCCAGGCTAATCGCTGCCGACAGTGAGTTGCCGTGAGCGAAACACATCTGATAGGCCTGCGAGCATATAGACCAATATTTCCCAAACGTCTGTACACGGTTTGCCTTGAAACTGTGGTACCCGTGGCTGCAGATAGCTGACGAGACAGGTCGGATGCTGTGCTCCGTCTGCTTCTTTTGGCAGTTACTGCCAAATACCGGTCTTCATTCGGCGTTGTAACTTGGGGGCGACCTGTACTGTAACATCTACTGACATTTCCATCATCTTGGAACCGTTGCCAAAGCCTAGAGATGAAACTTTAGGCAATTTCAAGTTCCTCGGATACTTTCATCTGAGTACGCCCACATTCCAGACGGCCGATAATTCTACCACGTTAAAAATTCATCCACATGCGTCCTCTGTGTCATAACTATTCGGTTATGGTACTGACCGGCTGACAGAACGCTTGTGCACAGTTTTACTTCTTTGCCACCATTCCTTATATACCCCTCTCTTACACTCTCGTCATTGTGACGTACTATTGGCGTCCTCTGGTGGCTTCCTGTAATTTGCATATTATTCTTGAAGATGTGTGTGATAATTCTACAAGTGAAATTTTTACTTTAGAGATCGATTTCCGCGTGATTCTGAATTATCCTTAATTTATGGACATGAGTGTAGATAATTTCATACACAAAATTTAATATTACTACACATTCCAGGCGGCACATATCTTAATTTGGACCATATTATTATTAGAACATATGAAATCAAAGAATTAAATACAGATCAAATATATTTAAGGTAATCAAGGATCTAGGTGAGGTTGGCATGTAATACCAGTCACTTTCACAATTGAGAGGACTGGCAATGTTTGTCCTTGACAAGTTTTTGAACATTAGGTTGTGACTGTGACAAAGCACACCTCAGGTCACTTTTAACTTCCAGACGTACGACAATTATCGTGTTTTTATAATTACAACAATTATCGTGTACGACAATTACCGTGTTCGTATGTCGAAAATACGTTAAGGTTACATTGTGACCGCAAAATTGAGTATAGTAAATTACAGTTAATTTTACTTTTTATTTTACTTTTTTTAACTCACGCATCCCTTGATATTCTTCTACGCCCCCTAGGGGGGCACGCCTCCCAGGTTGAGAACCGCTGCATTAGATTTCCTCATGAAGCTACAGAAGGAGCGTAGGCTTCAATGGGGAATTCCTCGAAAAATGGACCGATTATGGTCGCTCACCGGCAGATGGCGCTACATGTTCTACTGGAGCGCATTTTTCATTGAGTTATATGGGCACGTGTTTTAGAAAATTGTTTTACAAATTTTTGAATTTATTATGTGCACAGATATGCCAACATGTTTTGTACCTGGTTGTTCCAGTGGCCAGATTTCATTATAAATTATGTTGCTGGTTATGTTGTTAGGAGGATCAGTAGATTTTCTAAATGTGACCAATGCATTCAAAACTTACCACTATAAACAGCAATACTGATCAAAATAAATTTTATTTTTTTAATAGGAAAGGTTCTTTATTATACCCTTCAGAATTGTTTTTAAAAGTAATTAATATTCTAGAAATTGCAATAATCAAAACTCTAAATTCTAGTAAACTAAATAATAAATTAATTTTTCAAGTGATAAAAGAAATTTATACTGGTCCTCCTATGCCAGAAATAGGTTGCATTGAGCAACATAACATTAATTTAATTCAAAATGTTATCAACTTTTTCCTAATTCCGCGGTTGAATTTTATATGCAAACAAGAAAATAAAAATTCTCAACTCTGTGCTAAAGATAAAAAATTAAGAAAACAGTCAAAATTATAAATCACGTTTATTATTAAATTTAAGCTTTTATTTTATATTACTTTTGAATTGAATATCAATAAATAATGTTATAAATATCTGTAAAACCGGTCATGTATATTTTTTTGTTCAAATTTATCTATAGTAAATTGTATATCAGGGGTTTCCAACAGGCGGCCCGCGAAGACTTCTAGGAAAATAATTTGCAGCATCAATTTAGATATTCTTAGTTAACGAAAACTGTTTTTGTAAAAATCTATATTGTTTTCAAATGCTGTTCATTTACAAAAAAGATTGATTTTCCTCAAATTCCATGAAAAGTAGGGTGTCCACTCATGTTCTATTTCATACCCCCCTCACTTCTTATTTGACCCACTTCTTATTTAAATACCCACTTCTTATTTGACTTTTTTTTGTGTGTGTGTCTGAGTAATTTAACGAAAGTTGGCCAGTTATAATCAAGGTCGTTGTTGGAGGTTCATCCTCGAATTTTTAAAAATTTCATAGTACATACTACACACAAATCCTCCAAATCCCCCTCCCTCAAAAAAAAAAAGTTCTGGCTATGGTCCTGATTAAATTGCGGCCCGCCACTAGACAGGTGTTTTCGATTGCGGCCGTTGGACACTTGTAAGTTGGAAACCCCTGTTGTATATCAAGCATTCATTTTTTATTTTATAATAATGTATTAATAGTGTATGTTGTTAGTTTCAATTCTTTATAATTATGAAATACTTTTCTTCTATTCAACATATTTTGTGGTTATGGCAAATTAAGATACACGTCTGAGCTAAAGCCATCATTATTTTTTAAATTGTTCACAGAAATAAAATATTTCCACTATGAAAACTTCATAAAACTGGTGAATATACTGAAACCTTAATATAGAATTTAATTACTGTTAAGTTAGTTTTTATAAGTAAATAAGTTTTCATTGTATGATAAACAATGTTGTCACTATAAATGCTTATGCAAAATCTGTTGTGTATAATTAAAAAAAATTAATATTTTCCGATCTTTTTACTGTGAGTACAATAAAACCCATACTGTGTGTAACTAGCTCGCTCTAGAAAATAATGGATCATTATTTACTCATTTCCTTTAAGGGGAGTGGTCACTTTTACGTACCTTTAAAAGTATCATTTTTAGACCTATGTTCGATTGTATGTACTACTCATGATTTTTGCTTGATTTACAGGAAATTTTTCGAGTAACTGCCTATAATACTGTTTATTATAGATGCAATTTTTCAAGGTAATTAATAAAAATAATAAAAATGACTTTTTATGCATAAAAAGTGAATAATTTTTTTAAAATCGAGCATTTTGTAGTCAACTACTGTGCGCATTCTGTCAAAATAAATTATTAAGGTACATTAATAATTTTTTACTATATGTGATTACAATACTTCAGGCAACAATATCCAGCAACATTATTCTAAAATGTATTAAAACATTTTAGTACGTGCTATTTTTAATTAGAAATTTCAAAAATGACAGAGTAAAAGCATATAAAAAATTCTTTAAAAAAATTAAAATATATTAAGGTTAAAAAGGTGGATTTTGTTGTCTAAAGTGTTGTAATCACATATAGTAAGCAATTATTAATGTACCTTAATAATTTATTTTGACAGAATGCGCACAGTAGTTGAGTGCAAAATGCTCGATTTAAAAAAAAAACATTCACTTTTTATGCATAAAAAAATCATTTTTTTATTAATTGCCTTGAAATATTGCATATATAATAAACTGTATTATAGGCAGTTACTCAAAATATTTCATGTAAATCAAGCAAAAATCATGAGTAGTACATACAATCAAGCATAGGTCTAAAAATGATACTTTTAAAGGTACGTAAAAGTGACCACTGCCCTTTTAAGGAGGGAGATTACCTTAAACCCTTCAAAAAACTCAATTTTTATTATGATTTAATTTTGAAGAATGGAATATAAGGAATCTTATGAAAAAAATTTATGAAAAGTCGATACTACAATTAGAACCGATTTTATGGCCAAATGTATAAAGCTAATAGTAAAGTAATTTATAGAAAATTTAAACTTTAAATTGCTTTTTCTAAAAACTGTTATTTTGAAAGTTGTGCGCACTATTTATTCAAAACTAATCATCACAAATTGCTAAAATTTTTTGTATACATGTATACCTTGCATGTTTCTACAATTTCTACCTAAATTTAGGTATTTTTTCGCAGAAATTTTTTTTAAAATGTATATTTTTTTGTACATTACAATACATTTGCCTGAAAAAATATTTTTATGTGAAATATAGTAACTATTTTAGGTGTAGATAAATTATAACCTATGGATAATATATAGACAAATAATTTAATATATATCTCTTATAGTTTAAAAAAAAATCTGCACATTGCATTAATCTAAGATTCACTATTCATAAACCATTTTTTTCTTAAAATAATTTCTAATAATCTCCCAACAATTCTGTTTTTTTTCTAATAGATAAAACTTTGTACAATTCACCTTTAAAAATTGGTTTAAATTAATTGCAAATTAACTGTTTGACAACACATTAAGCTTGGTATTAAAATCAGTGTATTTTTGTGCATGCAAAGGTGATCTCCCCCTTAAGAATTTTAATGAAGTTTAGCAAAAAAAGCAGTTCAAATAGACATTTTGAATGAATATAAACAATTGTTAAGTTGAATAAATAAATTCATATTAAAAACGCACTTAAAAAAAACTTATTTCTTTTGAAAAATACGAAAAATCCATATTTAAGCGTATGGTTTCCGTGTTATAGCGGCATCAGTACAGGCGCGCGCGTCACCTAGTGGTGGTGACCAAATGGGAGACACTTTTCTTCTTTCACGGAGCTGCTTCTCCTTCTGTAGCTTCATGGATTTCCTTTAGGTTTGCAAAAGGAAAAGTGCATTTGAGTCTCAACTTAAAAAATCAAAACAAAAAACAGTTAAACTTTTTTGAAACTATTTTGATGAAAGCAACAAAATATTTCATTTAATGGTGAAATAAATAAAATCATTTCTATATTTTAAGAATTTACACAGTAAAGGTTCTGTAAGTTCAACTAACAGAATCCCTTTACACAGAAACAAATATTTTAAATAGAGACTCATAAGATTATAAAAATTATAAAAATAAATTGAGGAGAAAATATACATCTGATTTTATTATGCAATCCAGTTTATTATGTAATTTTAATGTTTTTGTTAGTAACAAATATTATCACGTATTTAGCGATTACTGCAAAACCTGTGCCTGCTAAAGAGCATTACAATCACTTTCTGTTGAAAAATTTTCTTTCTGAACGGTTTTTCGCATAGATCCTGTTCATAAAGTTTTAAAAAATTATTTTCTTTCCAAATATTTTCTGGACTATGATTTGAAAGTTTGCAAAAGCTTTTGCACATCAACATTTATTGTAGTACATGGCAACATCATCTAGAGCTTGCGCGGGAATTGTTTGTTTCGTTTCTGGCCGCGGTTCTGGTTTCTGGTGTTTTATTCAATTGTGTGTGGTGTAGTCGTATGTCATTGTACAGATAATTAGAATGGGAGAAAACACAGATGATAGCTTGGCATATGCCAAGAAAAAAATTGAGCTTGCTCGATTAGATGAATCAGAAATTTCTCCTTTGATCCAGAGTTTAACAATGAACGAAGAACAACAAGATCTATATTTACTTCAGTTAAATGCAGATATTATGCAACACGTTTCTGAAGGACAAATTTTGACTATAAGAGGTAATCCTCACGATTGTGCTGTGATTTGTACAGATTCTACCACTTATGAATTAAAAGAAGCTGAGACATCTAATTCATTATTACTTTTACCAGAAATTGCATGGCCTGAGGAATGTGAAACCGGAGAATTAAGAGTAGTTCCACAAAATATTTGTGGTATATTTCATAATTATTTTGAACTTCGCAATTTCAACCCGAGTTTCAAACACCTAAGGAGGGTGTTGGAAGCTAATGCTTACAAAGGTAAAGAATATGAAGATGACACTTCTAAAAAGTATACATTTGAAGATTTGCTTGATTTTATTCAGTGTAGCAAAGAAGAGCTTAAACAAGCTCTTGATAATGTGCAAACATGCATTATAGATGGTTATATTCGTATTTTAGATTTTGACTATAAGTTTAATGTATTGAGCCAAATAGTAGATGTCATAGAATCCAAGTCACTACCTGTAAATAAAGTACCCAAGGATTCCATTATAGAATCCTTACAAGAATTAATACCTAGAGAAATCATTAACAAATGTTTTTCATGGTTTGCTTATGAAATCAATGAAGTTGATGAGAATGGTGAAAACTTATATGCATTAAATGAAAATCCCGTTTGTAGAATATATGCAGAAATTTTACTTCGTGCTGCTGGAAAATTTCATCTTAGTGAATTTCTAGAAAGTTGGCAGAAAAGTGTTCCAGAAGGAATGACTTGTGACCTTGCACAGCTACGTGGGCTAGCACTGACTGATTTGAATTATAGGCCAGAAGTTATTTTTCACTTTCCATGTGAGGAGATGTCAGAAAATATTGCTGATAGGTTTACAAAGTTATTTCAAGTAAAAGAGAAATGGAGTTATGAAGAAATAGTTCCTTACTTACAAGATCGAGCATGTGCTGGCAACGATGTGAAATCTTTATTAATTAAATATACCAGAGAATCAACTAAAGATGGTGTTAAAATGTACAGTTCAAAGTGGTGATAGTTTGGATTTATAAATCGGTGGTAAAGATAAAGACTGAATAATTTTCAAGTGTTGTTACTTTGATTTTTTTGTTCAGTTGTCATTAAATATGCTCTAAATAAGATTAGAAATTATGAAGGATTGATTTAGTTTGGACTTTGTTTCTTACTAATGTGTTTAAAAAAATGCATTACACAACTTATTGTACATTATGACTGTTGATACATTAGTTGTTTTCTCAGTATTAACTTGTTTCAATATCAATATGTAGTGCTTTTATTCAAAGGTAAAATAGTTTTATTTCCATAACATTACTACTCTCATGTTTTCCTAGCAATAAGGATTTTCATGAAAGTATTTGATATGCTTCCTGTAGATATCTCCACAAAACTTAAGGATTTGATTCACATCTAATATTATTGAACCCAAACTATTCTGTTTGCTAAATGCATATTAATGTAAAAAAATTATGTTTGCTTACTTAAATGCAATCAAGACCTGATTACTGGCTGGTATTTACTTTAGTATGAGTATAAATTACCTGCAAGTTTAATTGTTATAAAATGAAAGGGGGATTTTGCTGTGATGTGTATCATCGGTTAACATTTTAAGTATTCAAGGTTGTGGAAGTTAAGATTTAAATATTTCAAAATGTATTAAGGAGTATGCCTTTTATGTAAACTTTACATTATCAGCAGGAGAATAGTACTTCATACTGAATTACTGACAGTATCAAGTTATACCGAGAGGATTAAACGGGACTCTTAATAAATTTTCTTATTTCCTTCCCTTTATCTGGGCTAGTATGGGCTACCTCTTGATTCATGAAAATTTCATTCCCTCTGTTCTTTGAAGCCATTTGTGATGAGATCACTTAAACTAAATATAACGTGATTTACCATTTTTTGAAATATAGATACTTGTTAAATCATTTTTTAGGTCAACAATATCTATTATGACATTAAAATATTGGTATTTTTTGTTGCAATTATATTCTGTCACATTGCTAACAAATTTGTAACCAGATTTTTCATATTAAGAAATTCCTTTTATCAAAATTTCATAAAATCATTCATTAATACAATTTTGAGGAATATCACACAGAACTAGTGTTTTGTGGCATTAATAGCTTAAAGAAATTTTAATTTATGTTTTGAAAACTTTTAGATTTTCATTAAAGCTCTGAAAAAAATAAAATTATCCTATGATGTCCAATATACAAACCAGTTTTAAAGCCATGCTTCTTTAATTTGAAAATGTTACCTATTTGATTTATTTATAATTGAATGAGTATTTCCACAAATCTGGATGTCAGTGTCCCCTTTTATTTTCCAAACTTAATTGCAGCTAATTTTTTTCTACAGTGAATTTGAAAACAGAACATCTATTTTAAAATTATCTCTTTATTTTAAAATTTTGTATAGTAGGTATTCAAAAGATTGTGGTACAGATGTGCCAGACAGCATCCCTGCTATTGAAGACAATTACTCAATCATACTTTATTAATTTAAGATTCTTTTTTGTTGTCATGTTGGAATTTTTTAAAATTCTATTATTTTTTCCCAGTTGAATTTTTTAACTCATTCTTATCAATTTAATCAAATTCAACTTAGACTTTAAGCAGTATAATTCTAAGTCATCCTAGCAAGTTACATTTAAACACTTTGAGTGAATTAACTGGGGAAAAAATGTAATATTTATATTTTTTTATTTTGATAAATATGAAAATGTATGTTTTCAGTGCTTAAAGAAGACAGTCTTTTAATTCATAGCCTCAAGTATTCACAGCTGATAAATAAAAAAAAAATAATCAGAATTAAACATTTTATTATAAATTTTTATGTAATGAATTTGCATAAAAAATTGGTAATTAATATGATCGATTTTATGTTGTGTTATAAAAATAATAATTCAAAATGGAATTAAAATTCAAACTTAAAAAATAAAAAGATTTTATTTAAGAGAGTTTAATTGTCTTGAATGTTAATATGAACCAATATTTCTATAAATGAAACAGCATTTTATCAGTTGTGAGTAAGAGGAAACCGTGTAATTTATTTTAGCTCATTCTGTTGAGGTACTTTGCATTTATTGATTTTAAATATTCCTTAGGAACAAAAATAAAATTTAAGTACATTTATTAGTAATCTAATAGTTTCCAAGGTGAAGTTCATTAAATTAAGATATTTAGTGAAATTAAAAATATATACCTAACATTAAGAAAAAAAATTATCAGATTGCCAATGGTAAAACATTATTCCTGGTATGTGATTGGCACTAACAGGGTATAAGAAGAGCTTTGGTACAAATCAGCCAGTCAAAGAAATTTTACAATAAATTTGTAAATTCTAATTTAATGGATGTTTAGAGAGGGGTCAATTGAAGGTGGCATTTGATTTATTTTGTGTTTGTATGCATGTGTACAATTGCAGAAAGTTATAACACCTTGTACAGGATGTGATTACTTGATGGAACTGTGTATGTGTGTGACAGCGTGTGAAAAGCAAAGAAAAGGTTGAATACTCTCTGATAAAAATAATAGAGCCGAAAGGTATTGTAAATTGTTGTTCATCTGCTCATACCATTATCAAAATATTCAAAAGTACTGGTGATAGTTTTACAGAGAGAAGTTTTTAAAAAGTTGGGATAATCTTGGCTGCAGGTGAGATTTAGAGACAGCTATTTCAGGATTCATCTCGAAAGTGGCAAACAATATTGAAAAAAATATTAACTTTTTAAAAATTGTTTTTTAACTAGAATTATAATTAAGTTTTACTCTTGGGCTGTCTTTGACACTCCTGTTGAACTATTTTTGATATTTTCATCTGAAAAATAGTTTTGAAAAATTGGGTAGGTGTGGGGGAAAGGTTATAAATTGGAGATTCTCAGCTTTTTTATATCTTGGCCCCCTTTGGATGAACTTCAGACCTTACGCCCCCTACCCCAGGCCCAAAAAATCTGACACTATTAAAATACATTCTACACAATGTTTACTAATCATCCATGTCTTCCCCTGAATATCACTCATGCTTCCCTGAGAGGTACACCCGTCAGTTTGAGAACCACTGTTATGAATCGTATAAGAATATCCTAAATTTTCAATTATAATCCCTTAATGTATGGTATTGTATAACTTGTCATGTCTTTGAAATTATAATGTTATAAGTAAAGGGATGAGTAGCTGGGCCATAATAAACAGGCAAAACTTTCATGTTTGATCTTTTTTTTAGCAAAATTTATGCTGATATTCATGTTGCTAGATATGATTTCAGATTTTATTCTTTCTTGTACAAAACCTCATACTTTGTCACTTCCTCATGCAAATATTATCATGGAAAATCTAGTTTTATATTTCCACTCTGGCAGTACTAATATTTTTTTTATATTAGTATTTGTATACATATGAATTTTTTTTTTAAACACTTGTTTTATTTTATAAATTTATTATTCTTTTAAAATGATAAAATGTATTCGCTTTGATTCATATTATTAGCAAATAACAAATAAGAATTAGCTTTTTTTCATCAGTGGCTTTTTACATATAATTTATTACTAATTGAAATTACTTCAAAAATTATAAACCTATATAGTTTAAGGATTTTCATACTAATGGGTTTACTTTTATTATACTACCTTAATCTCTGTTTAGTGACTTTTTCTCAATGTCTACATGAATAAATGGAGCTATTTCCATTAGGCTTCTACCTTTTTGATTCAATAAATAACAGATAAGAATTAGCTTTTTTCATCAATGGCTTTTTACATATGATTTCTTTCTAGTTGAAATTATTAATTATTAAATAAAATTTCAAAAATTTATAAAAATTATAAACCTATTAGTTTAAATATTTTCGTACTAAAGGGTTTACTTTTATTGTACTTCCTTAATCTCTCTGTTTAGTGATTATTTTTCTCACTCTCTACATGAATAAATGGAAACAGTTATTCCCACTAGGCAATATGTACAAAAATTAGGTCAAACAAAATCTTTGGAAAATTCTTGGTTGAAACATAGGGGATAGATCTAATAAAAGGAATACTATCTGAATATATTTTATAAGAAGTATATATAGCATCTGGTAACATTACATCTTAACCCATTAATGCCCAACTTAATTTAAAGCATAAAAATAAGTAAAATTCTTTTAAATTATGTTTAAGACATCAATATTAAGCTAACCTAGAGAAATAATTCCAATCCCATAGTTACGGCTCGAGATATTTAGTGTCCTATATATAGGACGCTGGGTGTTTGCAGAAGTTTCGGATAAATATGATTTTCCTGTGTGACTTTCATAAGTGTGCCAACATGCTTTATTCTGTTTAGCATTTTTGACATTTTAATGATTTATTTAATATATATTTAAAATAAAAAGGAAGAAAAAATACTTATATTATTCATACAAAAATATTTAATTAGGACAATTTACAAGTCTTATTTTCATAAAGTTATGAATGATACTTGGGAAAACAATTTGTGCAAAGTGTTACATTGCATTTTGAGCAAAATATAATTGTGGAATTGACATCTTTATCTCTTTTGAGAATTATGTGGTCTTTCCCATCTAATTTGACAGTGTTGATTACACACTGCAGTCTCACACTAGGTAAGGATAAATTTACATTTCAAATACAGTCTTTAAGAATATAACAATAGTTTTAGATGAATAGAGAATCAATTAACCTCGTAAAAATTATAAGTATTAACTAGTGCTGATAAACTAAAAATGGGATTACTTGGACCCAAGCAGGGAAGTGGGTCCAATTAACCCCTAGTCACATTTTTGATTAGACATTCTCAAATTTTACTATAAAAATAATATCATTACTTCATGTCGGTTCCTTTTATTAAATGGTTAAAGTGCATTTATTCGCTGATACAAAAATGTCCCGAAATTACAAGAGGTCTCCTGGGAGCAGAAAGTATGCAGATTTTACAGCTGAAAAATTAGAGGAATGTTTAAATGCTGTGAAGTTAGGAGAAATGTCTCAGAGAGATGCCTCAACCCACTTTAAAATTAGTAGGTCCACTATAAAAAGCAGATTGAAGAATTGTTTATTGAACAAACCTGGACATCCAATCTTTTTTACTAGGGAAGAAAAGTTGGCCTGTGCCAGTCATTTAGACAAAATTTGTGATTTCGGATTTCCCATAGCTGGAATTGCGATTTAGTGTCAAGTTTTATCTTGCAATGCATGGAAGATCAGTGAAATGTTTTCAAAACACTCCATGGACGTGACTGGGTAAAATTATTTTTGAAGACGTATCCACTGTGAACAATCAGATTTGCAAATAAAAAGGGGTTTGTTTTCTGTTTTAATATAAAAAAAAAAATTCATACATGTCTATTTTTATTTCAAGATCTTAGGTGCTACTTGAGCCCACTACCTATTTGAATTGTATATTTCATGTAAAATGTAGGTTGGGTCCAAGTAACCCCAATCAGGGGGTTACTTGAACCCAAATTTCAGTAATTTATTGCATATATATATATATATATATATAATTAAAATTTTGGTTTGAAAAAGACCTAAAATCCTGAGGAATCTTCAAATAAGTTGTTCAAATCAGTTTATCAGCACAAATATGTTTTTAAGGCTATCGTTGGATAAGAAATGTTCAAAAATCTTCACTTTTTGGGTCCAAGTAACCCCAATCTACGGTACATTTAAAGTAAGAGTCATTAAAAAAAGACTTTAACAATTTCCATTGGAATACACATTTTGGCTAGAAACATGATTAAAGTTCACTCCAGTGCAGTGGGACAGGATGTGTTCTAGTGTATCCTCCTCCATTTGAGAAACAAAATTCCTGAATCCATAAGATGGAAGCAGTTTAAGTAGGTTTGGGTAACTATGTGGCCGATTCTATCTGTGGCTGTCCCTGTAATAGCAACCTCTCTAAAAACCTTTTTTGAAGTAAGTAAGGCCATTTGGTTGTTTAAGAAAGCAAAAGAGGTCATGACCATTTCTAGTGTTAATCCAAGACAAACACCAAAGATCTCTAGCTTTCGCCTTTGCTTTACATAAGCACTTAGAGAGGGTGACCTTTGTAGATGGCACTGGATCTATTTTTCAAGACAATTTAGCCAGCAATCTCATTCAAGTAGACTTCACAATGTGCAGGAACCCACTGAAAGGTAATATCTTTGTTCCTTAAATCCAACAGAACTCCAATTTCATGAATATGAAAAAAGAAATCGTTAGGTTTGTCCTGGAATCTGTCAAAATACAAATTGGTCTAGAATTGAATGTTAAGTTAGCATCTGGTAACATAATATTCAAGAATGTTATAAGTTTTATACTTTAAATGTTTCATGAAGGTAGAAAATCTATTGGATTACTTTTAAATATTATGAACAGCAATTTTGAGTCTTTTATTGTTAGATAATGTACCATGTCATAGTGCCAGGTCAGTTCAGCAGTGTATTCTTGAATCATACGGGAAAAACAGCTTAGAGTAAAGTTTTATTTTTGGTCAGAATTGCAATGATTTGGTACTATCTTCAGTGCATCAGGACATGACCATAGCAATGAGGTCTTCTGTGAAGATCCCCAGCTGATATTTACTATTATCCCCTTAATGTTCAGAAAGTTTCTGGAAGAGTTTTCTTAATACCTAGTTCCATTATAGAAGACAAAGCTAAATAATAGTTAATAAAAATTAGACCTATAATCTTGGAGTGCATGATTGGGATACTCCCATTCATCATTCATAAAGGAGATTAGCAACGAAAAATTTAGACCCATCCAGAAATAAAATCTTTCAAATTTATTATCATGTACTTAGAAAACTGATACCATAATATTCTAAAGTAAAGATAGTTTTAACTGAAAACTAAATTGCTGATAGATCAAAGTCTGCACTAGAAAAGTATTTTATGAAGAAAAATATTCAAGAGTGCATGCATGTCTACTCTAATGCAGTGGTTCTTAACCTTCTCATGGTCAAGAGTACATGGTAAGTTTTCCGGGAACATGGCGAGCACAACCAATGGTTTTTGGTATCACCAATGATCATTATTTGCATAATAGAAATATATTTTATTCAACAGTACATTACCAACCTTCTAATAATATTAGAGTGATTATGTTTTGAAAAATAATAAAAGAAATAAAATTTTGATTATTTTATTTTATAAGTAGGTACATGGAAATAAAAAAAATAAGTAGTATAAATAGATTTATTACTTATTAGTACTTTTTTTAAAATTTAATGAGATTTTTGAATCGAAACTGAATTAGCTAATTTTTGTAACTGGGGATTTAAGATATTCCCATTCTTAAGCAATCATCCAAATGTTCATCAGTAAATTGAGATCTGCATTTTGATTTTATAGTATTCATTACAGAAAATAAGGCTTTGCAAAGATATGTTGAACTAATGTAAGATTTTATTTTATAGGAAGCAACAGCCAATTAAGTATGAGAGTAGCGATCTCTTGTTGGCGTGATCATTGCCGAATGATGACTAGTATGCTGTTGGTGGTGTGTTTTACACATTTTTACTCAATGCAGTAAATAGTAAAATGTGTAACAGAAATCTCAAAATAAAGTTGGGTGCATTCCAACACCTTTGCAGGTGCACCCACAGGCACAGGGTTGAGAACAACTGCTCTAAAATTTTGAAGCTTCTAATTATTTTTTTTAAAGCATTTGTATCCTAGAAATAGTTTTTAAAAGCTATTATTCAACTAAATAGAATTCATTTTATTATTAAATTATGCAATATTTTTAATCTCAAATCTATTAGCTAAATAATTGTATGACAGTTCATGAAATACTAGTTTAGACTGATCAGATTTCTTTATTTTTTTATATCAGTTTATTTGATAAGAATTCATGGTATTTTATGTCGTCTTCTAAAAGTCTGTATATAGTGAGAGAAACTGCTACTGATTGGATAGACTTAACTTTAAGAAGTGCCATGTAACATGCCCTAGATTATAAATTTTTAAAGACTTTTATTAGTTATATGGCTTTTTTTCTTCAATTATGGTATTTTGAAATTAAAAAAAATTCTGTAACTACTGAAGTATGCCATTAAAGAAAAAAAAATATTACCATGTTGCATCCATTTCAATTTTATTGTCGGGTATATTTACTTTCACTCCTTTATTACTATAATTATGAAGGACTGATAAGTAGGGATATGTAATTTTCAAATTTACAAAATAGATGCGAATAAATGTGAAATTTGCCGATATGAGAGAACAAATTGGAAAAATTTTTTTTTACTACTTTTCGGCAAAAACTCGGTGATGAACGCCTTTTTAAGCAAAATTAGGTAAAAGTAATAATATAGTATCATAATTGCTTAACGGTCTTTAAATGAGATCTGACTCCCGAAAATTTCTTATTACTTATTGCTAAAGACTCAAGGAAGAGAATGTAGAGGCTGCTACAGTGTTAGCTTTTAACTAAAAATTTTAACTTTTACCTAACCAAGTAAGTAAAATTGGGATTTTTAAACTTAAATGCGAAATTTTATATATTGTAAATTTTTTTTTGCGAAATTTACGTAACTCTACTGATAAGTTTAATCTCAATTTGTTTTCTGACATTTTGGTAAAAAAGAAGTGAAAATGAATGCCATTTATATATTATGTTGTTCTAGGTAAATAATTTGATCTAGTTTTAATGGAAGTTCACTGGATTTATTTTAATCGCAAAGTGTGGCAGATATCAATTTTCAACGATCACTCATCAAATCATACAAGAATGTGAGTATAAGTAAAATGAATTTAGTTCAAAATATTACCACCAACATAAAACATATGTATCTTAAAATGTAAATATTTATTAATGTTAAATTCTTAGCAAAAATCCATATATATATATTTATTTATATATAAAAATATCAACAAATAAAAAAAAATTATCAAAAATGTTTCCATAAAAATAAGTTCACATTTCATTGTTAATTGTTATAAATTAATAAAGACATTTTTATTATTAGCTTCATTTTCTGTATAAATTGTTTTAAATGTATTTATAAAGCTGTAGAAAAATAATAAGCAGCTTCAGTCTTCATCATATGTAACTCCTATTTGGCGGCGAATTTCATCCATCATTTCAGCTAAAGTTTCAGAATCTTTTAGGGGCATTATTGAACTTTCTAATGCTCCTAGAGAGATGAGAAGACACATTTTTTATTATCCTAAAACAATAATTCTTATTCTAGAAGTCATCTATTTTACAGGGTTTTTCTGCATGAGAAAATTCTAATTCTTAAAATTTTGAAATACATTAAAAAATAAAATCATCACCAGTTAAAAGCTTAAACTTGGTCCTTTTTATATACTTGAAAAATAAAATGTATATTTTGACAAAACACAGATAATATAAAACTATTCCTTATGAGATATGAAATATTTTAAGAAGGATCTATTTCCAGTGACTTGAAAATCAATAAAAATATTATAAACATTCAAGACTTAATGCCTATTTTCCTTAATAAAGAACTACTAAATTTTGAAATCTAAAAACTAAATTTAAATGGTATAATTTCAGCTATACAAACGCAAGCATTCATGACTGTACCACTAAATGCTATCTCCTCCTTACCTCTTCTCTCCAAGGAAATTTCAGTCGAATAAAATAAATAATAAAAAATGAAAGACAAGCCCATTCAAGTTTCCCGAGAGGATAAAATTTCTTCAAGAATTGTTTGTTTGGAATTTACAGACATAAATTGAGTTTTAGAAAAAAAAATTTAATAAAAGAATGCTAAATTTAAATATTTGGAGAAAAAAGTTTTAGGAGCTCGTTAAAAGAATGTAACCTACCAGAATAAAACTTTTGAATTTCTTACATTATAAGCTGCTAAGCAAATGTAATATATTTGGTAAGAAAATTAAAACATTTATAAAAGTTATACATTTAAGCTGGTATCACTTTTACTAAGAAAATAAAAATTAATTGGGATTTGATTCTGCTTATTAAATGAAGTATCTATGACAAGCAACGGCAGGGTTAATAAAAACCCAGAATTGAAAATATGTAGAAAAAGAAGAAATTTTCATCAGAATCCCTCCCCCTGAAAAAAAAACAACAACCCAACTTGTGATTCCGTTACTAATATTTATACATATGATCTGAGTAAAAATTTAACACTTTTTATAGGAATACCAGATGAAAAATTCGGATAGTTTGGTTGTTTTCAGTTTACAAAATTATTGAGTTACATTCCCTAGTACACGTAGTGAATTGAAGTTAAGAATCTTTATGTATGTTTCATTCACAACATGCAGCAAATTATATTTTAGAGAATTTCAGGCTAGTAAAAATACAATATATCAGTTCTGATGATTAATATATTGCTGTTCAGACCATGTTTAAAAGGTTGGCTAATTGGTTTGGAATACCACATGTAAACCGGATCACAGTGGACCCGATAGTATAAGCAACTCGTAATATTAATGTAGACACAGATTATTGTCTATTTTACATCTTGTTTATTATCAAATAAATATCTAGACTAATAATAATGTACACAAGTTTGTTCCGAAGAACGCGGATAACATTATTGAGAGCGGGGTTCATAATCACAGTCCAGTCTAAACTTCACGCCTGCTCTTTATTCCCTATGTTCTCCTGTACCTCAATCTCACATCATGGTTCAGTCTAAAAAAAAAAAAAACCCTGTCTAATTGTCTTTTCTTCATTTATATATTTTTCCTCGTTCTCGAAGGTTCCATTGTCTCATGTGCCTGATGCAATATCCTCGCAGGGGGTTCATTACCAGTCACCTCCAGGTCTGCATTTCCTTTTTGTCAGCCTGACACCCCTGGCCTTGCATTGTCTCTATGTGCCTTGATGGTCTATTCCTAATGAATGACCCTTTTTCCACTTAGGGAAGTGGCTGCTGCACCATTGTCTGTTTAATGATCTACCTGATCCCTTTAACAAAAAGTCACATCTGTACTGGATTTTCCAAAGTTAGGATTGAGTCTGTTTTCAGACTATGTGAGCATCTCACACTACAGTTATTTTCATAAAGATTTTCAGATATTTTTCTGCAACTCAAGGTCTAAACTGACTGTGGTTAAATGGATGAATAGGTAGTGGATAGTAGGTACATGCTATTATATAACATTTTTAATTCAAATAATTATGAAGTCAGTAGAGAGATAAAGGAAAAGAACAATGAAATAAAAGTATCATACTATTTTATTATTGGAGTTTATGATAACATATACTGATTGCTTTTTTCCCCACCATAGTTACATACCTTTTTTAATGCATTCTCGAACTTCCATTGCTTCATATCTTAGACCTGAGCTGTTAGTGAAATTACAGGGCAATATAGTGTCATGTAGAGCAAAATCTAATTTTCTTCCATTAATTTCCATACTTGTAGGACACCACATTTCAGATGGAAACTAATAATGAACAGACATTCAGTAATGTTTTATTATAGTCACAAACTTTGCAAACAGAATTTCTAGTCCTAAAGCTATATTCAGATATTTCTGTTACAAAAATTTATAAAATAGATACTTAATTTCAAATGTATAAATATTAAGTATTATAATCAAATCCCAGTGTTTTACATTTGAATAATTTAAAATAGAAAAATAACTAATACAAGGCTCATTTCAAATGTATAATATTAAGTATTATAATCAAATCCTAGTGTTTTACATTTGAATAATTTAAAATAGAAAAATAACTCATACAAGGCTCATGATTTAAGTTACATCTTCTATACTGTAATCATTCTATTTGGAATGTTATTTATACTTTCCGTTTCTGTAGGTAGAAACAACTAATTTCATAAAGATTTTCAGATATATAATTTCGTATAATTTTCAGATTAAAAAAAATAAAAAATGTGAATAACTAATACCCTTATTTGACCTTTGGTCCCTGTAATTACCACATCATTAGGTAATTCAGCAATGGCACTAGTAGTCACTTGAGCAGTACGATTATTAGAGTATGATAGACTGCATGTCATAGCAATATCCACACCTATCGAAAAGCATCAAACAATTTAAATTTAAAAATTATAAAATATAAAATTGTTTAAAATAGAAATATCTCTCTCTTCTAAGTGCTATATTTGTTCCCATGTTTTAATGACAGAAAAACAGCAGTTAATGAGTTACTATTTGAGTAATATTTCTCCATGGTAAAAAATTTTAACACAGTTAATTTGACTTATTTACAGTGATTTCCGCTTATAAGGATCACATTTGTTATTACTATTTTTGATTCTTATAAGCGGTTGATTCTTATAGCCGAAATTTAGGTTTTTGGACAGGAACACACACACCTATATATACATATATTAGATAATTTACTATAAAATACTCTTTAATTTATGTTAATTATCTTTTATTAAAATTATTTTTATAATTTTAAAAATACAACTTAATATCTAGACCTATAAGTAGATACACATGATTATAGTAAGAGAAGAAAAAAATCCAATATATGTTACAACATACCTGCTTAACAGTTTAACATTTCAACTACAAGAAGGGTGCAAGAAAAAGTTTTCTATGGTAGTCTGGCGTAATGAAGTTTTCAGGGGGCTGTTTATACCTCTTTCAATACCAGTAGTCTCATACCAAGATTCACCTTCTAGCTTACGTTTCACGGTTTGATAACATGCTGAGTCTAAGTTAGTTATAGTTAAGTAGATACTTAACTATATATTTGTCTTTCTTTTGTTACTGCTCTTTATATTAATACGCTTACAAAACAAAAAAGCTTTTGTTATTCAACAATGTTATTAAAAGCCTTTCTTCTGGAGGTATACTCTTCCGGTAGTTGGTGTTCTTTTTCTGAATCTTGTCTTCAACAAGTCCCAAGAGACAATCAAATGTAGGTATGCTTAACCTACAATAATTGTAAAACTTATCTGGGTCATTTCTAAGTTCTTTAATAAAACTGCCAATGTCTCTTTTTTTATTGATTGGATGAATCTAACAGCTTCTTTCTGGTTTTTCATCCAAACATTGTACAGCTCAGATTCAAAATATTAGAATAATTGAGAAAAAGTAATAAGAAAGAAATTATTTTCCATTTATTTATTTTTGATACTAAGTAAATGCAATTAAATTTCTTATAAATTAAATCTGGAATGTTTAGATAAGATTTTAACATTTACAAAATATAAAATACAATAAATTAGGTATACAACAGCTTTCTGAAACACATCAAAATATTAGAATAAAATTTAGATTGGTTCAAAATATTAGAATATTTTATTTTACGTAAAAATATTACCTTATGAATATGAAGTAAATGGTAGTTAATAATTTGTAGCATCCCCTTTAGATTTATTAACAGCGTACAATTGATCTTGCATACTATATACAAGGTGTTTACAAACATTTCTATCAATATTAGCCCAAATAGACTTTATACGTGGCACTAACTCAGTTTTACTTGAAGGAAGATTTTCTTGGAGTTTTTTCTTCATTATACCACATAAGTTTTCGATGGGATTAATGTCTGGTGAGTTTGGTGGCCAAGGAAGTGTTTTAATTTTACATTGGCGGAACCAATTCTTAGTTGACACCGAGGTATGCGGTGACGCTAAATCTTGTTGAAAGATGAAATCATCTTCAAATAAATCTTCTGATGATGGAATCATGTAATATTCCAAAATTTCTTGATATATCTGAGAGTTAACCTTTTCGTAGACGATGCATAACGTTCCAGGTCCTTCTGCGCTCATGCAACCCCAAACCATGACACTAGCAGCAAATTTTACCGAACGTTTAAGGCATTCTTTATCAAATGCTTCTTGCTTCATTCTCCAAACTCGAATACCTTGATTACCATATGAAACACAAAACATACTTTCATCACTAAATAATATATTTTTTCCAATCTTCTTCGCTCCATAAACGTCTTGATTTACACCAATTCAATCTTATACGCTTTTGTTTTGCAGTCATGAGAGATTTTGTTTTCGGTACACGAGATTCAAACTTAAATTTATGGAGGCGTCTTAATGTTGTGGATTTAGAAACTTTTAACTCCTTCTTCTTTCCATTTTCGGTGCAAGAATCTCACACTTTTAAAACGGTTTTTCTTAACTATACGCTTCAGTTTCCTGTCATCTCTAGCAGATGTTTTTGGTTTACGGCCGCCATTTCGGCGATTATTTTGAAAATTTCCATTTTTTGAATATTGTGTTAGTATTTTACTAACGTTTGATTGCAAACAATGTAAATAATTCGCTATATAACATTGATTTTTACCGTGCCGATACAAATCAACCATACGAAGTTTAATAGATTCAGGAATATCACTCACACGACCCATTTTAAGACGAAAAAGCAAACAAACTGCAAAAAGAATACTGATTTTAAATAAAATCGTCTGAATTTATCAATGATGCCACCAGTTATGAATTGGAGATAATTAAAGGAGAATTAATGTGAAATATTCTAATATTTTGAACCACTTGAATAAATATTCTAATATTTTTGACTTTTCAAAATAATTTTTTTTTCAATTAATCTTTTCAAAAATGATATTAATTTTAAGATAACAAATAAGTTTAATCAACAATAAGTTCTTAATAAAAATATCGTTTGCATATTTGCATTAAAAGATATTAAATTACCAAACAAAATTTTCAATTTGTAAAAAAATGTAATTATTCTAATATTTTGAATATGAGCTGTATAAATTGCCACAAAAGAATAGCTACTTCTACTTCCTCACTTGCCATATCACCCACAATCATGACCAAACTACTTTCCCAAAACTGAACACTTCCCTCAACAAAGAACAAAATACTGCAGACCTCTTCAACTCCCGTGTTCTTACTTATTACTGATGAAATATCAAATCAACCTAGCATTGCGAGTCAAAATGTATCACCATTTTCCACAATAAAACATTTTGGTTGCGCAACGTCTAGCAACAGAAATGTTGCACAATGTTTTGTTGCATTCGGTGTGTGGCCAGGCTAATAATGTCATGTTTTTCTAAGTGATAGTGGACACTTCCCCGAAGGTTTATGTGTTTCAGGGTTCAGGAAGCCGTGACCAGGATGTGGGAAAAAAGAGTCCCCATCTTTGTTTGTCAGTGGAGAAAAGTGAAATCGGATCCGCACGGTTAGGATGCCCGTGGGTCAAGCTCATAGGACAGTGTTTAGTTAAAGCGTTTAAAGGGAAACTATTATGTTATGAATTATTACAAAGAAAGGGATGCATTTTATGACTGTATTCCATCCCATCTTATCACTTGTTCTTTTAAAAAGAATAAAGAAAGAACTTTGTACCTTTTGAGGGTTTAAGTGGCTTTTTTGGAAAAATGAAAGGAAACCGAAGAGTGTAAACTGATTCTTAAAACAGGTGGATTGATTCTTTAAAGCGAAAAATTTAACATGGAAATAATACATTTGTTTTTGCGATATTGATTCTTATAACCAGTGGTTACTGTATTATTATTTTCAAACACAGATAAAATTTAGAAAAAAAAAAAAAGGCCTCACAACACCTTGTTTTTGAAATAGTTTTGGGTCAAAAATTTCCAAGCTTGTTTGAATTAATTGTAAAACTGACTAAATATAAAGTAGTTAAGCCTCAATAGTATTTACCATGCATTAGTTTCCATAAATAATTAATAATCATTAACTAATAAATATTTTATCAAGATATGAAGGCTGTGAGAACTTTGAAATTTTTCACAGAGAAATGATAATTAAAGAAAAAATATACAGCAGTAATATCAATGTCTATCTTTAAATTCATCTAAATGGTTCCCACCATTTTTCAAATTCAATAACTGAATACTTTTTAGGGACATTTGAGTGCTTCTAAAAAATTATTAAAATTTTTTTTTCCAATTTTTAAATGTCCCAAATTTTACATTTTTCTCTGAAGAAAGCACAAAATTCTCACTATTGCAGTAAGTATATCATATTAGTTGTGTTCTCCCATAACTTGATTACTTGTGATGACAATACACATTATATATATTTTTTTATAAAATATTAATTAACATAATAAAACATAATAAATGCCAGAATTGTGTCTAGCAAATCCCTCTTAAATTGTCAGCATATGTGTTTTGGAGGGCTTATAATACAAAATTCTAGAAAAGGAATTTATATTTTCACAAAATCTACAATGAATGACTGAGGGCCTCTTAGATGTATTTACAAATTATCAAATTTTAACTTTATTTAGTAGCCCAGTTAAAAGAAAATTTCTGAATAGAATAATCTCCACCAAAAACTATTGATAGAGTTTGAGATCTACTTTTCCTTAGATTTATTTATAATCTAAGTCTCCTTGCCATGGGTACAGATTGAAAATAAAAGGCTGATGATATATGACTGGCTGCTGCTTTTACTTAGTCAAAAAATGCTTTATATTCTACTACAGATATCACTCAGTCAAAAATATTTTGATTTATCACATTGTTAGCTGTCGAACTGAAAGTTCAAGGTCTCCTGGTTTTAGTTATCTACAATCAGCAAAAAGATTTCTTTTTTAACCTGGTTCTAAGGGATGGAATTTAAATTTTTTTTGCAAAAAATTAAGGTTGTACAAGGACTTTCTAAGGTTATAGAAGGATTATGACTTATAAAAATTTTGAAGGGCTGTGGAATTCCTTCTCTACTAATTTTTAGGGAAGAAACAAAAAATAAAGTTTTATACACTAGTGTTCAAAATCAAGAAAATTTTTCCATTTTATCGAATTTCAGGAAAACTAATGGATGGATTTTAATGAAATTTGGTATGGATATTTAGTTATATAAGAGAAAAAAAATTACACCATACAACAGTCACAGTACGCACTTATAATCGTCAGTTAGGCTCATCAGCCCAGAAATGTCCAAAACCGACATTGCAAAATCGAACATAAAATGACTTTAATAGGGGGTATGGATGCCTCTCACAGTGTAATTCCATATTGGAAATGAGGCAGTTCGTTGAGTTGCTGTGGAAGTAAGTCCTACTCCTGTAATAATGCAGTTTTTAGCTCCTGGATGGTTCTTGGAAGGGGATGGCGAGCTGCAATTGCCCTCCCATTAGGGTCCTGGACATGTTTAATTGGGTTTAGGTTTACATATCTGGTTGACCAATCCATCTGGCGAATATCCTCAGTTTCTAGAAAATCATTGACTAGTTGAGCCTTATGGGGAGACAAGCGTTGTCGTTCATAAAAATGAACCAAGGGCCAACTGCTCCCCTGAAAATTGAACATAGGCCTGAATGATCTCATCCCCATACCTCTCACCAGTCAGGGACCCTCTGTCAGACACATGGAGTGCTGTGCGACCATTTAGCTTGGTACAGACAAAATCAGCCTGTGACCAGACTGCAGAGGGTTAATGTTCTCTTTCCAGATGAGTTACAATTCAGCCTGGACATTGATTCTCGATGTACCATCATCTGGAAAGAACCAGGGACCCGCTACCTGCCCTCCAATGTCCAAGAAAGAGACCACTATGACAGCAGAGGTTTGATGGTCTGGGCAGGCATCATGTTCGATGGGCACACATCCCTCCATGTGTTTGACAGAGGCTCTGTGACTGGTGTGAGGGTTTAGGGATGAGTTCTTGGAGCCCTATGTTCACTTTTTCAGGGGTGAAGTTCGCCCTGGTTTCATTTTAATAGGCAACAACATGCTCCTACATAGAGCTCATCTGGTCGACAAATTTCTGGAAAGTGAGGATATTCACCGGATGCATTGGCCAGCCATATATCCAGACCTAAACCCTATAGAGCATGTCTGGAACACTATGGGGAAGGCAATTGAAACTCGTTTCCACCTCCCAGAACCTGAAAACAGTGTTGCCGGATGAGCGGGACCGACTGCCATAGAAACTCATAAACTGCCTGATTTCCAATATGAATGCATGTTGTGAGAGCTGTATAATTGTAAGAGGGGACCATACCCCCTATTAATCCACTTTTTTTTGTTCAATTTTGTAAACTCTGTTTTATGCCTTCCAACGCTGATGAGTCTTAAGCACAATCATGCATGTGTATTAAAACTGTTGAATGGTTATTTTTTTCTGCATTATATCAACCTATGTACAGACCAAATTTCATTAAAATCTGTCCAGCAGTTCTGGAGATAATCGACCAAATCTGAAAATTCTCTGAATTTTGAACATGAGTGTATATGTCCTGCTTCAAAGTCAAATTCCTTGTAAAGGTAACTTAAATCCAATAATTATCTGACTAATTTGTAATCTTTTCAAAGTTTTGCTTATCTCATGTAAATAAAATGTTTACAGGAGAAACTTCTAACAACTGACTCTGGCATATTGTCAATAGTTATACATGTATATTTACTAATCTGTTAACATTAATTATATCACTCTTCAATATAGTTTCCTCTGTTTTACTTCTCCAAAGTCTAAGAATATAAACATTTGAGCAGTTCTTGGCATACTTTTAAATCCTAATTAAAGATTGTTGTAAATGTATGTACTTTTGCATTCTAATCAAGAATTGAAAATTAGTGAGAAATGTAGTAAATAAAACCTAGGAATGTTATCTTAAATTATTTTATCATATAAAAGAAAAATCTTTGCCAGCATGTTATAATTAAAAGACAGCTACTGTTTTAAGAATAATGATTACATAAATAAATCCTTACTAACAAAATCATACAATTTTTAAACTCTTTAATATTTAATAATAAAATAAAAACACCAGTGATTGTGGTTACTTTAGAATTCCCTACAATTAAAAATGTTAGTGAAATCTCACTTTAAGATGGGAATGATATCCCTTAGCCTCAAAGGCATCAAAAGTAAAATTTCTTTTAAATCAGGTATCAAATTAGTTTAGTGTTACTTACCTTTTTTTACTCTATAACTAGCTACATTGAAATTTAAAATACAATGAATATTTAAAAATTTCATTAAATATTGTATAGTGTCTGACTATAGAATATAGGCTACAGTGATTAAAGAAATGAATGATAACTATATGTATATTCATTAAGTAGATGTACATGCACTTATGGATGTATGTATCAAGAAAATAAAGTAAAATTAATGTATAAAATAAATCATTTTTTATCACTGTAGATTAAAATCTTCATCCGACATGTAACATTAGTTAAAAAATAAACATTAAATTCATAAGATTTCTTGAGAATAAGTGATAAGAATATGCAAAGTAAAATTTCGTTTTAGCTGTTAAAGTTGCTATACTAGTAGACTTATAATACTTTTTTATGGATGGTACCAAAGATGATCAGAATTGTGCTGGTAGTGGAATATTCATCAAATACCAAAAGATATAGATAAAATCAAATTTAGAAATCCAGACTCCAAATTACTTGCCACAGAGGAGGGTTTGAAATCTATTAAAACTGATGTTGAGTTTGACGGTTTATTGATTTTATCAGACAGTCACAGTACCATTCAGCATTTGAGCAACTGGACAAGAGCGGGCAACAGAACCTGCTTATCCATCCTGCACCATCTAGGTTGTCTCTCTGTGAAACATGATATTCATTTGCACTGGGTCCCCTATTTGGAAATGAGATGACTGACATCCTAGCAAAGGAGGGTACCACTGAACGTTCAACAACTTCTTTGGTTCATGCTTATCTGGAGACTTATTCCATAAGGAAATCTTTTATCCTGAGTGGAGATCTCCCCTGGTCCATGACTGGTACTTTGGTGTCTGCCCTGGTAGAGCTCTTATCTTCAAGGTTGGTTGGTTGATTAGTTTAATGGCGCAAGGTCCAGAGAGGACATGCTGTGCCACTTATCTCCAAGGATGATAGAGTTGAGTAAACTGCAATCTCTAGGTTTGCCAGTGGCCATTTGAAGTGCCTAAAATTTAATCGACAAAACAAAACTTTTCCCACTTGTAAAAAGTATAATAATGAGTAGGGCACTCCTGGTCACATCCTAACTCGCTTAAATTTATCTAGGGAGGTATGATGTAGCCAGATGTAGCCAAGCATTTCTATGTAAATCCTGGTATTTCACGGAACTGGAAAGATTGTAGTGGGTTGGCACAGTTTAGGAAGGATTGTCACTTTTTGAAATCAGCCAAAATGTAACTAATAATCTTTACTTTTCAGTTAAGCAGTCTTTTTATTTAGGAGCTAATGTTATGGCTTGTCGAGGGAGTGTCTAGCAGTCAACATCGACAAACAGACTCCTCTTCGGCAGTGAATAAGCCAGACACAGTGTCATCCGAAGAACCTTGCGCAGATTTCAGCACAGGATGGAAAGAGACCACTTTTTGTTCAAGGTGAGGAGTTGGAGAGGTGTTAAAAGCAGACGGTATGCGGCTCCGACAGGGAGAGGGCTCAAGACAGAGCGAGAGACATCATCAACTTCACTAGGGAAGCTACGTGACAGCTGAGATTGAAGTTGGACAAGGATGTGCCTAGGATTGATGCTGAAACTTCAATGGTAATTTAGGCTGGAAGCCTGAACTGCACTTGACGTGCATCATCTATGAATTCATGTACATATTTGATTTTTAGGTCAAAGTAAAATAAAGGAGTTGCACTCGACAGCCTGTCTCTGTGCTCTTTGCTGAAATCGTTGAGGTGAACACGATTCAGACAAGTAAGGTCTACACTACTCAGAGTCTGGCCCTGTTATTACTTTATTATTGATACTTGCCTATTAATAGACCTACTGAGGATATATGGGCTCATGGACCTGGTCTAGCACTGCTGGACCATGAGGGATTGGAAACAACTTATAATCCTAAGCTATAAATGCTTATCAACCATTGTTTCATTAATTGTTAATATACATAATAAAATTGTAATTTAATTTAAATTCATCATTTTTAGATGAAATGAGAGAGACAGAGAGATGAATAATTATTTATCATTCATAATTAAATAAAAATATTTTACCATCATCATTTAGATGTCCTATAGCTGCAATTTTCTTTGGTTTTTCTCCATTATAAACTGTGCAAACAGCATTTAGAGTGTATATACCTAAGTCAAGAATAGTACCACCTCCAAATGACTTTTTAACTAGTCTTTCAGCATCCAGTAGTGAAAACCCAAAACAAGAACTGACATGGGTCACATCACCAATGACTTTGTTCTTCAACTGATCCCTTAGATAAACATATGAAGGAAAAAATCTGCTCCAAACAGCCTATAATAGTTCGAGAAATTATTTTAATAAAAAGATTAAACAGTTCAAATCATTAAATAAACTATTTTCTGAAACCAAATTTACTAACACTGGAAATCATGAAAATAGATGATGACATTATAAAACTTCTATCAAGCTTTTGGTAAAAATGCTAGGATGATGACACATACAAACAAATCTTGTAAAATTTAGTGAGTGAAAGATGTATTAGTTGTTCTGGTAAATCAACCACAGAGGTAATAAGAATTTTTATCGAGCATCATGCTACTTCTAATGGTCTATTTATAATTTTAAGAAGCAATAAGAAGCTAATTTCTGCCTTGGACATACATTTTAGTTAAAATTCTAACCTTCCATTGACTTGGAAAATGAGAGTACTTTTTCCAGAATTTTCAGAAAATGTGGAAACTTACTTGTAATCTAATCCCAATTATGATGGATGAAAGTTTTACTAAGATTCAGCATTGATATAAATATAACTAAACTTAGCTTGAAAATCATACCAAACATACAACTGTAATTTTCTTATTTATGATAAAAATTCTGAAAAAAATCTGATGAATTGAGAAGGATAACAGGTCTACCAATAGAGATTTTGTATGGAAATGTATTATGCAAGTAATATTTGCACTAGTGATTATTTAAGTGATATTTTAAAATTATTTTTATAATAAGGCTTCCCTTCTCCTCCTATCCAAAGGGACAACAACAGTCCTAATGTTGGTAACTCAGCTATGATACTGTGACTAACACCATTGTAGATATAAATGGAGTCAATATCATGAATTCTTTTATTCCTCTCATCTTAGTATAAACACAGTATGAGAATATCATGAACTATATTAAAAAATTCTGTACACAAGTTGCTCACTCCTTTCAACAACGTCATATCTCAAAAAAAAAAAAAAAAAAAAATTCAGGAGAGTGATTTGAAAATTTTAAAATGTATTGAAAATAAATTTTAATACTGCTCTCTAGCAGTTAAATATTGAGCGGTGAGATATGATAACCTTGCAGGGATATACTACTCTTTCAGGGCATTCTGAAAACAGGTATAACAAAAAATCGCCAATTTTTGAGATATGATGTTGTTGAAAGGAGTGAGCGAAATGTAAAACTTTAATCATTAAAAGTATAAATTAAGAGACTAGATGCACTATTTTATGGTGATTTTCAGTATTACAGCAAATAAACTTTTATGTGAAACAGACATTTTCTATAGATTCAATAGACAGAAAATACTTACTTCCATTAAAAATCGTTTGTTTACCCGGGCTATTTCAATAAGTGCCTTTGTTTGCTTGAGATTTAAGGTCATTGGTTTTTCCATCAAGACATGCTTGCCATTTTCTAGCATGAGTTTCCCAACAGCAAAATGATGAGTATTAATTGTTCCAACATAAGCCACCTCTGCAGTTTTGAGAGTACAATATTAAAATAACTTTGGAAAAATAAACACCGTTGTACACAGATTTAAACAATGATTTCCATTAAAGTTATCATAAACGTAATAATATCTCAAGAAGCATGAATAATATCATCTAACAGAGGTAATAATACTTTTTAAAGAGTAACTACTTAATTCTATTTGACTTACACATTGTATCTATAGTAAATATAAGCATTCTGAAACTAGACATCTTTATCAAAATTAAAATTTTATATTAAGATTGTAAAATTTTATATAAACACTGGAATTTTACTTAGTAAAAGCATAAAATGAAAACTGATATTTAATTCTCATGAATAAAAAGTTTGAGTTATATTTATCAATTTTGTACACTGCAGTGAATTTGTTTTCAACTTTTATTTATTAAAATTTATAGGCTATTATTATTTACTCATGTTACAGCAAACCTCGAGAGGATGATGACAGCAGGGATGTTATATCAAGTCCAATATGATGCAGTGCAGAGATGAAATAAATCAAAAGTTTAACCCTGTCTACTCTCAAGCAAACCATGGGGAATGCTGTCATTAATGTCCACTGTAAATTCTGTGAGGAATAATAAAAAACACTATTTTCTAAAAGGTTATTTGTAGGGATACGTAAATTTTGCTTAAAAAATATCGAAATTTTGCAATGTATAAAATTTCGCATTTATCCCCCCCCCCCCCAAAAAAAAAAGATTAAAAAAAAAAAAGATTAAAAAATAAATAAATAAATAAAAATTTTGCATTTATTTTTAAAAAAAATTACAATTTTCTTACTTGGTTGGGTAAGTATCAAAATTCTTAGTTAAAAGCTAATGTTGTAGTAGTCTCCACATTCTCTTCCTTAAGTCTTTAGCAATAAGTAATAAGTAAATTTCAAGAGAGAGATCCCTCAGTTAAAGACTGTGGATGGTCTTAGATAAGCAATTATGTTAATTATTAC
This sequence comes from Dolomedes plantarius, assembly GCA_907164885.2. Taxonomy (NCBI): domain Eukaryota; kingdom Metazoa; phylum Arthropoda; class Arachnida; order Araneae; family Dolomedidae; genus Dolomedes; species Dolomedes plantarius. Next base: position 101,614,364 of record OU015500.1, read on the forward strand.
TATTATTACCTAATTTCGCTTAAAAAGCCATTTATCACTGAGTTTTTGCTAAAAAGTAGTAACTTTTTTTCCCACATTTATTAGCTCATTTCGACAAATTTTGCATTTATTCGCATCTATTTCGTAAATACGAAAATTATGTATCCCTAGTTATTTGTCATAAAAGTATGTCAACATTTTTTTGATTTTCAAATATTACTCTACTTTTTATTTGTGAACATGGGAGGAGTGTTTTTATTGCTAACAAGTTCATAAACTCCAAGGATGTGAAGGAAAAGTTTCATTCTAAAACACTAATGAAACTGCTCTAGCCATACTTGAACTAGCTCATTTCGACAAATTTTGCATTTATTCGCATCTATTTCGTAAATACGAAAATTATGTATCCCTAGTTATTTGTCATAAAAGTATGTCAACATTTTTTTGATTTTCAAATATTACTCTACTTTTTATTTGTGAACATGGGAGGAGTGTTTTTATTGCTAACAAGTTCATAAACTCCAAGGATGTGAAGGAAAAGTTTCATTCTAAAACACTAATGAAACTGCTCTAGCCATACTTGAACTAGCTCATTTTGACAAATTTTGCATTTATTCGCATCTATTTCGTAAATACGAAAATTATGTATCCCTAGTTATTTGTCATAAAAGTATGTCAACATTTTTTTTATTTTCAAATATTACTCTACTTTTTATTTGTGAACATGGGAGGAGTGTTTTTATTGCTAACAAGTTCATAAACTCCAAGGATGTGAAGGAAAAGTTTCATTCTAAAACACTAATGAAACTGCTCTAGCCATACTTGAACTAGCTCATTTCGACAAATTTTGCATTTATTCGCATCTATTTCGTAAATACGAAAATTATGTATCACTAGTTATTTGTCATAAAAGTATGTCAACATTTTTTTGATTTTTAAATATTACTCTACTTTTTATTTGTGAACATGGGAGGAGTGTTTTTATTGCTAACAAGTTCATAAACTCCAAGGATGTGAAGGAAAAGTTTCATTCTAAAACACTAATGAAACTGCTCTAGCCATACTTGAATCCAATGACCATATAAGAACTTCTACAGCTTAAAGACTGATCATGTACTAAACAAGGGTTGTTATAAGGCAAATTTACTGCATTTTACTTTCAACTATTAATAAAATTCAGATAAATAATATTAAGTCAATTCTTACATGATATTATCATGTTTTAATTCCTGTCATATTTAAATCACATAAAAATATTTTATTCCTTAATGAATATCAATCACAGAATTTTTTCAAAATATAAAAAACACATTTTTCTCCAGATTATAAATGCACTTGCACACAGAATGTTTTGAAAATAAAAATGCAAATATAAAATGCATTACGTACATAGTCTTCAAATTATGATAAGTATCCATAACATTAGATACTTGACAAATTTAAATAATTTAAAGTATTTAAAAGCATAAATACATGAGGCTATCAATTACAAAATAACTCAAAAAATGATTTAAAAAAATCAAATCTTTCAAAAGATTTTACATGAGTAATTCTGTATACAAACCAATATCTGGATCCTTAGCCAACTCTTCATAGGATCCATAAGCTTTAGGAATTTCATGCTTTGCTGCAAATTTCTTTGCAGAATTAATATCTCTCGCTGCAACTGCAACAAACTAATAAAATTCATTATTTATTTTGCTCAAAATAAAATAAGAATGTTATTCTAGCATATTATATGTATACATAACTATATAAATACATTAAATAATAACCATAAACTATGAAAAAATTATTAAAAATGCCTTTTTTGTTCAGTATATAAATTATATTTAATCGTACATTGTACTGCTGTGTACACAGACAGCCTTTATCAATGAAAAAAATAATGACTGCTACTGTCAGGTCATATTTCTATCTCACAGCTAGAATAGGTATGTATAGAGCAAGTTTTTGCAGAGCATTTTCCACCAGAATATTAATCTTTTCTTTGTTTTTCAAATGTCTCATTGTATCTCAACTATCATTCATTTTTCTTTATTATTTATTATTACTAGTATCATCATTGATTGTGCATTTTACTTCCACTGGCAATCTACTGGTTTGTGCCTTTTACGTCTATGGTCTGCAAGAGACTGATTAGTCATTGTAAACCATACTTTTTCTTTGTGCGATACATTTTTGTCCTGCAATGATTTCAATGGAAAAACCTCCACAAAAACATGTTCCATGTTTGAAGAAGTGTTACATTAATTTAAAAATTCAAAATATCTTCATAGGGAATTGTAACAGGAAAAATTCTTTCAAAAATAATTAATAAAATTAAAAATGAACAACTTAAGCAAAACCATGTTCAGTAGAGGATATAATATAGAAATGTAGATTGATCTTGTTTTTTCTATAACATGATGTACAGAGAAATATACAGCTCATAATGTAAAACAAATTGTTAAGACATATTTCTAAATTAACTTTTTATAAGTTTTTTCACCAAGATCAATGCAAGCATTTTGCGTACAGGTTTGTATGTACAGTGGCTCCCAAAAGTGCTTGTACACATATGATTTTCAATGAAATAGGGGTCTATCCATTAATTAAAATGAATATTTCAGAGTGGGTATTTAATAATGAGATCTATAATCTATTCTTAACAAAACTACATGAAATATTTTAAAAACAAAGTAAAACTTTATTTTTAAGAAAGCAATAATCAAAAAGTAACAAACTTTATCTCACAAAAGTCATTGTACACTTGTAAAAAATCTCAACATATTAGTAAATATTCTAATTTTTTGTTAAATTAATATTTAGTAGGATATCCTACTAAATTAATATTTAGTAGAGACACCAGAGGCGAACGTTGAGAGTCGTGTGCTTAGGATCGTTATCTTGATAAAAAACAAAGTTGTTTCCAATACCCAAATTTTGGGCTGATAATTTTAAATTGTCTCTTAAAATATTTATATAAACAGATGGCCGGACATGATTCATTATGCCAAATAAATACCAAATTACCTAGTCCTGATGCTGACATGCACCCCCACACAAGGACACCTCCACCACCATGCTTAACTGTTCCTACTATGTTCTTGGGATTAAGTTCCTCATTTTTTCTTCTCCATACAATTAAACGCCCATCGGAACCAAAAATGTTAAACTTGCTTTCATCGGCAAATAAGACATTATTCCAATACGTTTGGGGCTTATTTATCATTGAAAGTGCAAAGGAAAGCCCAAGCTTTCTGTTTTTCTCACTCACAAAAATTTTTCTACGGGCAGAACGCCCATGTAATCCAGCTGCTCTGAGAACTCGTCGAACAGTTTCAGGTGAAATTGAAGTAGAAAATGTTTCATTAAATTCTGCAGAAACTTTTATAGTACTCAAACGTGGATTTTTCACAAATTTTCAAATTATAAATCTCTGATCACGTTTTGTTAACATTGCCGGACAACCTTTTCTTACCTTGTTTTCAATCCGATTTTCTTTATTAAAGCGTTTTTTCACATACTGCACAGTAGAATGAGATAAATTACGTAATTTAGAAATATTCTGACCTGATTTACCACAACTATGATGAAAAATAATCAATTTTTGAATGCTGTTTGTTGTTTCTTTATGACTACAAGCCATTTTTAAGTAATAAATAGAATATTACGGAGTAGGCAAGCAAAAATTAAAGCCAAACGATATTTTAAATGCCACCACAGTTCAAAAATAAAAATAAAGCACAAGACGATAATTTTAATTATGAATTTATCCGAAAATATTTCAGTGTACGATGACTTTTGTGAGATAAAGTTTTTGTTTATTTTTAAGAAACCAGTAGTCAAAAAGTAAGTTTTACTATGTTTTCAAAATATTTCATGTAGTTTTGCTAAGAATAGATTATACATCTTATTATTAACCTGTTACCACCCAGTGATCTATTTATAGATCACCTTTTTTTCAGAACGCCCACTGAAAATGATCTTTTAATCACTTCTTATTGTCATTGGCTGGTTTCTTTACACTTGTGGCCATACCCCCAAATGAGTTTTAAAACATTTTTTCCCAGATCAGTCCAGCAGATAACGTCTGAAGTTAGCCATTTTGAAGCTCCACAGTACAGCTTTCGATTTTGTATCTAACGGAAAAATAATTAAAAGGAAGTTATACTTTCTTATGTGTTCTACATTTTCAATACCTCTTTAATTGTTCTGCGTTATTTAAATTAGAAAAAAAAAACTGTTTTTATCATTAAAATTTAAGTTTAAACATACTGATCTATAAATAGAACGCTGGGCGTTAGTGGTAACTAATATCATTTTTTCCCCTTTTCATTTCTTCCAGGATGTCTCGGCGTAAAGTGTTTCACACCGCCGAGGAATCGTTAGAATATATGTTTTCTAAGGAAATAGAGTCATATGTAATTGTTTAACCACCTGGCATAGATAAATGAACTGATGATGAGTGTTGATCAGATATTATGGCTATCATTTTTTCAAGCAATTTCTTAAGGGTAAACCCATACGATTTGGCTATAAATTTTGGACCATTTGGGGAGTGAAGGGCTACTGTTATAATTTTGACTTATATTGTGGTAAGGAGAGTTTTGACAATACTCCTGAAATTTCAAAATAATCATTTGGAATACCAGTGGCGAAAAAAAAAATGCTACAACCAGTAACTGAGCCTAATAACCACATCATATTTTTTGACAATTTTTTTTAATTCTTATGATCTACTGGTCGAATTAAAAACACAAGGATTCAGAGCCACGGGAACAATTAGAAACAACAAAACTGCTTTTTGCCCTTTAATGACTGATAAGATACGAGTAATAGAAAAGAAAAATCGTGGCACTTATGACTACTGTTTCGACGAAAAGAATGAAATAATTATAGTTAAATGGATGGATAACAAGTGTGTAACAACAACAAACTTTGATTATATAGAGGCTCTAACCCAAGTTTCAAGGCATCAAAAAGGTTTGAAAGAAAAATCCTAAATTTTCCAACCTTGTACTGTAGCCCAGTATAACAAAAATATGGGTGGTGTTGACAAGCATGACTGACTCTAAGAAAAATAATCCATTCAAATCCGTGGAAAAAAAATGATACTGGCCAATCTTTACAAGTGTTATTAACATGGCTGTCATAAATACGTATATTCTGTTTAATTTAAGAAATTGCGAAAAGAAAAGCATAAAAGACATCCGAAGATATATCGCCGTTGCATACCTCAAACGAGGAACAAATTCTAGAAAAAGCTTTGAAAGACCTCTGATGAATGATGTCATCAAGACCAAAAGTGATAGACTCTGGTTTTGTCTTTTACCTATAAGATGGTCTTTGCTATCTAAACGCACAAAGAAGATGCCAATTTCAAAAATGTAAGGGAAGACCTCTTACATTTTGTACAAAGTGTAATGTAACGCTTTGTGTGAAATGTTTTCCGTTATATCACACACTTAACTATTGCAAATTTGTTCTATAAAAATGTAACTAAGTAAATTTAGATCAGTAAAATAAGATTTTTCTTTTAAATCTCTTTAGTTATTTTTAATTTTGCAAAAATTTCATTTTTTTATAAATAAATTCATTATTTTCTAAATGTAAGATAAGAGGAAAGTTACCTGCTCCTTTACAACCACAAGCACCCAGCGATCTATTTATAGATCACCTGTTATCTCAACTGCTAATTACAATAAATGAATAATACTTCATAATTAATCTATTTATGATATATGAAATGTAATTTTAAAATATTTTTAAAAAATTCTCATTTTAAAATAATTTGGGCGTTAACTGGTTAAATACCAATTCTGAAATATTCAATTTAATTAACGGATAGACCCCTATTTCATTGAAAATCTTAAGTGTACGAACACTTTTGGGAGCTACTCTATATGTTTAATCAATAGTTAGAGAATTTATTTACAATCTTACAAGTAAAATGTTAATCTTTTGTAACATACTTCATTGAAGATGAGTATTTAAAATTATTTATTATTGTTTGAAAATTATTGGCACTCTAACAAAATAGATAAATAATTCCCACTTCCTAGATGCAAGGTTTTATTTAATGTATGTGTTAGAAAAATGGGAAAGTACTTTTTACCACAAATAAACATTCAAAATAAGTATTTTTTTGCAATGTTATGTGAGAAGTTAAATGTTTGAAATTCTACTGAGATTATGGATGTAGAACAAATGTTTTATTTCATGGATAAAATTTTTTATGAGTGGTTTATAAAGCATATTTTCAAAAGTTTTAAAATAAACTCTTACTGATATACAGTTTCAATGATATCAGCTCTGTATGTAATCAAGATGCAACATACATATGTATGAAAGCTTTCAAACTTCATTATGCTTTTTATGTAGTTTCTAAAATAGAAACATTTTTAATAATATATTATTTTGACTTGCATGATTTTCAGCAAAATTTTAAGGTTTAATCTGTATATATGTTAGATTTAAAAACAACAATAATAAAGAGACTTTAAAAATTTTAAAATCTGTTTGGTAAAAACTTATATCTAAGCTAGAGGGCATGCATATCTCACTTTCAGAGAATTATATGTTGAAAATGTATCTCAATTATATTTCATGTATATAAAGATCAAAAGATGTTTCCTTCTGTATTAACTAGGTGTGAGAGTAAAATGCTTATGTTAATATGCATACTATAGAAAACAAATAAGAATTAAAAAAATATATATTCTTTTTTTTTAGTTATCAGTAAAGCAATCCATTTGTTACTGTTTATAGTAAAACAAACTTGCCAAGAGAAAATTCATATTTGACTCTTGTTTGCTTTGGTATACATATGGACACATGAACAATGCTTAACAGTACATTATTATTTTAATGTGAGATTTCACCCTATCATAGTCTTTATATGTCACCTAAAATCTGTAAATTACTTTCTTTAGTCTCCATATAAATATGTTGAATTACACCAGGTAAAGAGTATAAAGTTCCAGTATACAGTATATTTGATTAAAAAAAAAGAAAAAAGCATTACTTTTATATTTACTTCATTAGAAACATCAATACTGAAGAAAATTTTCTAAACAAGATGAGGAATTAAAAATACAGCAAAACCTCTCATTATGGGTTTTTCTTTATAAGGATGCCTAAAAATTTCTTAGCAGAAATATATTATGATTAGTTTAATACAAATCCCTATTCTGAGGAGACTATTTTCACAGGTAACTATATAGGAATAGAACCCCTAAACTTACACTATTTTAACCTGCAGATATCAAAGTAACTTCATTTTCTAGCTATATGGCTTTGTATACATGATCTCTATATACTTTGCACAGATTAATAAAATCATTTTTTGTGAGTATGTGCAGTATATCTCAGTATTGTAAACTATCAATATGAAATATATTTAATGAAAAAGCTTTTCAGAATATGGAATGACCAGACTTTTATCAGTTCATTTTAAATATTGACACTTGCTATACAGTTAAGCCAGTTTTGTATTTTTATAAATTATAATGATAATTAGTTTAGTACTGGTTAGCTTCCTCATTCCTACTCATCATAAGGATAAGTATCTCAATATTATCTTATTTGGTGCAATGAGAACACTTTTTATAGTAAGTACACTTTATATATTTTATAACAGAGGACAACTTTTAACACCCAGCTGATTGCCTTTAAACACAAACCATGAGCAACTTGTTATTCTGAGACAATAAACATTTTGGAGTTAAACATCAGATTTATTCACATAGAATTCAAAGTTCAGAAAAGATTAAGGCATTGCAAATCAGAAATATAACTTCATAAATTTAAAAATCTATGAACAAAGAAAATATTATACTGCAAAGTAAACATTCAGATATAATATATATATGTATAGAAGTACCTCATGTTCATTTCCACCTATACTTCGAACAGCCGTAACAAAATCATGGGATATCTTACCAGCACTGACCACTCCCCATTTTGTTGCCATCATGAAATAATGATCTGCTAAAAGACCAGTTATTAAATTTTCAAAAGCATTTATACTATTTAACACATAGAAATACTCATATGTATAAACTTATGTTCCTCTTCTGATAATTTTTACAATTGTATTAAAAAAATTTCTAAAAAAAGTATCAGCTAAAAGAAATCACACACACAAAAAAAAAAAATTAATTAGCAAGAGCATTCAAATGCAAGATTTTTATACTATTTGTATAACACTAAGTGAAATTTTATTGTCTTACATTCTCCTCTAATTGATTTTGAAAAAGTTTCTAACAGTTCAAGCCCTTTATGAGAACATATTAGGTTTTAAAAGTTGATGAAATTGTAACATTTATCTTTGAATTAAAGATTAAAATACTTAATATAAAAAACAAGTTCCAATTTCTTTCTTACAGTTAACTAGTTGTGTTCAAACTTTCTTTGGAAATAATCAACTTTTATAGATAAATCAGTCATTCCCAAAGTGGTCTATATCAACCCCCAGGGATCGATATAGATCTGCAAGGGGTCCATGCCAGTGAAAAAGAAAATTCGGGGTGCATGAGATGTAAATGGGGGTCCACGAGTTAGACAGGCCGCCACCAAAATTTTGGCTTCCCGTAAATGTAATAGTCCGCCTAACACAGATAGTACCTACACGGTATTTACATTATACAAGTACTTTCTTATAATATATAGATACTGTTCTTGGAGTATGTTCATGTATTTTCATTTAATCATTTGTTTAATGTTTTATGATTGTTTGTCCTGTAGATGGCAGCACAATACTGCTGTTTTTGTTTTGGTAAAATGTTCTAAGATACTTCCGGTTTTGGAAGTAGTAACGTTTTGTTCTGGCCCTGCGCTGGTTGTACGAAGTTCTCTGTTATGTGTTAATAAAGTTCATATAGCCAACCCTTTGTGCATCTTGGCTCGACTTTAATTAATGTGGAAGAACAGATACATTTCCTAATTATATGTATATTTCATAAAATTGTGTAAGAAATCTATTCACTTTTCAGCCGCAGTACGTGTAACTTGTGTTGCGACATCATGGACTTTTGAACTGGAATGGTTCCAGTGAGGGCCAAAAGGTGGCCGTAATATTGAACTTGCCAGTTTTCCAAATTGGCACAGACAAACTGCCAGGATGATGACCTTTCAGCCTACGTTCAACATTTAAATGTCCTTCACAGAAACTTTGAAATTAGGTTTGAAGATGTATTGACTATGGAAATACCACAGTGGATTATCAATCCATACGGTGACATTGAAGAAACGAATGTCATGTTACAAGAACTGATCGGTATAATCACCAACGAACTTCAGGTGAAGTTTAGAAAGGGATATCAAAAATTCTGGCTTCAAAGAGACACCTGTTACATATCCTGCATATGAACTATCGTGAGAAAGTTTTCGATAGCTTTTCCATTTTCATACCTCGTGGAAAGGGGTTTCAGCACGGTTGCCAATCTCCTTACCAAAAAAGAAAACAACAACAACCCCAGATTGGAAATCACTTGCCGAGGAGATTTAAGGTTAAACCTGACTAAATTGAAGCTGAATATTGAAATTTTGCTATCAAAGCATCAGGCTCATCTCTCCCATTAAAAGCATTGATTTTGTTGTGTATTTATTCCATGTAAAAATGTTACTAGATTTGCATTTTGTGTCGTTTTAATTAATAAATATATAACTATAAAACTTAACACACACATACATATATATATATATTATTTTAAAATTTTTCACTCTACAGTAAACCCTCTCAAAGTGAGTAGCTCTGTGTTGGCTTCAAAAACACTTTTAAAGTTAATGAATTTGTAAAAAATCAGTATTAGGATAGCAGGGGGTCAAGCCAGAACTGAAAAAATTAGCACGGGGTCTACGGGACAAACAAGTTTGGGGACCTCTGAGATAAATGATAAGTTTCAACAATATAAAAACCAGAGTCAAAACAAGTTTAGAGGAAGGTATGGATTTCAACAAGTACATTTTTTAGGGTGATTTTCATCTGATGTAGAACATTATTTTTACATTACAAGGTGGAAGAAAAGAATGTGAGTAAGAAAAAGAGTCCTTCATACACTTGATAGATATACTTTTGCCTCTAAATATCTTTTAACCTCTCTGATGGGCCCCAAAATACATGTAAAATAATAGAAAAAAGAAGTTGATGAATGCATTAGTTCTCTACTGTGTCTATAGCTGTATTCTCCAAAACTACACACAATTCATCAAAATTGTGGGCTTGTAAATTGCAGAAACATTACAAGAAAAATCTGGTCTTAGAAACTGGCCCAGACAAGATAAATGACTGCAGAACAAGCAAAAAAATTTTAGATCATAACATGCCCAAGCAAGTACTAGAAAAATACAAGCTCCTAAAATTATTTTACATGTCTAAATTTGTATCACGAAAGGCCTTTCCTTATACTTACATTTTTGCATTTTGTATGATATGATTGAAATTGCACAATCTTTTCTCAAGTTAGGTATGACCAGTATAACTCTCTCTGACAGGGGTATAAGGGAATCGCAGGTTTTTTTTTAAACAAGATGGCTAATCTCAATTTGGCTTTTTTTCTCAGCTACATTAAACGAAGTGATAAGAAAAAGGATTCTTTTTATGAGCATTTATTTAACTCGACCTATCTTCCAAATTGGATATATATTTGCTTTTTTTTCAAAAAGTTAGCTTGAAAAAAAAAAATGCTCATTGAAATGTACATACATTTTCAAACAAAATTATTCTTAAAAAGAAACATGATGTTATAAGTGATACTTGTAATTATTTGAAGCTTTTAGGCTCAGAAAATTACCATTGACCACAAATTTCTGGATCCATTTTAACACTTAAATATTTAATGAACATTAAACTAATTCTTAATGTTTAGAAGCATTTTTAATGTCACTCACAAGTGTTACTAGCCTATTGAAACTTGGAAAATATTCAAATATTTAATCATAACTTTTAGAAACCTTTTCAAAAACTCTGGAAAAGTTTATAGAAAATTCAATTTAATCTCAATGTTCTAAAGGACTAAAACATTTGAGAGAAGTTTATATCCTTCACAGTTTTTAAGGACTGTTTTACTAACTTTGTAACTGCCTGAAAAATTAATTTCAATCCCTGTTTTCTAAATTTATCTTTTAAAATTCTGTTTAATGATGCACTTTTTAAAAATTTATTTGATGAGTAAATCTAGCTTTTTATTATTCAATGCCCCTTTTAAGTTTACCAAGCCCAGCTATCCAAAAATAAGTTTCAGTTTGTTTTTCTGAGACAAGGTTTTCAAAAATGTACTTTTTAAGAAATGTCATCAAATCTGAAGACAAAAGAGAAAAAGTAAACCAAATCGAAGTAGGCCATTTAGTCCCAAAAACTGGACCGGGTGCAGACGGAAATTAACACGGATTTACCTCTCTTTTACTACCTATTATTGGCTCCTGGGAGTAAGGTGGTACTACCTTGTACCACGGACCTTTAAGTTTCACTTTAGGTAAGGAAATCACTATCAAATTACTACTTACTGTGAACGCTGATTAATTTTCTAACTCACGTTAAAATTTTATAGTATAGAAGTCGATGAATTTTTAAATGTACATTGAGGATTTAGGGCAGGTCACGGTTTTTCACAACCATTACACAACTGATGTATTAAACCATGAAGCTCTGTAGCTTCATGTATTAAGCACAATTCAAATCAAATAGCGCGATATGTGATGTTGCCTAATTTGTATTTAATTTTTGCAAAAATTTACAGAAAAGTAATTTTTTTTTTCAAGCTCAACTATAATCAGTTTCGGTTTTATTTTTGTGGATTTATTTTCTTCATTATAAAATATTAGTTACGAAACTTATTCAGCGTTCACAGTTGACGTTTATAAATTTATATTCACATAGTTCCATAAAAAACAAATAAAAAAAACACACCCGATTGAAAAATAAATAAAAATTCGGAACTGTTTACATTCTCATTAAGCTGCGGTAAAATAAATATGCCGCTATAAAATAAGTAATTCAGAATTTTAAGTGACGAGTCTGTGTACCTGATCAGCTGTTTACTAGTGTTGTCAACTGCCAAATTTGTGATGCCGAATATAGGCCGAAGAGAAAGCTATGTTTACGTGCTACGTACTTTTAGATTCAATAAATCTGGAAAATTTTCAGTGTTGTGTTGTTTGAGCTGGAGAAATTGATCTGTCATGCTATGCTCAAGGTCTAGATAACACTGTTATCAGAAAAAAATGTGATTAAAACCCATTACGCGATGATACACATGGGAATGAATTGTCTCTGATCAATGTTCAATGCCAAGTCGTTCTATGCAAAATTGTCAACGTAAGAATTAGTCTTCGATTGTTAATATATATACATGTATACCCCAAATACTTTTTTTTTAATAATTGCATTACTAGCATAAATTATCCCGGTAGTACGGATAGTAGGATACGAGTGTAAGAACTTTCGGCCGTACTGTCTCGGCTTTTAGTCACCTATTCCGGCTGTATTCTGTGAAGAGCATTTATTTCGTGTAAATTTTGTTGCGCTTTGTGTTCCACCAATATACAATTTTGTTGATTCTAAACACCAGTTTATTGGATATGAGTCGCAAGGTTTCGAAAGCTCTGGAAACAGAAGTTTCCTGTGCACTGTTTCTAATCTATCGTTATTTGTCTAAATTTTTTGTTGCGTATTTCCGTGATAATCACGTTTCCGAAAATACGCAAATAGATTGTCTGCTGTTTTCCAAGGCTTTGTTCCCTTCAAGCTGGTAATGCAGGTTTTAGATTGCCATTATTATTTATTTTTTGTAGTGTTTATTTTTACACAGAATATGAGCATATGTGGCTTCATTCTTTATTTTAGTCCTGTAAGTTGCTCTGTGAATGAGAATTAGCCCTTTATTCTGTCTTTTGACATTATAATTGCACAAAGTTAAGATATTGAAAGCATCTGTTTCTATTTATAAAGCCTGTCAACAGTTGCAGAGCCAGGATTTTGGTCTAGAAGGGGAAATCAAACATCATGCATACCCAAACTGTTGCAAATAACAAAATTTTTAACTGAAGAACAATATGAATATTTTGGGGAAGTTTTAAACACAAAATCTCCTTCTTGGCTGTACCATTGGTTGTCAGCTATTAAGAATCACTTCCAGTCGAGACTGATGTTTGGCCTATCTCAGTGATATTGTTCAGTACAGAGGATCAAAGTTTCCTTTGTCGTAAGAATTGTTATTCTTATGTTGGTTATTTAACTTTACTTTCTGTAAATCCTGGCATTCAGTACCAGAGTCAGTGGGTTTGAGTCCCACTCTTGGCATGAATGTTTGTAGCCATTTCGAATTGGCTTTAAGCAGTAGGACCTGGTCGAATTAGCCTTTGTGTAGCAAAAAAAATTACTGAAGTGCAACTTTCTGTAAATCATAATTCTAGTAACATTAATTTATATTAAACAGTTTTAAACATTTTAAAGCAATACTTCAATACTTTTAAAGATGAGGTTATTAATGCCTCATCAATTATTTTTAAATAGTAAAAAATAGTGATTTTGATAGCATTGTTCAAAGATTAACATGCTTTTATTTGCAGAATAGAACACACTTAACTTTCAAATTAGTCATGGAGAGTCTTCGAAGAAAAGCTGCAATGAGGTCCTATCCTGGATTTGAAAAAGGTTTTCTTTTATTTATATACCTTATTTATGTTTTGGGAAGCTCATTATGTACTTAATAGTATATTTTTCTTTTGTTATATAATAATTCAAATTTTGTTAAAAAAAATCTTAATTCAAGCATATTGACTTCATATTAAATATATTGAGGGGGGAGATGGTAAAGGTTTACAATAACATGAAAAATAAATGTATTGTCTTATTAAGGCTTTTGATTATTTTATTTTTATATGTCATACTTTTTTTTATTATTTCAATATGTATTGTTTGCTGAGGCAAAAAATTCTACCAAGACCTTTTAGATGTTTTAATAAATGAACTAAATGGCTCAAGTTCTACTAAATTTGCTTTTGGAAATACAGTGAAACCTCAATCCATTGTTTTTAAAGGGACCAATTGCACTAAGCTATTAATGTGGGAAAACTATAAATACAGGAACATAACAAAGAAATATTATCATCGGGACTGGATGAAATAAACGACACATACAGGTAAACTATTATTTGAGGAATGATCGATCAAGGTTCCACTGTATGTATTTTTAAATTAGTTTATAAATGCATTGAAAAACCTACTGATAAATATATATGCTGATGAATTTTATTTTTTAGTAGAATATATGTTACAAATTAAGATGATTACATAATTTTAATTTTTTAAATGTAGGTTTTTATCCTGATAGAGTAACTAAGTTATGTTTCAGCATCTGTGGCCTTGTGACATGTATTTACCACCTTTTGAAGTGCTTTTTGTTCATCATAAATATAGATAATGTTTTTACCTTTGAAAAATATTAGCATCAAGATTTCCATGGAAAATCTCACTCAGGGGGAAACCCTTGAGTGCAACACTGTTGAAATATCAGATATTTTTTCTTACCCTTTTAATAGCTTTATATTAATTCAGGAAAACTGACAAATATAAAAAAATGTTGGAAGATTAATTTTGATGTTATTATTCACACAATGGTTATTTGTTAATATTTAATTCTCTTTTGCTTATAGACATCTCATTTCCTTATAACAATTATGCTTATAGGAGTGAAAAATTTAAAAAGCAATTATTTTTGCAACAATGTCATTAAATACTATTTTATTTTACAGTGGGCTCCCATTAGTAGTGCTGGACAATGGCCGAATGGCTGGGGTGTTGGCATTTGGTGTCAGAATCTATAGGTTTGAGTCCTACTCTTTGCATGGAAGTTTGTAGCCATTTGGAATAGGCTTTAAGCAATAGGTCCTGGTCGAATGCCCTCATGTAGCAGAAGTTGACCTTTGTGCTCCAAACCTTGTCCTTATTTTTAGCTGTGTGCAGTCTCAGTGTATAGCACGATTTTTTAACTGAATGTTGTTTATCAAAGTAATTTCTGCATCTTATAAATGCTATTCACTTCTCAATATTAATAAATTTGAGCTCAGTGAAAAATTAAATGTAATTTTGTTTACTCCAATTACAAAGGTTTTTTAAAGTTATTCAACTGATGAAAATTTTACTGAGTAGAACATTTTTTTTTCTTTGTAGAAACTGAAAGTTCATGGAAAGGTCCATTTGCTTTCATTCAGGGAGCTGATACTCAGTTTGGTATGATAGATACGTACGTTGAGCATAAAACGAATATTACTTGGGACAAAGAAATCGAACTTGCTAAACAGTGTATCAAAGCTATCAATAGCATGAATCCCAGACCAAGGTTTTTTATTGTGTGTGGAGATTTAGTTGATGCTATGCCTGGTAAGTTTTCCTAAAGTCTACTTTCTGAAATATTTCAAATTTTGTATTCTATAATCATACATTTTTAACATGACTATGCAAGTACTTCTTTTTAACAATTACTTGAAGTGTAAACTAATATTCTAAGTATAAAATTTATTAAATAACAGTATTTTAGAGCATGTATGCCTCTGTGCTTACAAATGTGATTGGATTTTAGAATAAAAATAATTTTGATCAGCTCTAGCTATAAGGATTTTAAACAGATATATGTCAGCACTTATGCATGCATATATATATATATACATACACACACACACACACACACATATACAGTGGAATCTTGATAGATTGTTTCCCAAATAATCGTTTTCCTGTATGTGTTGTTTATTCATTCAGTCCTGACGATCATATTTCTTTGTTATGTTCTGGCATCTATCATTTTCCCGCATTTATTGTTCAATTCAGGCAGTCCCTTGAAACACGATAGATGGATATTCCACTGTAAATATATATACACTATCCTACAATAATGGACTGGACAGCAAAATGCGGTGGTATAAGGGAAAGAATACATGCTTTAATATGGGAATGGTCCCCCACATGCTGCAATTACTCTAGCAACCCTTTTGGTCATACTTTCAACAAGGTTTTGATATGGGTATCCGTGTCCATTCCTGCTGCAAGAATGTCGCCAGCTCAGCTGTAGATTTTGGATGGCCGTAAGCGTCGCTATAACTCATCCTTCAAATGTTCTATGGGGTTTAGGTCGGTACTCTGAGCAGGCCAGGGAAGACTTTTTACATCCATACCTTGATACCACTGCTTGACAGAGGCTGCAACATGATATGGAGCAATCTCTTCCTGGAAGTAATATTCGTCCATTCCATAAAATTATCTGAGTGTAGGAAGAACTTGAATGTGCAAAGTGTTCATGTAGGTGTCAGCATTCAGTTTTCTAGGAACAACATGCAAAGGTCCCAGGCCATACCATGAAAAACACCCCCAAACAAGTATACCACCACCACTGAACTTGTAGGAGATGTTTGCCTGGTATTCACCAAACCTAAGTATATCCATCCAACTGTAAGAATGTGTAGCATGACTTGTTGCTCCATAAAACAGTTTTCCAGTGGTTCCCAATCCAGTTGCAACATTGCATACACCGAGCGAGTTTGCTGGCTTTGTTGGATGGGGTGATGTTTGGTTTGTGTGTAGCAACACATCCGTGGATATTGAGGGTAGTTCTTTCTGCAAAGTATTGGGTTCATCATAACCCCTGCTGCCTGTTGAAATTCACTGTTGATGATTTGGAGTGGTTTCTTGTGGTTCCTATGAACCTCATGCTTCATAACATGCCGATCCTGTTCGGTCAGTTTATGGGAATGACCAACGCATACAGTTCATGTCCCAACTCCTGTAGTCTTCCACTTCTTCATGACACTACCAAAAGTTGACTGTGGCTGTGATAATTCTACACAATTGCATGAATTGACTTGGCACTAATGTGACAACCAACTATAACACCTCTTTCAAAGTCCGTAAATTCCTTTCATTTTGACATATTGTCATAATTTTATGCAGAACTGATGGTGTTACCACTTCGTGTATCATATTTAATCTTAACAGGTCACATGCAAGCACTGGATTTGCATAAAATCCGACATGCAGTCAGATTTTATGCAAATCTGCTGGCGTCCAGTCCATTCTTATAGGGTAGTATATATATAATATGCAGTGAAACTTCTGAAAGGTGACTAGTCATGATTCCAAAAATAAGTGGCCATTTTGCTAGGTGGCTGGCTAGAGAAGTTTCATTAAATATATAGGGTGAAGTGGGGTAAGTGAAAGCACAGGCTTAAAATCCTAAAAAGTATACCTTTAAAAAAAAAAATTAATTCAAGTGTACTTTGTAGGAAAATTCTTGCTCTATTGTTATGTTTGGTTTTTATTTCAGAAAAAATTTTAAAATGAAATTTTTATAACTACCAAACTCTTGCATTTTAACTGAGGTACCCAAGTACTAGCAATAAAAATAAATAAATAAATAAAAAATAAAAGCTAATAAACCACAACACATAGTTATTTTGAAAATACCTACTTATCCATTAAGAAATGAAGAATACAGATTAAATGTATAAAAACTCTTTTTTTTGCAATATTACTTCAGTGCTGCAGGGTTTTTACTTGCCACATAAAAATGATGTGTCAGGGCAAGTGAGAACATGAAGGTTGGGGCAAGTGAGATCAGTGAAATTTACCAGAAAAAGAAACAAAACTGGAAGAAAATCAACTAGTTTTGTGTGGCCTGTTCTTGATGATTGCTTGAATGTACCAGATGATGACTTATTAGTGTTCCTGAAAGAGCTGAGGCCTAGAAGGCACGGTAAACTAATTTTTTCCGTGTCTTTAATTTTTCCGTGGCCCTACATTATTCAGTAGAGCCTAGGCAAAGGAAAAAAAAAAACCTTCAAGTAGTATAGAACATGTAAATAAACAGCAAATTTAAGTAGTAAGCTAGTGAAAAAGATTTTGTTTTGTTTTAAACTTTTAATAGAAGTTTTCATTTGTTACAATATTCAGTTAACTAAAGAAAAAAGCATTCAAGTAGGATAGAAGATGTAAATAAATAGTAAATTGAACTAATAGGCTAGAGAAAAAGAATTTTTGTTTTGAACTTTTAACATACATTTGTTACTCTAAAGCAAATATATACGAATATACTCATTTTGCTAATATTCGGACATTGCTGACACTGCTAACTTGAACAACAAATACCTCCACAATGAAAGAATGTAAAAAAAAAGCCTTTGGTTCAGCATGAAATATCTATTTTTTCCCTGGTCCCACATATTTTGCTATAAGTATTAATTTTACTATGATTTATTGAGACCAGTGTTCTCACTTGCCCCAAGTACGGGGGCAAGTGAGAATAAAAACACAAAAACTTATAATATTTACGGCAAAAAAAGTTGTGAATTGATTTAAAAAAAAATAGAATTATAAATGTAGAACATAACCAAAAGTATGTATGCAAATTTTTATACAAATGCAACCACTTGTTAAAAACTTACTTAGATTCAAAGTGGAACTATATGATTTTATGTTCTCACTTACCCCACTTTACCTTATATACAACTGACTTACTGTGTTAATAAATTAGATAGTTTTGAACCAAATTTCTTAAGCTGCTGATTTCAAATGTTCTGAAAGGTTTACTAAAAGTTGTATCAAATTACTATTTATCATATATATATATATATATATATATATAATATTTTTTTAAATTCCTATTTTAATAACTAAGCATCTAAAATTAAACATAGTATAATGAATAAATTTATTCATTAAGCATGGGAGGAAAAAATATTTTACCCTTTTCCAGAGGATGAGTTTTTATTGAAAAGTACTCCTCTCATATGTAGACCTCTTATAAAGTACATTTGTCATGATTTAATCTTTTATACCCCTTATATTTTCCTGAAACACTTCACTGGAAGACACTGTTATTTTACAAACATTTTCATAATTATATTTTATATTGATGAAAACATATTAGTTATTGATATGAAAATGTTACTGTAAAATGACATTTTTATTGTTAACTAGCTGAAGTACCTGGCGTTGCCCGGGATTTTCAGAATGTTTGTTAACCAGAATCAATTTAAAAATTAACACAGTATAAATAACATAGAAAAATGCATGTGAAATGTTATACACATCTCAGAATTTAGGAATTTCAGCCTTTCATCATTGTAGCACTAAAATCTGAAAAGTAAAAATGTCAAATTGTCTAATGTTTGTTAACCAAAATTAATTTAAAACTAAACACAGTATAAATAACATAACATATAAAAAGCTAAAAAAGTAATAATAATTAAAAAAAATAATAAAATAAAAGCTGAAATAAAAAAGCCTTTATTAAAAAGCTGAAATTCTAGGTTTAGAATTCACACAGCCGGTATTCGAACCCAGGTCAAAATTTCAGGAAGTACGCGGTCCTCCGCATGCGCCACAATTACACAGTATTATGAAGAGTAAAGTGAAAGATGTTCGCACTGCGATTATTGGAAAGTTTGTGTGGATTGGTGAATATACATGTAAAAGGAGTTTTAAGTTAGAAATAAGTTAGCTGGATAGAAGCCTAGTCTTTAGCTCTTCAATAGACACAAAGATATAGGCGAGGGGGATTGTAGTAGCAATTTAAAAAAGATCTCGTGACACTTAGCGTGGTTGATTCGAATTTTCCATCGCGTGTTGAGTGTGTCAATATGCCGTTGGATCTGATCTATTTTAGAGTATAAAATCTGACTTAAAAGATTATTATTTTCATTTATTATTCTGGTTTAATATATGACTTGAAACTTTTTAAAAAATTTATTTTTATCTTTTTGCTTGCTGTTTGCCAGTTATCCCTAACGTGGCCACCATATTCAGAGGGAGATTCCACAAAATGTAATAGCTTACATTTAGGGCACGCACCCTTCAAAAATTGTTGTTTTTTTATTAATTAAAAATTAACGGTAATTATTTTCGATTCCGGAAGTTCTGAAAACCCTCGGCTGTTTTTAACGACACCTGTATGTAAAATTTCACGATCATTGCTCTTAAACTGTGGATTTCTATACAATTACAGACAGACAAACATTCATTTTTATATATTAAATAGTTTAGCTTATTTTTTTATTTCTTGAACTCATAATCTGCAGCTATTCTGTTTACTTTAAAATTTGGTAATGCATACATATAGAGAATGCTGATTGTTGATTTTCATTATAAAATGGATTCAAATCATGAAAAGGGATTTTTAAAAACTCTATTTGATTTCTGATGCATTATGTAGTTATGATTGCAACTATGACTCTATAGGCCTGTGTAAGCATTCTACATAATACTTTGATTCAAGAAATTTTGGATTCTACAATTTGTATGATTGATTATAGTGTAGTTTTTAATATTTCATTTGGTGAATTTCATGTTTCCATTTTTTCTTCAGCCGTTAAATTTTTTTTCATTACACATTTGACGTTTCACTTACTCTTTTCATTGATATTGGAGGCTTAAACTTCTGAAACATTCTGCCTTTTATCATTTTGTAATGAAAGGGATGATAAGTTACATGCTTTTTTCTTTTGTCTGTAATATATAGACAACAGGAACAGTTAAGGATCCATGATGATGAGCTGTTAAACAAGTAGTTTTCAAACTCTCTTTAATATTATTTGGCTTTGGACTAACCATCTAGAGAATAAATATAAACATTTGGCATGCCCTTTTTGGCATTTACAATGTCTAGGATCATATTTGTTAAGCAGAACCTGTACTCTTTGTGTAACTGTTAACATTTTTAAGATGTTGAAGGTATTGATTTTATATTGTTATACCAAAATGAAAAAGAAAAAATTTGTTTTAAACTAATTGAGGTAGACAGAGAAGTTGTTAAATGGTTATGCATTAAATTATATATCATCTTTCAACCTCTCTCTGTCGACAAAGTTAACAGGAACCAACTGAACACCTCTTGAGTGAATACTCAAAATATTTTATTTTGTTGGATCACAAACAAAACACTATAGTCACATAAGAACTTATTTATAATATTTTCACTAGTTGATCTCTTCCTCAGTCATCTGACTTTGACTGAGAGTAAAACCCCAATATGTCTTTGGACGTACACCCCTATAAACTGTTTCTCTCACTCCCCAAAACAGACTGACCGCCATGGGCTCTCCCCTTACTGGACCCTTATGGTATTGTCCCTTTCTCTGGTAGAGAGCACCAGGCAATATATGAAGAATTTTTTAATGCACCGATAGTTTTTTTAATGCAACTATAATTGTTTCGAATTATTTTTTAATGAGTGGTTTTCTAATCTGATTTCTTTTTAATGCAGCAGCATTTTATTTGCATTGACAATTTTTTCTGCTGTGTTTTCTGATAGGGGTTCCACTTTACATTTTGATATTGAATTCTTTAGGAACAAAGTATCGAAGTGCTCAGGAAGAGGATTTTATAAAAGTCTTTAAAGAGTTGCATCCTGATATCCCACTGATTTGTGTCTGTGGAAATCACGATGTTGGCAATAAACCCACTCCAAGCAGTATTCAGGATTACCGAGAAAAATTTGGAGATGATTACTTCACATTCTATTGTGCTGGTGTGATGTTTATTGTGCTCAATTCTCAGTTTTATGAAGATCCAAGTTTGGTATATTATAATTGTTATATAAAACTCATACATCTAATTTATTTTAAGTTATTTTGTGCATTTAGCTTAGTAACAATTTTATGTTTACAACCAAAAACCTTATTTTGGAGAACAAAATAGACTTTTATTACTAATGCATGGGTTCTTTACATTATCTTTTCACTTTAACTGTGTGGAGAACTTATTATTTCTTATTCATTGTCCCAAAATCTGTTTACTTTACCTTACTAATGCTGTGAAAGTAATTGAGAAGATAAATTTCAGCTATACATTAATTGTCTGGCCACAGGTATTTTCTACATGTTTTTAAATGGTCATTATAACACTTCCCCAACTTAAAAAAAAACAAAAAAACTTTTATTAAATCCTATGCCCACTGCTACTCTTTTGAACATGCAGTGTCTTGCTGTCCAGTATAGTAGAGAAATCCTTTCATAAGAAGAAAGAGCTTAAAACTTGATGTCTCCAAGTTTGAGGCAAATCACAAGGTGGTTCCTGGTTGTGTCCAGACATCCACAAAGTGAACTATTCAAGGTGTCAGACATGTAAATGGGGCTGGAGATAATCATGTCCCTTTGCAGTTTTAAAACAGGCAATGCCATTAAGCTGTTGGGAGATGATGAGGAATTATTTTATGCTTCTCCACTTGACCAGACATCATCTTTCCTGCAGAGGAATAATCATATTTAGACTTTCTCCATGCTAAAATCTCTTTCTTAAAGGGGTCCAGGACACAAAATTCTTCAAATTTTCGAAAACATTTTATTGCATTAAAAATTTTTGTTCTTTTCTGCTTAAAATGATGTTTAAATCATGTTTCTATCTTAATTAGAACAGGAGGTATTGATTTTTCTTTTGCAACATTCTAATAGCAGCCAGTCTTTGTTTAAACCTATAAATGCATTTTCCTGCATGATAGGTTTTTACCCATTTCTCATCTTTAAATTGTAATAAGTCAAGAACCGTTAAAGATAACTGGTTCAAACTTGGAACATGTCTTTTTCAATTATTTTACTTTCATTTTGATTCAGGAAATTTGAAAAAAATATTTACTTTTGAAAATATGATTTTTTAAAAATAAGTTACATCATTTAAAAAAATAATTTTACTCTTAAATATTTAAAAAAACATTTTAAAAATTAATGTTTAAAAACTGCTGAATCAAAATTAAAACACATATTTCTGTTTAATTGCATGAAAAAATCTTGAAATTCAACAAATATTTCGAGGTATAACAATTTTAAACTACCCAATTTTTTTTAATTTAAAATTTTTTAAAAAACTTTAAGAAGTTTTATGATGTGATTTTGTTTACAAATTATATGGTTACCCATCACAAAAAAAATTCAAAATTTTAACTCAATAAATAAAAAAAAATTTTAAATGTGTCCTGGACCCCTTAAAAACCATTTGTCATTATGAAGAGGAATAGGGAAAACTTGCTGATTTGACACTGATGTAGCTTTGACCTAATCTTGAGTCATCTCAGTGCTAAAATCCCTAGTGATTAGGGATACACATTACAATGATCCTTCTTCCTGAAGTTAATAATTTACTAATGGTGACATATAAAAAATACCTTCACTTTTAAAACTGAAACTATTGTTACGGTGCTAAAAAAACCACTCTTAGTGGGTTATGAATAAATAAATAAAAATAATGAAAGAAAAGCTGTTATAAAAATCATTTAAAAATTATGGTAGATGTTGCATATTAGGGTACAAAGTAACTGTTGCTCTTATATTCTCTCCTTAATGTGACAGCCATTGAAATTCATAACAGAACCCCCTTCAGTTCAACATTTTTCTAAGCATTCCACTTAATCATATCATTAAATTTTATTTAAATTAATGCTTCCTGAATTTTCAAATTGAGTTTTCGTCATAAACTGTTAAGACTTTCTTGATTGAATATTATTGTTGTGTAGCTAAATTAACTTTTATTTTATAATATATTAGTATTAGATAATAACTTTTTTAACTAATTATAATTTCAGTTTTTTTTTGGACAGTGCTGTATTAAATTAAGAGTTTAATTCTAGTTGACATTCAATATAACAGCTTTGATATTTCTATTTTTTAAGCCTCTGCTCTAAAATTTTGTAAGCTGGTTGTGATTCAAATTTTTAATTGCCTAAGTAATGTAAAATGGGATTTGGGAAAAGTGGGCAATTTTCCTGCATCTCTAATACATTGTAAGGGTATTATTGATTAATTGGTCATAGCAAGTTTTGATTTTTTTTTAATAAGCAAATAAAATCAAAACAAAAAAATCAAAAAATCAACTAAAAACATTAATTATGAATATTAAAATTCCTTACAAATGAGTGTTACTTAAAGTAGCTGGGGAATTTTTATTTTTTGTTGACTGGGGAATTTTTAATTCTTAAAGATTGGCTAATATAAATTTAAATATTTATTCTGGGGCTTGTTTGTTTTTAAATTTTTCAAAAAATTAATCCATTTTAATTTTTTTATTCCTTTTGCTACTCCCTTTTTATATTCTCCCCTAATACTGAATATAAGCTTCAAGCAGAAATCCAAATCTTCAGTAGTCCAATACAAACAGTTTTTCCCCCCCCCCCCTTTTTTTTTTTTTTTTTTTTTTTTTTTTCCCTTTTTTTTTTTTTTTTTTTTTTTTTTTTTTTTGGTGCATCCGCCCGAAAGCCCAGGTAAATGGGGGGGGGGGGGGGGAGATAAAAAATGAATTCCCAGGCGATTGAAATTTTGTTTGAGTCCCCAAAAAACATCCATCCAGCCAGCCATTGCCTGTTGATTACAACCATTATAAAAGTGCACGGTTGTGGGAGTATTTGAAAATCGGAACACTTCTGAAGAAAGCAAAATGATAATTAGAAAAAAAAATTAAAACTATCAGATACAATTATACAGATCCTTATGAGATTCTCGGATTTGGCAAGTTGACTGACCAAAATTAAAGAAGTGACAGCGGTCTACTTTTTATGTGAGGTTTTCAGTGGAAAAACATGAGTAAACAGTAGGGTGGGTCGTTTTTTACTTTTTTTAAAAATCGAAATCGCCTGTGGTGGAAAAAGCTGTGTATTACTATCAAATGTTTGTAAATTTTTTTTTAAAATTAAAATATATTTAGGCCCCCCGTCCGGCCCTTGAAGTTTCTCCAAAAATGTAAAAAGATGCATTTTTTATTTATTTTTTAAT
Organism: Dolomedes plantarius; assembly: GCA_907164885.2. Classification (NCBI taxonomy): domain Eukaryota; kingdom Metazoa; phylum Arthropoda; class Arachnida; order Araneae; family Dolomedidae; genus Dolomedes; species Dolomedes plantarius. The sequence goes on from OU015500.1 coordinate 101,639,075, forward strand.
TTTTTACGTATCAAAAATTTTAACCGCCTGTAGTGGAAATTGTTGCATAGCAAGACCCTTTGTTTGTGAAAAACATTTTTTTAAAATTAAAATATATTTAGGTCCCCCGCCCAACCCTTGAAGTTTCTACAAAAATGTAAAAAATGTATTTTTTATTTATTTTTTAATTTTTTACGTATTAAAAATTTTAACCACCTGTAGTTGAAATTGTTGCATAGCAAGACCCTTTGTTTGTGAAAAACATTTTTTTTAAATTAAAATATATTTCGGGTCCCCGCCCAGCCCTTGAAGTTTCTACAAAAATGTAAAAAATGCATTTTTTATTTATTTTTAAATTTTTTTACGTATAAAAAATTTTAACCGCCTGTAGTAGAAATTGTTGCATACCAAGACCCTTTGTTTGTAAAAAAAATTATTTTGATATCTTAGCATATTTAAAGCCCTCGCTAGGCTGGCGAAATTTTGATATTTTAACCCATTGAAGCAGAATTTTCAATAAACATATTTTAAAAATTGATGTCATTATTAAACTCAATTTCCCATCTTTGTCAAAGGATTAAAACAGCTCTTTGCTTATTTTGCCAAAATTATGGTAGAATAACCCAGAATTCACCATGAGGAGGTGGCTGCATTCCAATTCTTCCCGTACCCACCCATCCTCCCATCTAAATATGGGCGCATTTTTTTTCCCTGTTTAGTGATATAGCAATCTTACACTTTATATTTTGCCTTATTTTCGAAGTTTGGCATCAGTTTTCAAGACGCCAATGTTGTATGTATAAAGCCATGTTAGAAAAAGCCGTTTTTCCCCCAAGCTATTTTTACTAAGTGAGCCGTATGTTTGACGTCACCATTACCGTCGATTACGTCATTCATCCATAGCTATGATGCAATCACCAACCCAGGGACGTACACCTTCGTAATGGTTAACACTGTAACCGAAACTTCAACCTCTTGAAAATATTTGCATATTTCCACAGCCGAGCGCGCCACCAGACGGCGACACACACACCAGTCGTGTATAAAAGCCGCAGCAGCTAGGCAGTGGAGTGTTGGTTTTTGGTGTTGTTGGTTGGGTCTTTGGTAGGTCTCAGTTAGTTAGCTTGGTGAACTACGCTCTGCCGTCAGATCACGTCCAGGTACCTCCAGAAGTCGCCGACTTCTCTCACATAGCAAGACGAAAGATATGGAAAGATATTCTGGCACAGACGGATCCCCAGCTGAGCTCCAGCAGTTTTTCACCAGAACCTTGAGGGGCCGTTTCCGGGCAACTAGTATCGGAGCTTGGTATCTTCGTATGTTACCCGCGCAGTGATAAAGTACATAAGCATCAATCAGGTTGTACAAAACTTTTAACTTTGTTTCTGCACCTCCGTTTAATTTTACTTTAAGCAAATTTTGAAGTCAAGGAGCTTTACCTTATGTGATAATCAAGACTTTTATTTTTTTGAATGTTGTTTGTTTTATTTTGAGTATCCGCTAATAAATAAATGTTAGCTTACTTTTAAACTTTTCTTGTTATTCTTGTATGTTTGCACACTACACACTATTTCCAGCTAATATAGCTACTTTTAAGAAACTCATCAGGTTATCATCCACCTTCCACTGCGAGCCAATACGACTCTGTAACCCCAAGCTACATGTGTAAAGCTATTGGCACTTTTAGCCATATTACACTAGTAGGGATTCGGCATTCCTGCCAAATTCCCTAACAAGCCATCGCGACTTTTTGTTCCACATACAGATGAGGATGCTTCTGACACTATCTTGACTACCCTTTCGATATCTTGTGTACGGCATGGGAGAGTCCACAGCTTACTTTCAATAAAGCCACCTATTTCAGCAATTTTCTCAATTTCTGCACTGGATATATGTTTAGTCAGTGGAGGTTCTGTAAGTGAACATTTCTTCCAATTGATCAGTTCTGCACAGTCGTTTGCATGAAATTTGAGAGGCAGAATGACAAAATCACAAGTTGCTTCTCTGGGAAGTGTTCGGGCCTTCATGATTCTTCTGAAGCCTAATTTCCTCACATAGGATCATTTGTCGTTGATCATGGCAATCACCCGGTTTTCTGGGTGACCATAAAATCATTCATTTGCATTACAGGATCCACTACTAATTTCAGTTCATCGCTCAGATATCTTGAGTAGTGTATAACTTCCCAAAGATTATGTGTACCAGCTGTGCATGAAGGCTCACTTTTAGTGAGAAACCAAAACTTGCATATACTTTTAGAGCTGCCCACTTCTTTTGAAGATGTAGCAACTTGCTTAAAATCCTCATCAAAATAAAAATCATCTTCACTTTCAGAAGTAGAGCTACCATCCATAATACTTTCACATTGTTGAGGTTGGCTATATATCTCAGTTTCAGATTTTTCCTTATTCACACGTTCAGCATCCATTGCTTTCCTTGCCACTCTAAGTTTTAGCACCCGTGTGATTTTAGCATCCAAATTCACATATATATTTTCGTCCAAGATCTCTGGTCCTTCAAAAATTCTTGTTCCAAAACTGGCACTTTTCTTGACTTCTCACATGTTCACAATGAAAATTCATGACACATGTTGAGATATCAAACAGTGTAGATTTTGCATCATTTTGAAACCTTCTTAATTTAATTTTCGCAGCTTCACTTGTTTTTCCAGTAGACTTCTTTATATTCATGAATTTTTTTATGAAACTTTTTATGAAACCGTGCAGTACAATCACACCATCTATCGGGGAAATTCAAAACAAATTTCACTGGCCTAGCGGGGGCTTTAAATATGATACAATATCAAAATAAATTTTTTCACAAATAAAGGGACTTGCTATGTAACAATTTCCACTACAGGTGGTTAAAATTTTTGGTACGTAAAAATTTTAAAAAATAAATAAAAAATGCTTTTTTTTTACGTTTTTGGAGAATCTTCCAGGGCCTAGCAGGGGGCCTAAATATATTTTAATTTCAAAATTTTTTTTCACAAATAAAGGGTCATGCTATGCAACAATTTCTAATGCAGGCGGTTAAAATTTTTGGTACTAAAAAAATTTAAAAATAAATAAAAAATGCTTTTTTTTCATGTTTTTGGAAAAACTTCAAGGGCCAGGCGGGGGGCCTAAATATATTTTAATTTCAAAAAAATTTTTTTTACAAACATTTGTTAGCAATCCACAGCTTTTCCCACTACAGGCGATTTTGATTTTAAAAAAAGTAAAAATCGACCCACCCTAGTAAACAGGCTTTGTTTGGAGGCAAAAAAAAAAAAGTAAGACATTTGGATGGGAAGCAACCTGTAAAGTGGATGTTTTTTCTTAAGTTTTCGGGAGACAAAGCTAGATGATCAGCCAGCTTTACTTGTTGGCACATGGGGAGAGTAACTTCTGGGCATGCCCAACTTTCTTCATTCCTCTCATAAAAATTTAATATGCTGCAGCAAGTAATATCTTTATTTCCCCCCTTTTTTTATTTAACTTATTTGTTTAAGTTTTTTTTCTAATATTTTATTCACCAGCTAACTGTGGGATCTTGCCTTATGGTGCATTGAGTCCTAAGTGCGTGATTTCTGTTTGCATTTGTCTGCATTCTTACTGATAATAATTGTCTTGCTCTGTTGAATTATTTAATTTTAGTTATATTTGTCCATTTTCAATATGAGGATTCATTTCAATATGAGGTCCATTTTCAATATGCGCAATCTTTTATTGAAAAGTTAAAATTTTCAACACTAGTGTAAGTTTTCAGTTAATTTGTTCGGCAGTCTATACCCTCTTTATAAGTTTTAGTTCATGTAGAATTGTTTACATTGTTGTACTTAATTCTTAAATAAATATTTGATTTATTGTTATAAATTCAAGTTGTATTGTTTCTGCCTCTCAGTAGATGCTTTGTGACTTTATTTTTCAGCCATTTTTTCCTGCTAGGTTTTTTCAAACTTAGGCTTTTGTTTTTCAACTTTATCTTTCAGGGTTTCCTTTTATTTTATTTAGTCTTTTGATACATAACCTTTAATGGGAGCATCAGTTAGAACTTTCTGACTTTGGTTATTGCATAATAAATGCAAAACAAATTTAGCATCTAAGATAACTTTTAAATGATTTTTATGGAAAGTTTATATATCCAATTATAATTTAAAATTCACCTAACAAAAAAACTTTACTTAAAAAAAACCATTATGAATGAATTATAAAGAATATTTGATTAATGAAAAACTAAACATATTGGCTATGTCTTCTAATAGGTGCAGGACTTGGCTAAAGAACAAGACACTTGGTTAGATCAGCAGTTAGAAGAAGCAAAATCTGGTAATTACAAGCATGTGATAGTGTGCCAACACATACCATGGTTTCTTAGAGACCCAGATGAAGAAAAAGAGTATTTTAACATTGTAACAGAGTTAAGGCAAAAGATGCTTAAAAAGTTTTATGATGCAGGTTAGTATGTACTCATGTTTTTTGTGTGGTGGCTATAGCTCAAGTTTTTTTAGTGCTTTGTTGATGGTACACTGTCAAATATAGCCTTAATTTTCATGCATTATCACAAATTATTGAATGTAGTGCACTGAAGGGTAGGTGATGTGAATTACTGTCTCCTGTCACCAACACAAGGCTGATTATCAATTGTTTAAAATGTATTAAAAACTACCTAAATTTGGCTTTAATTTGAAAACTCTCCTAGAACACACAGGGGGTATGTGCCCCCCCCCCAACTTAACTTGAAATAAATTAAAACATTAATAATTTCAGTTAAAGTCAGAAAATTGTAGGAAACTTTTAAGAAAGCTGGTTTTTTTCCGCCTTTTCAAACTGTGACTGAATTCAATTCGTGCCCCCCCCCAAAAAAAAATAAAAATTAAGAAAATTAAAAGCATGCTATGCCTATGAGCGGTAGGCACATTTCTGTTCAGTTTTGTATTTTCTGTCACCCATTTCCAAAATTGTATTTATAAAACCACCTGCCTGATAATGAGTGCGAGTGTCTCAGGCTACACAATAAAAGTTTGGTAGGCCACATACCACAGTTTGAGTATCCCTGTTCTAAACCATTTGTCTATGTAAGCTTCAAAAAAATTTTTTTTTGTTTGTTATGGAGTAAAAGATTGTTTTTAAACATAATTTTTTTCCTAAAAATTCAACTTTGAGACTAAACATTTTATAGGTTGTATCTTAATATGTAAGGTCAAATGTATATTGCTTTTGGTGACTACCTGTCAAATTCTTCTTCATCTTTATATTTACAAAAATAAATTTTTTTTTTCATAGAGTGGGCTAAGTGTTGAAAGAAACATGACCATACTAAAATGTTACAGTTTTTAGAATTGTGGATATCACTGATAAAAGGAGTTAAGAAACCTAACGTGTAGGGAATATGTGAGAACTTTTAATGAACACTCATCCCTCAATTTATGCAGATTCTGTTTATTGCAGTTTAAAAAATTTTTTATTTTCCATATAGGAATATCCAGTTAACACTACTTTACGTTAAATGCATGCATAAATTTATCGGTAGGTGTGTGACAATTTTATCTCCATCAGCATTCTATTTCCCCCATGGTTTGTTTAAATAAATTGTAATTTTTACATTGATTAATAATTTATTAACCAAAACTATATGTACATAGAAATCTATTCTTTTTTAAACAGTTTCTTAATCTTCATATTTTATTCTGGACCATATATTGCCATATGGTCCAGAATTTATATATCCTATGCACTCTTGTACATGTGTTTTGGAATTTCGTTACCTATCTCCCAATTTTATATGATTTCCTTAGATTCAATTTATGCAGTTTTTCTTTAATGCGGAACATATGTCACATAAATCGAGGGATGGGTGTGTAGTCAAATATTTTATACATTTGCATTAATCTGCTGAGTTAATCTTTATACATTAAAAAAAAGTGTTTTATTCTCTTCTGAGTGAAATTTTGAAAGAGAACCTATATATTTGTCTGTATTTTTTTCTCTTTTTCAAATTGTAAAGAGGTAATTTTGACATTTGCAAATTTATTTTCAGCTACAATTATGTTCAATCTTTTGTCTTTAAATTATTGTTTTTTCATTATTGTTAGGTATCAGAGCTATATTTTGTGGTCACTATCACCGTAACGCAGGTGGATTTTACAAAGATTTAGAATTAGTTGTTACTTCAGCAGTTGGTCATCAACTAGGAACTGATAAATCTGGATTTCGGGTGGTGAAGGTAGATGAAGATTCCATAAAGCACAAATACTATGCCTTTGAGGATGCTCCAAAAGATATAGCTTTTGATTAAGATTAAAAACAAATATATTTGAGCATTCATGTAAATTGAACATAATGCCTATATGTACACTTAACAATTAGATCAAATTTTGCCCATTTTTATTTATTTTGTTATATTTTATTTATTAACTTAAAAATGTTCTGACTATGCTTTGTAAATCTGTGCATTTGCTACACACACACACACAAATGTATGGCTCTTGTTACATAATAAAGGATTGTTAGAAAATTTATGTGCTTTTATTATTTTAAAATGCCATTCCTGATGTTTCTTCATGTTTGCTTTTCACTTGTATCAAGAATTTATTTAAATTATTTGACTTTAAATAAATGATTATAAAATACATTTATTTATTAAAGTGTTAAAATTGTGATTTTTTTGTAGGAAATTTCTAACAAATGTTGTTATAAATTTTTTGAGCATGCGCTTTGATTTCTGAATTACTTATACTGTAAAGTTTTACACTCTCATTAAAATGTAACACGAAAAAAACTTAGGTTTTCAAAAAGAAAATCACGTGTTGCGTATTGTTTTCTGTATCTGCAAATTCTGAAAGGGCCATTAATTCGAGCCACAAAATTTTATGTGTGGTATATTTGCTTATAGAACTTAATTGCAGTTGATTTTGATGATAATTAGTTGATTATTTTTTCAACTTTAAACTCATAACAAAGAAAACATCTTAGAACAGAAAAGGTTTTCAAAAATTCCAATTTTCAATCCTTTTAAATTTGATATAGAGTAAGTATTATAGGGATTTTGGTGTAGTAGATCACAGAACATGGTAGAAAGAATAGATGTAGCTGTTCATTAATGTGGAGACGGTGATTAAAAAAAAGTTCACTGCATCTATCTATTGTAGTGAAGGAAGTAGAACAGTTCGCTGAAGGGATGAGAAAGTTCTCAAGGAAGGAGGAGGCTAAAAGTTCGGTAGGATAGTAATAGGTGAACTGGAATGTAGATTCTAGATCAGCACTGTAGCAGTCCTAAATGTTCTGCAGTAAAAAAAAATAGCAAAGGTGCTAGATGATGGTTCCTCGATGATATCCCTCAGTCATTCGGATGAATAATAACAGACTTAATATCGGCCAGATCGTTGCAGGAGTGTAGTGGAGTAGGCTGTGTTAATAACCTCAGACAATCACACTGTCAACATGTCGGTTGGGAATGCGTATGTAGGAGCCAAAAAAACTAAACATGAAGCCAAAGCTTTGTTACAAAAAAAATCATTTATTCTTCATCAGCAATTAATTCATCTATTACTTGAGTACAACTTAGGAAAATGTTCTATATACAAATGGAAGGTGAGCTTGAGTCAAAATGAGCTAAAAAAAAATGGTGACCGTTCCGGTCAAAAGTCAGAAGCATAGCTAACAAACATTGCAAGCTGAATATATAAAAAAAGGGGCCCCCAAAACAGAATTGGCAGAGCCAAAACCGATGGGATGCTTAGTCGCTAAAATATCAAGAGACAACTATCTCTATCAAAAAAAATGTCTCTCTGAAGATCTTATTTTTAAACCTCTGGACAGTAGCGCACAAGAGAAGCTAGGGTTGCAACAAACTAAAGTATCGTCAAAGGGGAACGTAGGTCAGTAAGTGGTTACCGAGAGTCCAGTCGGGTACGGGGAGCTCTCGGAGAAGCGCGCGTCGGCCGAACTGCCGGTACGAGAAAAACCGCCAAAAAAATGGCCCTACACCTTCGCCAAGTAGGAGTGAAGGAGAGCGCTGGCTGCATAATTGGAGCTGATTGGCCTAGCTAAAGCTGACGTAAAAAGGCGCCTAATTTGATTGGACGTTACTCCCTTACAAGAGAGGCGAAATTGAAGTTTCCCACGCCCCGCACTGATGTTATCGGAAAGGAGACTCTAGAAGTCTACTCTCATTTTGCAGGTCGGCGATTTAAGAAGCAATTAGCACAACCCATGGAGTGAAAATAACCGGTCCTTTTTAAAAGGGCGGTATATAGTACTATAGAATCCAATTATATTAATAAAAGAAACTGCAGTTCCAAGGAAACGTAACTAATTTTTAAGAGGGTTCCCGGAAAAAAATCCTGCTGAAGCAATTTACAGATGCTATCAATAGAAAACGAAATGGTGCAGGGCATAACTTTAGAGACGTCCCACGTAATGGGGAACATCTAAAAATTAAGCTATTCTATTTAACCAGCTAAAATGCTTATAGCTAAAGTTGCAGAAGTTAACGTTAAGGAATTAAAACGATTAACTTATTTTACATTTAATAATTACCTGCATTTAACGTAAAATTATTAACAAGAAAACTATAATGAAAATCCTCGTTATAGTAAGCTTCAGATTGATTGTATGTTTTGTATTAAATTTGTTTCCTAAGTTTGTAATGAATGTGAATTGATGTAATTTGAGTTCATCACTTCAGTAAGACCTCCATGGAATGCATTTTTTTAAGTCAACCTAATGTTCTGTACCCTTGCAAAATAACTTTTCCTCAGCATTAAGGTAACTGACTATGTTAAGAGCCTTTTTTCAAAAACTTTACTTTAAAAATTTTTAGTCCTATTTCTTGCAGGAATACACCAGCAAATAGGAAAATGCTGAAAAAAAGATCCAGAACTATGCAACTTTTAGTCTTTGCAACAGCTCAAGCTGTAAAAAAGCAAAATTATGTTTATAACATTAATTTCTTTTTGGCATATGTATTTTTAGTCCTTCTGAGTGTAATAAACAGAAAACTAATTGATATCTAGAAATCTAAAACAAAACACAGGTCATTATATGCAATTAAATGTAAAATTTCAGTCATTCCTCATGAGTTTTTTTTATAAATATAGGTAAAAATCAACAAATAATATACCTAGAGCTTAATGTGTAGTTCATTACATTCTCGTTTATTTAAAAATTATTATTACGATAAACATACCTGAAAAATTTCATAGACATATATGATTATTCAGAAAACACACACTTCAATTAAAATGGTTAGCCTTTGCTCTTTTTAAATCCCTCTCAATGGAGAGGGGTAATGACAGCAGGGGCGTAGCTACCGTGGAGCAATTGGAGCGAACTGCTCCAGGCGCACGAATCATGAGGGGCGCAAAATTTGAAAGCGTGAAATAAAAATTTGTGAAAACTTTTGTATAAATAATTTCGATTTGTCAGATTTTCTATAAAATATACAAAAAATAAATGAAATATTTTTAAGTAAATAAAACTGGGCCAGGCCGCGTTTTGAATTTCCCCTTCCGCTACAAGAGTCAAGAACATGCAAGGGTCTGTCTAAGCAAACATTTTTTTCTTAGGCCATCCGCACACGTGTCGTCTCGTACTCGGCTCGTACTCGAAGCGATTTTTCCCACCACTCAACTTCCTACGTAATTGAATGGGACTCCACTAACGGGGCGATTGGCAATCGGCTAAGTCGAAGCGGTCTCGATTCGTACTCGTCTCGTTTCACTCGAACTGTTTGGAACGGGAAAAATCGAGCGTGACGCGTGGAATTTTCGATTATCAATGGAAGTGGTCAACATTAAATTTATAGGAAAAGAGGAAAAACACCCGGAGCTTTATAACACATGCTCCGTGAATATTCTAGTAAAGATCGTACAGAAAAAGCGTGAAATGAAGTTTCACGAGAAGTCAACTTGACAGGTAATGTATTTAATTACAAACTTTATTAATGTTACATAGTTTAGTTAAAAAAAATTATTACATTATAGTATTTCTTTATTAATTACAAAAACTTATTACAATCATTCATTAAAAAATCTTATTACAATTTCACGAAATCTATTCTGATTAAATACATAAAATAATAATAATCGAATTCAAAACACAGAGCGAAATTCAATACATTTATTTTTTCAAACCAGTAAACATAAAAATTATGTTTTTAGTTTTGATGAAAAAGTGCCAAAGCCTGGACTTTGTCGTGGTGATTGCTACCCAAGTCCCACCGTCTCACCTACACAAACACAAGAGCTTAGCACAAACTTTTGTATCTTAAAACTATATGCATTTATAACTCCGATTGAAAACGAAATTTGAAATAATTTTAGAATTAACAAAAAAAATTTGCATTTTTATAACATTAAAATATACCGAACTGAAAATTTTTTGACATTCTTTTGACATTCTATAGAATGCTAAAAATTTTGCATCACTTTCTTGTAATTAATCTGGCGCAACAAACAGCCGATGGGGAAAATTCCGTTCCAAGTATGGATGTACTTGTACTCTCCTCCGAAACCTCCTCCTTTTTATCTTACGGTACCAATATAACATAAGAATGTCCTCCTCATCACTGGAGCTGCTCATTTTAAACAAATAAAAACAAGAAGTTTTGTACTTTGCACGTTGAAGACATTCAACCTACTGAGAAAAACATCGGTTCGTCATCCCGCTTCGAATTCGAGACGAAACCACTTCGAGTGCGATTCGACCCGTGTGCGGGTAAACTTCGCATAGTTCGTCAAGACGCACATCTCGCTTCGAGTTTGAGCCGAGTACGAGACGATCCGTGTGCGGATGGCCTTAGTACATAGCAACCTTAACATCGACGCAGAATGGATGCAAATATTCGTGGATTTTTTGAAAGCAAGCTTAGTATTTAGCGCTTTATATTCTCATTGTTTACTTTGTGCAGTGTAAGAATTTCAAGATGATTCTTGAATGAATGTGTTATACAATTTTTAAAACTTATTGAAACTGTGGATTGTAATTTATTGTTCTGTTTAAGTGACTTCGTACAATTTATGACTATTATTTTACTAAATTACTTATCTACAGCGTGTTGTTGTATTCACAGACGTATAATTTAAAAAGTGATTTGTTTATGAAATATGTTAATTCATGTTGTAACATAAATAATAGGTACTACCTAATAGTTGCGTATTATAGCTGAAAGTTGGCGGCAAACATTTTCAGCAGCAGCATGTTATAAAATACAAATATGTATTTTTATAACATGCATGAGGTAATTTTTAAAAAATCGGCAGAGGAAGAACGAAATTTCCATTATAAATAATTTTAGATCTGATTAAACATTGCGTGCTAATGACCCCCCAAATCAACAACAAAAACCTACCTTTGGTACATGTTTTCTAGAAAATTAAAATTTTGTATGGTGTTGCTCTTAGGTCCTAAATGCTCCCTAAGAAATATTTTTAAAAAAATCTTTAAGGGGTGTAGCGTATTTTACCTGTGACTTTAGAGTTGTATTCAGTACCCCAGGAAGCGCATGTCACAGGATACGTGAAATAAAATTAACAGCCAGACTAACGATTAATTGAATTTAAATACTTTTTATTAAGTGCTCGTGGTTAGATACGGGTAATTAACAGTGAATTGACAGTATCACCAATGTACAGGAAGTCAGACAATTTTATGAACAGCTGGAAAAAAATTACGTTTTTACAGTTCTGTTAGGTGTTGAGAAACGAATCAAACCAACTTAACAAAAACATTAAAAAGAGTTTGTCCAACACGATTGTCTTCCCGTGCTCAGGCCCTTGATGCCCCACATTCTCGTTACTTTGATGTAATTAAAATACTGACATACACTGTTAGATCCCCTCCTCTCCCCCCACCCCCCCAAAAAAAACGACTCACCAAGGAGTTATCCGAGTGAGACGAAAATCGGTAGATGTGATGTACATGTACAGAAAACAAATGATTACAATTTGAGAAAAATTGGATGATTTATTCAAGAGAAAGAGCTTTACGAAATGAAAAAGTCCATAACGCGTTGGTCCACCTCTGGCCCTTGTGCAAGCAGTTATTCGGCTTGGCATTGATGGATAGAGGTGGCGGATGTTCTCCTGCGGGATATCGTGCCAAATTCTGTTCAATTGGAGCGTTAGATCGTCAAAATCCCGAGCTGGTTGGAGGGCCATGGCCATAATGCTCCAAACGTGCTCAATGCGGGAGCGATCCAGCAACCTTGCTGGCCAAGGTAGCGTTGAGCAAGCACGAAGACAAACAGTAGAAACTTTCGCCGTGTGCGGGCGGGCCTTATCTTGTTGAAATATAAGCCCAGGATGGCATGATATGAAGGGCAACACAACGGGGCGTAGAATATCGTCGACTCCCCGTTGTGTTGCCCGCTGTGCTGTAAGGGTGCCGCGGATGACAACCAAAAGGGTCCTGCTATGAAATGCAATGGCACCCCAGACCATCAATCTCGGTTGTCAGACCGTATGGTGGAAGACAGTCAGGTTGGTATCCCACCGATGTCCGGAGCGTCTCCACACACCTATTCGCTCGTCATCGGGGCTCACTTCGAATGGGGACTCAACATTGAAGACAATTCTACTCCAGTGACATTCCAGGTTGAATATACCCGACACCACTGCAAGCGGGCTTGTCGGTGTACAGAGGTCAATGGTAGTCATCGCAAGGGGTGCCGTGAGCTCGGCCCCCTTTCTCTGAGCCGCCTATGAATGGTCCTTGCGGTCACTGAAGCACCTGTTGCACGTACGACCGATGATGAATCTGGGGCTGCGAGTACCGCTCTGACGATTGCTTTGTCCTCACGTTCTGTCGTTTCTCTAGGCCTACCGCTTCTTTCTTGACGCTGTATTCGGGCATGGTTCACCCATTCCTGCCAACATCGTCCTATATTGGCATCGCTTCTATCCAAATGTCGAGCGATTCGCCGATTAGACCAACCGGCTTCTTTGAGCCCAACTATACATCCTCTTTCAAATTCTGACATCCAGGGCCTGATTTTCTATTAGGCCCGGTAGGCCCGGGCCTAGCAGCCCCCCCCCAAAAAAAAATAAATAAATAATTATTTTAAAAGAAAAATTCCAATTAATATTTTTATTATTATTTTACCTTTTTTAACAGCAATTTTTTTATATATCCTTTCAAATTTCATTGATTGGTTCATCATATGTGTAGTTAGTTATATGTATAGTTCATCATATGTTATAGTGTATATAAGGGATAAGTTTTTCTGGTTGCATTGTATTGGTGTTTTAATGATGAAGTTAATATGTTGTATTGCTTTTTGTTATTTGATAATGTTCTAGGCTTCTACGCTTCAAATAGCCAATTCTTGGTAAAATGGTTTTTTCACAATGATTCATGATTTTTATTATGAGTCAATTTTGGAAATTTTATGCCCACATCAGTGTTAGGGGGACCCCATCCCGAGTTGTGCCTAGAGTCAAGAATTTTCTAAATCGGGCCCTCCTGACATCTGCGCATATTGTTCGCGCACCTTTATGCGAGGCATAGTTACTGTCTACCTGAGTACACGGAATGAAATTCGCAAAGAATTTATGACCTGGAATCGAAATTTCTCCTCTTTCATATCCTGCCAGTTGCGTAGTTAAGATGCGCTGCAGCGTCACATGTTCATTCATTGGCTGCCAAACTTTAAAATTTTGCATTTTCCGTCAAAACCTGTATGCATATGAATTTGTGTCCAATTTGCATTACCCCTTCTTGGTGCACTTTTTTTTCCTTTTTTTTCTTCTTTTTTTGGTGTGTGTGTGTCTGTCTAAGAGTGTATTTATCATTGAATGGAAAAAATTGTGACGAGCAATGTGAAGCTAAAAATTTTATATATTATTTTGAACAATTTTCAACAATTATTTTGATAACTGTACAAAGTAAAATACTCGAATTATTAATACAGTCTCGAAAATGCTGCAAGGTTCTCATGAAAATATAGAGAAATACGTTGAGATGCTTTCATCACTCCTAACCCAATTCCAGAACTAAAGGACTAATTGGGAGTTTGTTAAAAACGATACCCTTGAGTTATCAGCTCTATGGAATACGGAACCTTGTTTTCAGGGACGGATTTCCCATAAGGCCAACCTAGGCCATGGCCTAGGGAGCAGCCGTTAAGAGGGCGTAAATTTAGAAGAAGTAACAACCAAATTATAAAATTTTTATCGATATAAAACGAGAAAGTTACATTTTTTTCTTTTTCATATTTATTTATATATTCTTAGTATCGCTAAAAATGTTATTTGAAAATATACGCATTTTGAAATAACCTTTTCGTCAAGTGACTAATTATTTTTTCCTTCTTTTTCTTTCATTCTTTTCCCAATCATCCATTATGAGTTAACGAGAAGCAGGTTAAGAATTCTTGCAATTTGAAGGGATTATGATTGCAGAAAGCAGTCGGACTTGAACCCCACTAAAGACAACTTCCGCTGTATCTTTCGATACTTTTGACAAAGAGCAAACAGCCCTCGCTTTTTCCTCCAAAAGCAGATTTCAGACCAGGGGCAGTCCGATAAGAAGACTAATAGTTTTTAAACTCCCAACCCATCGTCATCTGTCCAGAAATTGCCGTCCCGTTGTCAAAGGAGCGTGCTATAACGAACGGTGGCACCCTCCAGGTTTAGAAACTGTTTCAAAGTGAAAGAATCATTGTGTGAACACTGGACTAGGGTGTCTTTCTGTGCACGGTGTTTCTTTCAAGAAAAATGGACTATTATATGGAAACCGCTAGAGTGTCTGCAACCTGAAAGGGTCGTCTTAGAAAAGAGACAGTTAATTTTGTCAAAGGGAACCGAAATATTTGTCGGTTCTTTTCTTCTAAATTTTTCCCTGGGAGGAGCCATAAGTCGGGCAAATCAGAGTTCCCAAAAGTGAACATCTAAGGGGACCGCGTACCAATCCCGGTTGAGAGGGAATTAAAAGGAAGGAGAGGACTGATGGAGCCTCAAGGTGTTAAAGGGCAGGGCCCGTGTTTGGTTTTGATACGAAAAGAGACTTGTTTTTCCGTTAGAGTGTGATCTGCAAGCTCATTTTGGCTGAGTGCTTTGTCAACCTTTTGCAGTATACAAAACATAAATTGGTGTTGTGAGCTTACTATTTCAGTTAGTTTTTTCATCTGGACCTATGAACATTTCTTGCTATTTTAAACAAACACCTTTTCTATCGTGTAATTTCCAGATCTAAAGTTTTAAATATTAACAGTTATAAGGTGAGTTTAGTTTTAATTTATTTTAATATTAACTTGATTTGCTTTGAAAAATGTTTTTATTATTATTATTATTAATCATTATTATTTTTGTTTGATTTTTTTAATGAGTGTACTTGATTTTAATTTGGTTAATTAAGCTAAACCTGGGCTGGGGTCTCTAAACTTTTCATTATGAAAAGGGATGAAATGTCATTTGTCATTTGACTGAAAAGTCTCGTGTTGGGTGTTGTGTTATAGAAGACTCTAATAGAAAAAAATAATAATAATCTAGAATTAGATACGAGTGTTATTAAAAGTACATTATGTTTGTTTAAATAGTTCAGTTTTTTGCCATTTAAAGCTAAGGGTCTTTTATACTTTTAGTCTAAATGTAAAAGTTAAAAATATTTTTTTAAAGAGAACTATTTAACTTTTTTTTTAAATTTTGAACTTTTATTAGTGTGCTAGTTGCTATTTTTAATATAAATTATTTTTATTCCATATAGTTATTTTTATGTCAATTAATACAGATATGAGAACTTTGCTTTTATATTGTTTTTAGCTCGTTAGTTCAATTGTTTTGCACCAACATTTTTATGTGTTCTTGTTCATGCTTTTCCTTGTTCAAACTTTCCTTTTAATTAATAACTAGTGAGTAACTTAAAATGAATGTAACACTTTTTTTAAGTTTGCTTGAAAATTGCTCTATACCTTCTAAAATTTATATTTTAGATGAAAACAAAATCTGTCAATATGTAAAAATATGTTCTAAAAATAATATTCTATGTTTAAGTTAGAATTTTCTGATTGCGTTTTTAAATGGAAAAATTTAAGCTTTGAAACAATGTGGAAGAAAATCCGGGGCTACCTTCGTCTAAACTCAAATATTATTTAAAACAAGGACATAACGTTTCGTAGCAAGTTTACCTCCCAAAACCTAGGGTAATATATGTGTTAAAAAATCACTAGTTTTCATAAAAAAAAAATTTATATATATATATTTTGTTATCATATTTTAAGGTCTTTTAAAACAAAGTATGCTTTTTTAATTAAAATTAAAGCTCTGCAAATGAATTTCCAAAATGAAGCGATCTCTGTTAGAGTAAAGTAACCTTTTCTTATACTTATCTGGAGTTGTATTTTGAGATAAATTCTTAAATATTGATATTTTATATAACTGTAAAAGCAAAAGCAATTAAAGATGAACAATTTTATCATTTTATTTTTTAAAAGCTAAACTACCGAATAAACGTGAAACGATCAATTTTAGTTGAAAAGCAAAAATGCATTTTATCTCCCTTATAAAATGAACTTTTATATTACAGTTGGCTCTCTGTTTAACGACGCTCTACTTAACGACGATCTCTGTTTAAGGACGATATTTCCCAGTCTCGGCCCCTAGGACGTAAAAAAAATTCTATTTAAAGACGACGTTGTTTCTGTTTAACAACGAATTTTTTTTACCTGATAAACTTTTTCTTCAACATTTTATGCGCAGGAGGGGAACCTTCTGTGGGGGAATACAAGTTTGGTTTCAATAACAGACCTGGAATTTCTTTGATGTTTGCAATGTTGCAATCATAGACTTGTTGTAGTGGGAAAAAAGGGGGGGGGGGATCTTGGAAGATCAAATACTCTTTCATGGAGCTCTTAGTGCGGGATCTGAATCACTCTATTGTCACTACAATCTGTTGTCACGTGACTTACGAACTGTCCGATAGCAGCCCTCTCTCACTCCTTCCGGGAAGAAGTTGTTCATGTTTAAAGAATTCATGGTTGTGTATAGGAGCTCATTCCTGTATGAATACGAGGTGAGCAGAGCAAAATGGCATCAAAGCGAAAGCCTCTTACGCTACATGAAAAGATGAAAATATTGAAGACTGGGAAGAAAGTGTTGGAACAACAAAAGTCCAATTCGCAAGACAATTTCAGCTACCCGAGTCTACTCTTAAAAGGCATTTTAGCAAGCAAAGAGAAAATTCTTGAAGCAGCACAAAAATTTGGTTTGGGATCCATATCCAAACGGCAGAAAATTCAATGTGGCCGATCAGAAGAGTTGGATAAGGCAGTACTGCAATGGTTTCATGAAGCAAGAGCATCCAACATTCCCATTTCTGGAGTGATATTTAAAGAAAATGCTATAGTTCTGGCAGAAAAGTTTGGAATGCAAAATTTTTAGGCTACGGGCGGTTGGCTAGCAAAGTTCAAAGAAAGATATGAGCTTGCATTTAAAAGCATATTTGGCGAAAGTGGCTCCGTGGATGAAAAAATAGTCCTATTCTACAATATGGTGCCTAATAAAAATTTTAACGTATATGGGCGAAAAGTGCTTTGATGGAAAACACAGTAAGGAACGATTGACTGTTTTACTGTGCACTAATTGGGATTGATCTGAGAAATTTCCACCACTATTTATAGGCAAATCAAAGCAACCAAAGTGTTTTAAGAATATCACCAGGAAACCTTGTGAGTACCGGAATATTAATAAAACGTGAATGACATCACAATTTTTTATTGACTGGATTAGAAAATTTCATGCAAAAATGCATCAAGAAAAGAGAAGAATTTTACTTTTAATCGACCGTTGCACTGCACATACTCCAAATATCCCTGGACTTACAAATTTGACTATTCATTTCGTACCAGCTAATTGCACTAGCAAGTTGCAGTCATTAGACCTGGGTATCATTCGCAGTGTGAAAGCATACTACTGAAAGTCTTTAATTAGGAAATTAATAAACAATTCGGCTGTCAGTATGAAAATTAGAAAAATTACGATCTTGGAAGTAATGCACATGATAACATCAGCATGGAAAGAAGTTTCTTCATCCACAATAAAAAAATGCTTTCGCGTTGCTGGAATTCACAAAGATATTTTAGTGGAGCTGCAAAGTACGTATGTAGAAATCAACGAAGATGATATTACCCCTGAAGAATGGAGAAGTCTTGTTGAAGATGAGGATGTTTCAATTCAAGATTTCTACAATTGTGATGAATCTGTTTTAACAACAGATTACAGAAATGTTGAACAAATTTATGAAGATATAGTAAACGAAAACACAGTGTCAGACGAAGAAGGTGAAGTTGAAGACACGGAAACGAGACACTGTCACTGTCTTACACAGATGCAACTTCTGCTCTAGATGTTCTCCAACTCTATATTACATCGAATATGTCGAATATGGAAGATGACACATTTAACATTTTAGAAAATCTGGAAAAGAGAATAACGAAAACAAGGCGAAAAATGAAGCAATCAACACTTTTTGACTTTTTTGAAACCTAATTTATTGTATTGTTTGTACTCTTTTTTCAATGTAATTTAAAATAACTTTTTGGAAATATAATAATAATGATGATAAAAATGACATTTTTAAACACGCCAATATATTAAGAAATATATTGACAGTCCTAAGCCCGTAAAGTGTGAAGGGAAATATTATTTTTTCACAAATTCTGTTTAACGACGATCTCTACTTAAGGATGATTTTTCCCGGTCCCTTGAAAGTCGTTAAACACAGAGCCAACTGTAAAAACTAGGGGCTTCACCCCTAGGCTCGCTACGCTCGCTCCTCTGTTAAGCTATGTCCACACTTTTGCGCTCTCGGGTTCGATTTCGCTTTCGACATGTCGCACGGAGAGAGAAATGTGAAGCATGCTCAGAGCGATGCTTCACCACCTGCAAATTCCAGGACAGCGCATGCGCCGCGATAGAGCATGCGATATCGCAATTGTATCCAACCCGAGTGAATTTTCATGCTGAATTCCGTGCGATTTTCTATTATCCAAGGCAGTTTTCAAGCCAGTGTTCAGAATGTCGCAGTCTTTGGAAGAAATTTTAAATTTTATTGGTGATTACAGAAATTTACCGGCATTTTGGGATGTCAACCACTCCGCATACACAAATAAAATTATTAATACATTTAAAATAATTATTTAATAATAATTAATGTGTATTGTTTTAAAATAAAAACTAAATGTATTTTTAAACAAAGCAAATTGAAAAAAAAATTTGAAAACTTGTACTATATCATTGAAATTTTCTTTCTGAAATACAGGGAGAAGATTTCAAAAATATGCATCAGCTAATTTGTTATTATAAAAATACTGAATAAAAAAATCTCCATAGCTTATCATAGGAATTAAAGACCCACTTTGAAAAAAAATAGATGTTTTAGTGTTATAAAAGCAGGTTACGACCTGAATTCGCGTTTTGCGTGACGTAATTTTTCCCATGTCATGCATTGCTTGCATCCAAATGCGTATGATCTTGCATGTATGATTTTCATTTGAAGCTAAATATCATCGACACATTTTAAATGTCTCGCCGGAGCCTTTAATCGCTCGCCGGAGCACTCCATAAGTGTTTATATATGTATAAATATACACTCTCACTGCTGTTCGATGTGTCAGTAGATGTAAGCGATGGTTGTATGAATAATAAATGTGGTTTTAAACAAGCCTCTCGTGTCCATGGATTCTGCGTCCCACACTTTTAACGTGTCCTTCAAATACACACACACAATATATATATGAATGTATGTATACATGTAAGCCCGGCCGGGGCTTACATGTATACATACACTTTATTTTTTGCTTACTTTATTTTATTTTTTTTTTAACATTACGAAATGTTTTTCGAAATTTTCGGAACAGTATTTAATATTTACCAGCGTACAGTGAAAATTAAATAAAAAAATTTAAGGAAGAAACGTGTTACAAAGATACGAAAACTTTTATTTTTGCAAAGTCTGATAAGTGCACACAATACACAATGATTATCATAAACACAATGAAACGCTTGTAATGTTTAACAGAGCTTGACAAGGGTTTTTTAGAGTCTAATATTTGTGAGCGATCATCAATTATACATCGTAGTATGAAGGTAGAATATTTTGATAAAGGTTCTTGTCTGCTCAACAGAAGACAAAGTTCCTTTTCCTACAGTTGCAAAATGCGAATCAGTTCAGCCCTTTCGCCGTTCCTTACACTTGCGAGGAAGAAACGTTGCCCGGAGAGTACCGCTTGGAGGCGGGCTGTCGAACACTCCCCTTTACAGCAAGACCATCCGCGCGGCCCGATGCCAGTGGGCCGGCGTGTTTCTCACTTTTTTTTCATTTTTTTTTAATGGAGGCACGATGTTTGGAGGATACATTTCCCAGCCTGATGTTGTTGGCTCAGAAATAAAAAAATCAATTTGTGGTGAAGAGGTTGACACGAGCCAGACGGTAGCGGCACTGGTGAGGAGGAAGATACAAGCCAGATGGTAGTGGCTCTGGTGAAGAGGAAGCTACAAGCCAGATGGTAGCGGCTCTGGTGAAGAGGATGATACGAGCCAGATGGTAGTGGCTCTGGTGAAAGGATGATACGAGCCAGATGGTAGCGGCTCTGGTGAAGATTATGATACGAGCCAGGTGGTATCGGCTGTGGTGAAGATGAGAAAGACATGAAGCAGATATTTAGGTGGTTTCGAGAAGAGGAAGAAGAAAGCAGACTTCAGTAACACTAATAAGCATGAGTAACCGATGATTTCTAGCTGCAGGCAACAAAGTGTTGGAAAAACTGAAGACAGTGTGCGATGAGTTGCAAGAATTTTAAATCCCAAATTGTACGGATATTTAAAGTTCTATAGAGAGACAGTGGATGATTACACATAAAAAAAGCTGTTTTAGAAATTTAGTTCATCGATGGAAAATCTTCATACAATTTTGTCTATGTAGGCTTGTTTGGTTAGTCTTTTGCTGAAGGCCGGAAACAACTGCACAAAAGTCGCCATATTCTTTTCTTTAAACTAAGTCGAGGTACATCAGTTGTAGTTTGGATGTCGCAGTCATTCAAAAACCTTTCCATGAGCGGGTTTGGAGGTTTAGGAACCTTACGCAATACCAGGGCAGAATTAGGAGGCTTTCGGGGAGGTTTAGGAGGTCTAGCATCAACATATTCGTCCATAAAGCTTTCAGTGGCAGTTTCATAAATATCAACGCCATCTTCTTCCTCAACTGCCAGGCAAACTTCTTTTGACATTTTCCCCTTTATTTTTTTCTTTCAAATAAAAGCGTAAAATTGGTAAATACAAAAGCCTGATAAAGAAAATGCAGTAGACGTCCGACGTAGCGAACAAGAACACGGCAGACACGATAAGAACGAACTTGTCCAATGATAGATACTTCAACAAAGAACAATAAAAAGATCTCGATGTCAAGAGATATTAGAAAATTTCAAAGAATTCTCAAATTAAAATAAAAGCAATTACGATAAGCTTTCAAGCGCTTAAACCTTCACACATAAGTATTAGGTTTAAAATGGCGACTGGAAAAATCATTTGTTGCGTAGCAGATCTGTTGTAAAAATCTTTATGATAATTAGCATTGTTGATGATTAACAATACTAAGAGCAGTTTACACAACACTGAGAAAGAACGATATCCTCTGAACAATGCTTAATATTTTCTCTTTATTTATGGCTATAATTAAGAATGTTGTTTCGTATATTTTGACAGTGTGGTCATTCATAAATGATTACTGCCTTTAAAGATGCATAGATAAATTGAAAAGTTTTATGTAACACGTAATAGTTCCCCCTTAAACGCTTTAGCACAACACTGTCCTATTAGCTTGACCCGGGGGCATCTTTACCCGTCCGGGTCCGATTTCACTTTTCTCCACTGACAAACACAAATAGGGACTCTTTTTTCCCACCTCTCACATCCTGGTCGCGGAGACATGTCTTACTTTGTTCCCCACATTTTTCTGCATCTATTGGTATCGGTCTCGACTCCAAACTCCCAGCTGTTTCGGAGGAGATAGCGTGACAAGCTTTTGACTGCCGCTGCAGCGGGAGTTACCTTTTTTTTAGAATAGAGAGATAAGAGATAATTGTGATAAATTATTATAAAAACTTAGATTTTCAGTGTTGGGTAAATGTGTTGTTCAAATATCTTTTCAAATTTCAGGTAGTGGACAGACATCCTATCTCTCATCTACTATTTGTGATGAATTCATCGAGATCCTAGCTAAAAAAGTACTAACACATATTGCTAATGAAGCTAAAACATCAAAGTACTATTCCTTTGTTGTAGATTCAACTCCTGATATCTCGCATGTGGAACAGCTGTCGTTTGCTTTGCGATATGTAAAAAATGGGAAACCTGTTGAGAGATTTATAAAATTTTTACCTAACGTTGGCTACAAAGCCCATGAAATGTTTGAAGCTGTTATTAAGACTGTCACTGATCTCTACCTTGATATCTTGAAATATCGGGATCAATCATATGACAGTGCAGCTAATATGGCTCGTGTTTACTCAGATCTTCAGGCTAGGATACTTGAAGTTTCTCCTCTTGCATCCTTCATACCTTGTGCAGGACACTCTTTAAATTTAGTGGGCACACATGCTGTAGATTGCTGCATTGAAGCCACATCGCTTTTTAATTTGCTTCAAGAACTTTATAATTTTTTCTCGTCGTCTACAGCGAGGTGGAAAGCATTGAAGAAAAATAGTACCCTTACCGCAAAAAGCCTCTCCACGACACGATGGTCGGCAAGATATGATGCTTGTAGAGCATTAAAAGAAGATTGGTTTGCAGTCATAAAAGCTCTAAAATACTTTGAAAGTGACGAATGTCAAAAATCAACAACAAGAGCAGAAGCTAGAGGTTTGCTAACGAAGTTGCAAAGGCTCGAAACAGTATTCATGGCACAGTTTTGGGGAACGGTGCTGATTAGACTTCACCAAGTCAATAAGTATGTACAAAACGTAGAACTTGATGTTTCAGAAGTTGCCACAGTTCTTCAGTCACTCGTAAAGTTCTTGTTAGAACTGCGAGAACAATTTGATGTATATGAAAACACAGCTTTGGATATTTCTGAAAAGAAAGTTTATGAGCATGATGAAAAGCGTCAGGTTTTCAGAAAACTACAAGCTGACGAAAAACGTGAAGGCGAAGTTAATTTAAACGGACGTGATATCTTTAGAGTTAATACCTATTTCACGATTGTGGACAAACTCAAATCAGAGCTTGAGAAGAGGTCACAAGCTTATAGAGAGCTCGGTGAAAAATTTAAAGGAATTACTAAAATTTGGTCACTGACTTCTCTTGAGCTTGAAGAAAAGGGAAGAAAATTACAGGCAATTTTTAAAGATGATTTGGAGCCTGCATTATGTGATGAACTGCAATATCTAAAATCTCACATAACTAAGTGCAGCATTAGGTCGAAAAGTCCCTTAGCAATTTGCAAGTGGCTACGTGAAAGAGGATTACAAACAGTGTATCCAAATGTTGATATCGTATTGAGAATGTTTGTGTGCACACCTGCCACAAATACCTCTGCAGAAAGATAT
Source organism: Dolomedes plantarius (assembly GCA_907164885.2). NCBI lineage: Eukaryota > Metazoa > Arthropoda > Arachnida > Araneae > Dolomedidae > Dolomedes > Dolomedes plantarius. The sequence goes on from OU015500.1 coordinate 101,662,574, forward strand.
TTTTCTGCACTAAAAAGAATCAAAGATCATTTAATATCTTTGCTGCATCAAGACAAACTAAATGCCTTGGCACTTCTTTGCATTAAAGCAGATTTAACAAGATCTGTTGACTTCAATGAAACTATTGAAGAATTTTAATGGGCGAAAGCACGAAGGAAAAAATTTTAATTGTAATTTTTAGATAAATTAGAAGAAATTATGTAGAAAATTTTTATTAAAAATATGTTATTCAAATGTTTATTCAGTATATATGTTTCAAAAACTCTTACTGTATATTAAATCTAATGTTATAAGTCAAAAATTTAAGTGGAGGGCGCAAAATGGTGCTTTGGCCTAGGGCATAAAAATATGTAAATCCGTCCCTGCTTGTTTTCCCCAAAAAAGATTGCGTCGTGTGAAAAAATTCTTTGATGAATTACAAGTAGATGAGCGTATTGAAACAGTGAATAATGTGTTCAAAGTCGAGGTGTTTTATAGAGTAATGGATTTAATAATTAATCAATTAACTATTAGATTTGAATCTTTTCCACAATTATGTACACTTTTTAAATGTCTATCACTTGCATAGCTCGTCGCGTCACCTGATAAAAGTATCTTGGAAGGATCAGAATTGTTACAATCGGCATATCTTTCATTTCACCTAGTTTGGGACCCCAACTGCTTCGATTTAAAGTGTGCTTTTATATTCAATTAAAACAAACTGCTTCTATACGCGAAGTTGCTGAACTACTTTTAATTCACACCACAGCCTGAAGTAGCTTCTCTGACAATATTACAGAATGCATGATTTTTTAAACTTTACCGGTGACGACAGCGAAATCAGAACGAAGTTTTTCAAAGCTGAAATTAATCAAAACATATTTAAGAAGCAACATGTCAACACCGTCTTGGTCACGATAGCAATTGAAAGAACAATAGCTTGTCAACTTGATCTGGAGAAAATGATTTAGCGACTTGCAAACGAGAAAACTAGAAAACAACAATTTTGAAGGATTTTTTTATGTGTAAACTAAACACGCTGAAATACATTTTGTCAATAGAGTTTATAAAATATATTATAATAATATTAGTGGGTACTCCGTACTTAAAGAATTATTTGTTTTATTACTATATTCATATTTATTAAATTGAATTTCTTATTGTTGAAATGTCTCGAATTTCAAATAAATTGTTATTAAGTAAGGTTTTAAAATCGAAATAAGAGTAGATAGAAAACGCATTTCGCCAGAATTCTTCCAAGAACAAGTGGGCGCACCGATTTTACTTGCTCCAGGGCGCTGAAAATGTAGCTACGCCACTGAATGACAGCATGTTGAAAACTTCCATGTAAGAAAAATGTGATGGGTTGATACGAAGATCGATAAAGGTGGTAGCCAGTGTGAGTTTTTTTTTTCCAGTATGCGAAAAGAAAAAGTTCCTAGCCAACCATCAAGACATTAGGAATATTCGTGGTAATCTGGGGTATGATACTTAGAAAAAAAATCTTGTGCTGTACGTGAGGCTAATGTAGACAGTTGGAAAGGGGACTTGTAACAACATTGTTTTAAGTTGGCAAGTGAATCATCGACTACATTATAATCCACTATAGCTGACGTATGTGGATTTGATTACTCGTGTTAACCTGGTTTAGTGAGTAGAATGCCAATTGCGAGCGAATCAAATTATAAGAAAAATAATTACAAGATAAAATGAACTTTTTATATACCATTTTTTAAATTTTCTGTTGAATCATATAAACTTGACAATTCTATGTATTAATAAATACTTTTTAAAATTTTTTGATGAATTATCCCATCAACTTGAAAGAAAATAAAGTTAATTGGAAGTTAACTTGCGTTTAACTTTTCGTTCCCGTCCCGGCCGATAGATGGCTGCACCAGTCTACAAAACAAAATTAACTGAAAAAGAATGTAAATCTGCTTAAAGATGGATAAAAGTATTAAAAGAATGCATTGTCATCGTGTTCTGAGCTATTCTAAAAGTTTCAAATGTCTAGCTAGTCGGGAAGTCAGTTAAAAATCGATTGCAAGATTTGTACTGGACAAACACACGCACAAACAAGAAAGCGAGTTAATAAAAACATGGTAATGAATGGGGTTATGTATCTTCGCGTTAAATCGACTTACTTGTTTGTATCCTAATTAACTTGAAATAGAGCCTCTTTGGCTTTTTACATCTCGTCCATGGCTAGACGGAAGATTTTATGCCGTTTGTTTTCAGATTGTGGATTTGAATTCACCTCTGTGATGAAATTGTTTAGAGGTAGGATAGTCCTTTTATTAAACTCGCAAAATGTTTGCACAGGCAGAATGGACTCCCACATTTCTGAAGGTCACTAGTAATGGAGTGCTGCGGGTAAGGTAGGTTTCAAGTTGTCAGTAGAATTCGTCCGGTGAATATCGCGGTTTCGTCATCGAGATGTTCTTTAAAAACAACGGTTCTGTAAACTGCGACATGGAGGGCATTTAGGACGCGCTTCGTGTTCTATGCAACTGATGACGTTCCTGATCGAAAAGCAATCCTGTGATGGGTTGCTTAACTAGATAGTTAGTACTTTTCGAAAATTTAAAGCTTTTTACTGTAAATTGTGTCGTTCGATTCTTTATTAGCCTCTGAAATGTGGGAGTTCCTTTTGCCGAACTCTGTATTTAAAGATGAAGTGAATAATCATTCAGAACCGACCGAATGTGTTGGATAATTAAAAAACACGTGTCATTGTGAGAAACTTTCTATCATAATAATGTAAGTGACGTCACAGTTTCTATGTTCAATATTAGCTTCATTCCTATGCACCGAACAGGGCGTGGCACAGCAACCAAGGCCTTCCGTGGTTGAATTCTTGTCGGTGGATACTAGCTTCATTCAGATGGTAATGACAGATTCTAAAATCATAGGGTCGATATGAAATATGTCTTTTTACAACAGTTCTTTTGCGAAAACTTCAAATATAATGAAATGAAATGAAATGCGTTGGGTTGAAAATCATTAGATGTTTCATCATAGATGCTTTAAGCCTTTACTTCAATGTGTACATGTATTTCATAGTTAAGAAAATAATACCATTCCGTGTATGCAAACTTTAAAGGTCTTCAAGGAATTTAAGTTTTGAAGAAATATCTGGAACTCTTGATTTTGGATTCATTCATAGATTATCATTCGAACAGTGTTACATTTTCTCATAAAAGAGTGAATGTTGTCAATTAATAAAGGTTTGTATGAACAGAAAACGAAGACAGCCTTATGATTTTAAATATCTTGAGATATTTAAAGGATTAAAGTTTTGCAGAACTGTTTAAATGTCTGGAAACTTCCAGTTATGGACGTATTGGGATGAAGTAAGTGATTTTCTTATACTTTTTGTTATTTGTTTTAACCATTAAATGCTGATTCAATCAAATACTTAAATTTATATGGTAGCGCACCAAGAAGTCTGTTTGGATTATTTATTAATCCGCGGATTTCTTTTGAATTTATTTCCAAAGTATATGAGAAAGCAAAATAAGCTTCGTTATTATCTAAAAGAAGTTCTTTAAATACTAAACTGACAACTCGACAGCAATTTTGTCAAGCAAATGAGGCGGTGAAAGGCAAAGTGGTGTAAGTCACATTTTCAACTTTTTTATTATTTGAGGGCAAAAATGTAATCTCCATGTACAATTTATAGTGAAATTGCAAATAATTATTATTTGAAATATTATAATAATTATTATGTATTATAATTTGTTCAATTTATAGTGGAATTTTTTGTAGTTTTTGCAGTGCAAACGCTTTGGACTTACACCACTTTGCCTTTCACCGCCTCAAATGTCTGTGTGTTTTATATAAACACGCAATATTTTCCTGGTTAGCGGGTGAGAAACTGAGGACCTTAATGGGTTGATCTGCATAGTACTTGGTGTCCTCAGATCTTTCCTTAACCAAAATCTTTTGCAGGATTTATTAGGATTTTAAGACTTGGCCTCTTTAAAACTGGTTACAAGAAAAACGGTCTTTGCAGATTTCAGTTATTTGTAGTATTTACACAGAATTAGCAGTGAAAGCTCAATGGTATTCAGTGGCGCACCCAGGGAGGGGGGCAAGGAGCCCTGCCGCACCCAGGGGGCAAAGAGCCCTGCCCCCCTAAAGAAATAGAAATTGCATTATAAATATTGATTTTGCATTATATATATTTTTATCCGTTCCTCTCCCCCCCCCCCCCATGCATTATAAATATTTTTCTCCGTTCATCTCGCCCCCCCCCCTCCAAGAAAACATCCTGGGTGTGCCACTGATGGTATTTATAACCTTTTTCAACTTATTTTTGTAAAATGGCTTTCTATAGGGTACTATATAATAATAATAATAATAAAAGGGTGGGTGGGAAAACAATTTGTGCCTGAAACACTATGTCAAATTTTGAACCTGACCCTTTCGGCCCCACCGGGACATATGACCCGCAGATATTTCCAAATTACTCAATGGGATAAGTAAGAGTGAAATTTATTGGAATGCATGTCCCACTGATTTCTTGCGATTACATTCATATGTTAGTGTGACTTTTTCCAAAGTACATATGTCCCGCCAGTTGTTTGTTTTTTTCGTAACAGTTTTTGACTAGAGTAAAAGTTTTTGCATTCTGGCAGCCATTTTAGGCAGAGATACATGAGTGGAGACGTGTGTTGTTTTCGTTTTGTGCTGTGTATGTCTATTTTTGCTAAATCAAGCAGTTTATTTGAAGTAAATAAATAATTATAGTAGATTTTGAAAAAAAAAATATTACGGGACATATGTCCCAATGATCTGTTTTATTGGGACATTATTGTCCCAGTGGTTATATAAAGATATCTATGCCTCACTCTTAAAGCTTGTCAATTCAGTATTTTTAGGCATATCATGAATCGAAGGAAGGGATTGACAAATAGAGAAATAATGAAATTGTTGAATCAACAGCGATGAATCGGACGATTCAGATGCAGACAAGGAATATGTGCGTAATTCCTCTGATAGTGATAGTTGTGAAGAATTGTTGGTATGGTACATTGCAAAAACTTTTTTGCAATGTACCATACATAGAAAGGTCATGAATATTGTTGTATAGATGTCTTGCGATAAAGTTGCTTCAAAAGTGTTATAAAATTAATTTAGAACTTGGGAACTGAACTTTTCACAGTATCTTATATGTCACCCCAACACCACTGGGACACATGTGTCCCATCTAAAAAGACCAGTGAGACACATATGTCCAACCTCCACAATTGTCCCTACAGTTAATTTTTGCTTTTATTTTGGAAGAATATTGCTATTTCTACTTTATTTGACCTACTAAAGCCCTAATTTACCTTATTTTTTGGAAAAGAAAAATACTGGTTGCGAAAGGGTTAATTTGTGGCAAAGAACATCGCTATCTTTTTCCACAGCAAATAAATATTACATCATTCATCTAGATGTGTTCCCCCAACTTTTTCGAAGCGCGACCACCCTTTAGTGGTTCCACGCAGGCCCAGATTTTCCATTAGGCCCAGTAGGCCCGGGCCTAGGGGCCCCCGAATGTTGGGAACGGGGGGGGGGCAAAATTTTTATTTTAAAAGAAAAAATTCCCAATTCAAATTTTTTTAATAGCCCCTTTGGTAAATATGAAGAACATGATACGGTTTCTCGCCAAGCCTTTTGTTTTCGCCAACGGCTTGGCGTTTGGCGCGTTTTTGGGTTTGCTGTTTTTCCCTGCACGGTTCTTCTTTCCCATCATGGTTTTTCTTTTCACCTTGTGAAAAATTGAAGTATCGCAAGCGCGTCTCGCAAGATGAATGCAAACGCGGTGTTCTGCAATGAAGAATTAATTCAAAACGTAATCATCGCAATTTGTTCGTAAAAAAAATCTATCGCAGCCTGTATAAAAATCGTAGGCGCAATTGGATACGCCAGTGATTCTCAACCTTTTTTTTGTTATGGTACACTTTTAATAATTTTAAAATTTGGTGGCACACTAACAATAAGATAATTTCCTAAGAATTTTACTAGATGATTGATGTACTTATAATATAATTTGTTAAAATAGCAACGAAATAGTTTTCATTGAAATATAAAATGAAATTGCATTTCAAAGTAAACAAAATGTTTAACTACAAATTGCTTTTAGTGCGAAATCTGAGCTTTTTTTTTGATAACTTCATCTATATTTGGGCTTAAACATGATAATGCTACTCTCATTTTGTGATCTAGATTTAAAAGTCTGTAACCCGGTGGGTTTCCTTGGTACTTTATATTTTCTGTCTCCACAAACACTGAGGCCCCAATCCCCCCCCCCCTACCCTTGTTGGGTTTTTAATTATATAGGTACTGAACAGTTTTTAATTAATAGAAAATAAAGCGTAGTATGTGATTATTATGGGATTATTTACTTTCTAGCATCTGATTTGCATTTTATGGACAATACAGCTACTACGATCTAAATTTTAAAGGGATGTTAACTGCTAAATAGAGAAAATAAGTGTTTATGCAGTAGTCACAGGCTATATGTTGTAGGTAAATGCCGTGGTATTTCATGATATGCTAAGCGTACCCTGTCACAAGCGCATTGTACGAAAATATGTAACATTGATAGAAGTTGCTAAAATTAGTAACATATCCGATTAAGTTTTAAGGGGGAAATGTTTTAAGTATATATACAGTGTAATATGCAAAAAGCTAAGTAAAATATAAAGTGCAGTATTGTGTAAACAACTGTACTGAGTTCCATAATATGTATAATTATATAAATTTAAACAGTGAGTATATATAATATACAATGTGCAGTGTATATATAAAATATAATGTGTAAGGATGAAGTACAGTGTACAATGTATTTATAAAATATTATGTTAGCGTTTGTTAAAATTAAGTATAGAACTATGCAAAAGTTGTACTGAAGTCTATACGATGAATAATATATGGTTAAATAATGTAAGATTGACTGCAAACATGTGATACACCGTGACTGTGTAAACAAAAATAACGGGTGACACAGTAAACGAAGGTTTGCTTAGAGGACCCATGCGTAAAAATATTATAAACTATTTATGAATACAAGAAAGTATCGTTGATACAATAGGCTGCGTATTGTAAATAAATGAAACGCACGGTAGTAAAAGTAATGATTTGATAATAAAGGAAATAATGAAGGTATATATAACACATTGTACCGAATTTTAAGCTTGGCTGTGGCAACCAAGAAAGAACAAATAAGTTGGAAAACAAACTTCCCGCTGGCTTTATGAAACTCGTAAGCGCACACGGGATCTTCGCTTCGCTCAGATACCCTTGCTCCACTTCGCTACGCTACGTTACGCATCCGTCCAAAAACATCACAGAAAATCCTCTCCCGCTGGCTTCGCTACGCACCGCTGGCTGTAGTACAGTACCACAAAGCTTCCGCTGGCTGTGGCAACCAAGAAAGAACAAATAAGTTGGAAAACAAACTTCCCGCTGGCTTTATGAAACTCGTAAGCGCACACGGGATCTTCGCTTCGCTCAGATACCCTTGCTCCACTTCGCTACGCTACGTTACGCATCCGTCCAAAAACATTACAGAAAATCCTCTGCAGCTGGCTTCGCTACGTACCGCTGGCTGTAGCGGTCAGTAAAACAAAGTTTACGCTGGCTATACGAATTCGTAGGCGTAAACGGCAATTCTCCATACAAAACCTATTGCACACCTGTTTCCAATAAAATCCAGCTTAAACAGCAACCGCCGGCTACGCCATGAATATGCTAGTTGTAGCACTCAGTAAACCAAACCTACTGCTGGGTATATGAAACTTGAAGGCGCGCATGGCTTACTGTTACCTCACTGGGGTCCGACAACCGCCAGTTACGCCATGAATATGCTGGCTGTAGCAATCAGTAAAATACAACACATGAAATATTAACATACCTTTTTAAGTAGGAGGCGAATATATTGCCGTTACTCCTTTCAAAAATCGCCGGAACAAATCAGCTGCATTTCTGTTCTTCCTGCGCCAGATGTACTCAGAAAGGTAAGAATCAAATTCTTCCTCACACTTCCGAGTACTCTGCAAACTCCTCTTAATGGCGCTCCACGTGCCTTCTATTGAGTTGCTGTGCGCACCTGTCTCTGGATCTTTGAAATGCAGACTGTGATTTACTCGAAGGTGCACGAAGCCTTCGGATGAAAGGCAATCGTACGCCTTCCAGCAGTCTGATATTATAGTTGTTCCAGGCAATACATTCTCTCTTATTAAATTAAGTAAAACCTCTTTCGATCTACTTTTAACTACAGAAAAAAAACATTTACCAGATTCCCTCTCAACTCCACCAAATACCCATTTGCCTTCAACTTTCTTCCCTCTATTAAATTTTCGTTTCCCAAACTTGCATTCATCTATTTCCACTATTATACCACATCCACCAATTTTCACGTTCTCACGCAGACAATCCTCAACACAAACCTCCCGGCAAAAATTCCTCCAATCACACACAGAACGATTACTCACTTTCAGCTCTCTTTCGATATTTTCACTTCTATACTTATAAACCCACATGTACGTCATTTTCAAAATAACATTCATCGAGAGCTTGCTTTCACTGAACCAAGACCCTATCCTTACCGACCTACGAATAAAATGTGCATTTTCTCCATAAACACGACACCGCCATTCAAACCCATCCGAAATATCCTTTCGTTCACATAATTCCATTTTTCTATTACATCTCTCGCATTCCAAAGCACTCGATATTAAACCATTCTCCAAACAAAAATCAATCACATACCTGGTTCCCATATAATCCATTCGAAACAAAACACTCAAATCAATTACGTCACTCATTTTGCAACAAGCAACTCTCTAGAAGACACGAACACAAAATTTAACTTTAAGCTAGGGATGGAACGGAAATACTGGACCTGTTACTTTGTAACAGGTATGTCCTAACTGAACTTTGGCCCTGTTACCGATTTTCAAAAGTAACAGGTACGGCGTACGTGTCAAACAATAGAGTACTCCCGGCGAACAGAATATGGCCGCCAAGCGGGGAGCGGGGACGAAATAAGTAAACGCGTATTTTCCCGTACCTGTTACCAGCAAATACTCCCTAGTACGGCGTACGTGTCAAACGATAGAATACTCCCGCCAGGCGGGGAGAGGGGACGAAATAAGTATACGCGTATTTTTCAGTACCTGTTACCAGAAAATACTCCCTTGCCTAGGCGGGGAGCGGGGACGAAATAAGTATACGCGTATTTTTTCGTACCTGTTACCAGAAAATACTCCCTTGCCTAAACGAGTATTTCCACACTCGTTTATAGTTTAAACTTCTACGTACTACGTAGTACGTAGGAAGGGTCGTCGGGAGCATACAAAACAAATAGACGAGTATTTCTACTTGTCTTGTGACCTTAGGAAATATTCGCTTACCTAAACATTTTCACGTTCGTTTATAATCATTATTTTCCAATAAAATTCACAGTTGATCTGAATTTCGTTGGACATATTCTTACTTTCTTCTTCATTTTATTTCATGACTATTATTAAATAGTAATATACTCAAATACCTTTATAAAAATATTTACTTTCATTGCTTTTGAAATGAAAAAACATTTTTTGGGTTAATGTTGTTGATATAATTCACTGATTATTCATTCTATTATTGGTAATCATTTATGTGTTTTATGACAGGTGAAAAAATTGTATCTGCTCACTTGTCAGGATTTTGTGAATTAAATTGTTGATGATAATAAAAACGTCTTATGAAAAAAAATTATTGTATAGCAAACAAGATTAACATTAGCAAAATATAAATATTTTTTAGAAAAAACAACTTGGTATATATGTGCTTGTTGTACAATAGGTATGCAGATTTTATAAAATTAACTGATTATTCATTATATTATTGGTAATCATTTTTGTGTTTTATGACAGGTGAAAAATTGTATCTGCTCCCTTGTCAGGATTTTGTGAATTAAATTGTTGATGATAATAAAAACGTCTTATTGAAAAAAAATTATTTTATAGCAAACAAGATTAACATTAGCAAAACATAAATATTTTTTAGAAAAAACGACTTGGTATATATGCATTTATTGTACAATAGGTATACAGATTTCATAAAATAAACTGATTATTCATTATATTATTACAGCTGGTTCAGACTAGGCACTAGGCAAAGCGGTAACAGGTACAGGGTGAGACATCGGTAAATGAGTACGGAAGGGAGAGAGGGCGACGGGAATAAAACTGGAAGACGAGGTTAGAGTAACAGGTATTTTGTAACAGGTATTTGTAACAGGTATTTTTTTGGAACTGGATCGATTGTACCTGTTACTGAAAAATACTCGTTTTTGGCATCTCTACTTTAAGCGCCGCATTTAAAATTGTTCCATATCGCAAGTTTCTTCTAATTTGTCAGGATAAATCACCTGACAATACCACGTGATATATGCGTCACGAAATAGTCACGTGACAAACGCATCAGTAATTTGCAGGAATAACAGCTTGGCGCCTTTATCGCTGCAGCTTGGCGACCGTATCATGACCGTATCATGTTCTTCATATTAGCCTTACCTTTTTTGAATAGCAATTTTTTTTACTTATCCTTTCAAATTTGATTGTTAGGTTCATCATATGTATGTTATAGTGTATATAAAGGATTATTAAGTTTTTCTGGTTGCATTGTATTGGTGTTTTAATGATGAAGTTAATATGTTATATTGCTTTTTGTTATTTGATAATGTTCTAGGCTTCTACACTTCAAATAGCCAATTCTTGGCAAAATGGTGCTTTCACAATGATTCATAATTATTTTTTTTTTGTGTGTCAATTTTGGAAATTTTACGACCACATCAGTGTTAGGGGTCCCCCCAAGTTGTGCCTATAGTCAAGAATTTTCTAAATCGGGCCCTGGTTCCACGCATTACATATTTTCCTTTAAAAAGGCCTTTTAAGACAAAACTAAAATGTGTTTTCCATAACTTAATTCTAACCAAATGTTTAATTTAGTAAAAAAGAAATTTGTAAGAAAGGGAGAGCATTAAGAAACATTCATCAGCCAGTCAAAGATGAGTAAAAGCAAGAAAAGAACAAGACGACAGAACCTCGAGAAAAATAAGTCACTTACCATATTATGATTCAGAATTATATAACAATAAAAATCTAACAAATCTCACCCAAATAAAATTGCTTTATTCCGTCGGGGAAACTAAAATAGTAATGTCAAAATAGATAGCACAGACTGATTAAGTACAAACTGACGATTAGAATCGGTGTACTGTACGTAGTAAGTGACTGCGATTTTCGTAGATCACCCAATAAAGGCGGTAGAATTCTAAGGAACTGAGTTTGCGCTTTGAATCAGACTTTTCCCTTTAAAATATATCACTCGTAAATATTAACAATTTCTGCGATGAAATTCGCGAAAAAGTGATTTTGATTAAATAAAACCGTGGAGACCCCTTGGAAAACACTTTACGGCCCCCAAGGGGGGGGGGGGGTGTCACAACCCACATGTTGTGAACCCCTGATCTAGATACAACTGGCTCTAGACCTAGGTTGATTTTGACTGTTCGAGAGTCCCGTCAATAATTAAACGAGAACTGTTTTTAGTAGTGCATATTTCGGTAATATTAAAATCATTCAAGTTTATTAAGCATAAAACTCGTGTATTGTATTATAACTTGTAGCAACAGTGTTTTTAGTTTGCAAGTTAATCATTCACTAAATTATAATCCACTATAGCTGACGTATGTGGATTTGATTGCGCGAGTTAACCTGGTTTAGTGAGTAAAATTCCAATTACGAGCGAATCAAATAAAAAAAATCTCAACTAAAATGAATCCATTTCATATTGGTTGAGAACATCCATTTCATGCTGTAATATTATTATTAAATGTATAAGAAACGATTTCGACGTTGACGAGGAGGAGGTGTCATTTTATGATATATACATAATATTGTACATAACCGTGACTTAACTCGTATCTCTAAGGGCCTGTTCACATAGGAGTCCGTAGCGTAGCGTTAAGGGAAAGATGACGTTGAGACGAAAATTAACCAATCATAGGCGTTAAAAATTTCATTGCTAATCGTTTGGAGGATTAGCAATGAAATTGCTAATAATTCCTTTTGTAATAAACTTTCTTCTTTCAAATTGAAAATAATTCTGCGTTTTATGACAAGATATAAAATGTTGATAATATTGAGATATATTTATAATTAAAGGCCAAAGAATGCAGATACAATCTCCTTATTTCAAAACTGTCTGGTTTAATGCATCTAAGGACAACTTGCGAATGGATTCTTATGTCCCAAAACCTAAAAAACAATGAGATTGTCCCTCTTCGTTATATGTGGAATACCGTGTAATAGCTTCACATTTGATTTACTACATCAACTCAAAATTTTGTCGTATTGCAATCCAGTATAATCGTTGGTTTACCACGGTTAAATCACGACTAACAATGAATGGACAGGAATACTAGGGTCAGAAAATCAGACCTGCATTAGAAAGGGTGTAGCTATAAATAGAAATTGCTTAGAACATTCAAATCTTACTTGTATAAACAAGCCATTCAAAATTACGAAAATGTTGCACTTTATACACGAGCGCGCCCGATGAAGGGTTAAAAATAATTGATTTATCATGATAAATGTTATCTTGTTTTATTTAAGTTTATTAATTGCTACCAAAAAAACTGAAAGCCCAAAACAGGGTTTACAAAAATATTTCTCGCCTAGCTCAACCAACTTTAGTGTGCCGCGAGATTCTTGAAGTGTGCAGCCACAATTCATCGCAGAATTATAGACTTGTCCCGAAGCATTGAAGAAAACTCTACTAAAACTCTTGCAAATTTAAATTTTGTTCTACAAATCCACGAATCAACTGACATTACGGGAAAAGCACACTTAATTGCATTTGTTCGATTCATTCACGAAAATGATATAATTAACCAATTTTTATGTTGTCGTCACTTATCTGATTTCACAACAAGACATATTTTCGATGAAATGAATTCGTATTTACAAGAAATTAAAATTTCACGGAATTTGTGCATTGGTATCTGCACAGACGGTGCTCCGGATATGACTGGATGTATAAAAGGATTTGTTGGACATGTAAGAAAACATAATGCAGATATATTAGCTACCCATTGTTTTTTTGCATCGGGATACACTCATTACAAAACAATTCCAAGAAAAATTTCAATCAAGAATTGAAAAACGGTGCTGGAACAATGTGTTAAAATTATCTATACTTATATATAAAGAGAGAGCGATTTTGTACGTGGAGGGTAATCTTCAGAACCACTGTACCTATTTGAAAAATTCTTTCACTGTTTGAAAGGTACAGTATTCCAAATGGACATAGGCTATATATTATGTATATCTAATCAGTAGAAATAAAGTTAGGGGCTTAATCCTAACAATCTCCATTGTTTCCGCTACTGTCCTCTACCGCTTTTTGTGCCGAAGATTTCAACGATCCTTATCGTGGTGCTATCGCGGTGGGCTTCTGTTCTGACGCTAGCGGTTCGAACCTAGCCGTTCTCCGGCACGCCTTTTTCTTTTAAAAAATTTATTTTAATTATTAACTAACATAAAATTAATTTAAGGTATTATTTAGGTTATTATTAAGGTAAAAAAAGATTTACAATTTATTGGCTATCAACTGGAAATTTATTAGTATAATATTTTGTTCAACCCGGACAAAGTCGGGACGGGCCGCTAGTTAATTTATAAAATCAAGGCCATTAAAAAGTCACCTATTTAGTCGATTATGTCAGGCTATGGAGTCTAAATACGAATCGTTGTTACTGCACACGGAAGTTAGGTGGTTGTCCAGAGGGAAAGTTTTATCTCGCGTACTTGAATTGAAAAACGAGATAAAGTTTTATTTTGAACAAGATATTAATAATTTTGTTGATTTGTTGGATGACAAAATATGGTGTGCTAGGCTAGCTTCTCTGATATTTTTGTTATTTTTAATAACGTAAATACTAGTAAGCAAGGGCCGAAAGAAAATATTTTAAACTCAACCGATAAATTGTTGAGATTTCAAAAATAAATTGAAAAAAAATTAATATTCTATCAAGGGTACCCCCAAGTTTCTAATCTCACTCCAAAGAGAGCCGCAAGCAATAAAAAGGTTGGGAAATCCTGCTCTAGAAATTCATATATCAGTGCTACAATTACCTTCAAGGTATAAGTATCAGTGCCACAGTTAATCAAAAATGGTTCTTATAAAAAAGCTCATTTCCCCCGAAAACTGTAATAACCATTTTTAGTTTTATATTTTTCCGGCAATATCTATGTCTGAAATAAGAAATCAATTTTGAAATGACTCTCGCATGACTTTAAAAAAAATATTACTTTTGAGACTCGGTAATCCTTAAATAACTGAGAATAGTAAAGAAAAGATGCAAACCTCACTCGTTAGAAATCTAAATCGATGTTCATTTCTCAGTCATTTCCACGCGTGAGAGAGTCATTTGCACCATTTATGATATCCCTGGAACATTTAAAGTAGACACGGCCCGTGTAGAAAGAAATTTTGATTGCAGATGGAATCTCTTCCCATCTGAATCACTTATTTTCGAATGTACCCATAAACGCCAGTCATTATTTTGTCAGATAGTGTAATGGTAACCGTTAAATATACATATATATATTCCTTGAAGTTTGCTATTTCTAGTTTTAAAGGCGGTATTTAAAAGAAAGGACGCTTTTCATATGGGTAAACTATCATAAACATTTTATCTTTTGAAATATACACCCAATCAATAAATTTGACGTCGTTTGCAGTAGTAGAACCAGGTGACATTTTAGCTGTCATCTCTTCCGTCTTAAGGCGGCGTTACACATTCGCGAATCAGCCACCCCTCGTCCCCTCGCGAGACATTAGTCACGCTCCAGGAGCGTGACTAATCACCCCGAATGACCGTTCCCACATTCCCGCCTCTCGCAACTTCCCGACGTCATTCAACCCCTTTGACCTTTGACCCCCCCTCCCCGTCACCTTTCATCTCTTTCCGAACAGCGCAATCCGGTCACCATTCCCCCTTTAACCCCCCCCCCCCCCAACGAGAGGGAGAAGGGCCCTCGTTCCTTTGACCGTTCGTCAAGAAACCGCTTCCGAGTGGGGAGGGGAATAGTGGGGTTATCGTTTACACAACCATTTATCACCTTCTTTCCCGCTACTCTAACTCTCCTCTTTCACGAATGTGTAAAGCCGGGGTTAGTGCCCCAGATGAAACGAATATATGGGGGATTGCAGAACCAGACTAAAACAGGTTTCGGTTCTCAAATTTTTGTATGCAAAACTGGGTACCCGGGTATTATCCGTGTTTGAATAATACATGAACCCTAAAACATTTGCCCTAACATATCAATGAAAAAAGCTATATTTGTTTATAATGTAAAGAATTTTAGTTTACTACGTAAGTGAAAAATGCATTTCTTTTTAATTTATTTTAAGTAAATGGGTTCTAAAACCCGAAATGACTGAATTCTCAGTGAAGATTTTTATGTTTTCTATTTTCAGTTTTCCGCTAGATTAGAAATTCGTCGAAGACTAGATTGCATAATTTTAAATAATATGAAATACAATCTTTTTTTGCTCTTTATAACTGCAGTAAACAAAATTTCTTTTAAAAAATTTATATGAAATAAATCAATCAAAGTAAATGAGAATCGATGGCATAGCTTTTGGCAGCAGGAGGGGATTGAGATCCGAGATGGTCGAGGAGGATCTAGTACTAGTTAATACTGTGGATGCGCTTAAGACAAAGGGTTCCCAAGATCTACGAGTAGATCAGACATACTCAACCTTTTTTCCCTCGGGCCACATGCGTGTATATCGTGACCTTGTGGTCAAGTAGCTTTTTTATGGTTTTCATGGGCACATAAACTATTCTTTCCACATACACACACAGATTTTATATATATATATATATATCTTGTTTATTCATATATTTACAGCATCTGATTTACAGCATGATGATATTTACAGCATAAATGATACAACATTTCCATTATCAATTGATCATTATTAATCCTCAAACAGAACAATCATCACTCGAAAACTAGAGAGAGAGAGAGAGAGTCATAACTCAGTTCAATCTAAAGTCCAGCATAGAGACGGGAAGCACGTCCCCTAGTTTTCTCCTCTCAGTTCATAGTTATCTCATCCTCGTTCTCTTTTCTTTCCTTTATATATCTTATCTTTCAGAAAATTTCAGAACATTCTGGAGGATTCAGCCTCAGCGTGGGAAAGCCCCCCCCCGCGGTTTCCGGTCATCCAGTGTATTCGAACATCTGGTCTCCCTGTGGTGGCTGCAATTACCTTAAATTGAACACTCCGATAACGATTTGTTTACGACTTGTTTAACGATCCTGTCAATCGTACTTAAAATGGTCGCTTTTAGGGAGGCTTTTTCCACTTAAAATTGGGCCCAGTCCGACTACTTGTACGGGCTCTTCACAGTGTGTTTGCTAGGTTACGTGGGCCGCAACATAGTACACTATACCTCATAATATAATAATGAAAAAATAAAACTCAATGTGTTGTCATTCCTCAGAAGAGTTCACCCAGTAATGTAACGACCGTGATCTCGCATTAAATATGGATTTAAGATATTTTCTTTTTTTTTGGGGGGGGGGGAATTTAAGCCCTTATTTTGACCCCTTTAAAGGTTGGGTTTTATTTAAAAAAAATCTTAGTGAGCCCGCAGGGCTTTAGAAGATCCACAATGCAAAATTTCAGCTTCCTACGTCTTATGGTTTCACAGATACAGCGATCAGTCAGCCAGTGTTTGGCTCTTATATATATAGATTTACATTATAATTTCCGATAGCAAATAGTTCAAAAGCAGGAGTTTTCTTAATTTCATGCTAAACACCTAGAAATATTTGAGCAATACGACACAGTCAATTTTATGTTTGACAGCTAAATATGGATGTCGAAGTAAAGGAAATTCCTTTGTAATTGAAATTTTCGTAATTATAAGTATAATTAATATACTACAGAGGTATGGAAAATGAATCTTCCCTCGACGAATGAGTATTTTGTCTGGAATCGCAGTATTATTATTAAATGCATAAGAAACGATCTCGACAGTGACGAGAGAGAGGTGTAATTTTATATTCGTGATAAAGTAATTGTGGCGTTGCTGTAGAACTTGCGGCGAAAAATGACGAATGCAGGAATTAATTGATTCATCCTATTGTGTAATATTATTTGAGCTATATAATACAGGTGCTCGCATCATTTGGAGAAATCTGAAATTCAGGAAAATCCGTGTCTTGCGACGTCTAATATCCCGGTGCAAAATTTAATTCCATTGTTTGACGGTTACGTCACAAAAGCTATATTATATTCAGTCGCATTTATAAAATTCCAAAATTATTTATAAATGCAAAAATGTTTAGACTTAACGGATTAGCACGAAATTTTTCAGAAAAAGGTTTTTATTGAAAGGCTCAGAATACCGTAAAGCTGACAATATTTACAGTGCATTATTTCGATCTGTTAAGAAAATGTTCGCTAAAATCTATGTTATTTAAAAAAGACATGTATGTCTGTGACGATTTGAGTATATTCCGAAGAAATTAACATTGAAATGAACTTATAGGTCTCCACGAATCACTTGCATAATACCGATTTATACTTGTGTACTGTAATTTATCATCTGTGCATTAATATTCGTTCTATCATTTATACCTTATACATTAACTTTTTCGTTTCTTCAGTACGAAAGAAAAATATTACCAACTAAGTAGCCCGTTCGACCCTTTCGCATGCGATTAAAATACGATAATCATAATTACAAGATAAAAAGAACTTTTTATATACCATGTTTTAAAATTTTCTATTGAATCATATAAACTTGACAATTCTATGTATTAATAAATACTTTTTAAAAATTTTGATGAATTATCCCATTAAGTTGAAAGAAAATGAAGTTAATTGGAAGTTTACTTGCGTTTAACTTTTCGTTCCCGTCCCGCACGATAGATGGCTGCACCAGTCTACAAAACAAAATTAACTGAAAATGAATTCAGTACTGCTTAAAGATGGCTAAAAGTATTAAAAAAATGCATTGTCATCGTGTTCTGAGCTATTCAAACAATTTCAAATGTCTAGCTAGTCGGGAAGTTAGTTAAAAATCGATTGCAAGATTTGTAAGGGACAAACACACAAACAAACAAGAAAGCAAGTTAATAAAAACATGGTAATAAATTATATAGCGAGGTCAGTGGTTTGTAGTATGATGAAAGAAGAACCGGTTCATTTGTAGCAATTGTTTATTTGTCAAATAACAATGGTGTGTAAGGATAACACAAAACCAATTACAAAACCCCCTTGGAAACAATATTGGAGGTGAAGCATAAGACAAAACAGGGGAACATGAGATATGTACACGTCAAAACACCTTTGTAGACAATATTAAAATTTAAATATGACACAAACTCATGGAAAATGTGATATTTACATTACAATACCTCTTTGTGCACACTATTTGACCGTGCCGTTTCGATGCACCCAGAGAAAGAACTTTAGGGTCAAAAGTCAGTTTTTTCATTTCAATTTTTAAACAAACAATACGATGCGTCATTCTGAATTAACTATTCATCAGAAGCGGACAACTTAAACTTTAAAATGGTTATCTCATTTATCGATTTTGGTTGAGTATGAAGGGAGGGAAAGGATCGTCAGAAAAAATCACCTTCTAGAAATAATATATATATATATA
This sequence comes from Dolomedes plantarius, assembly GCA_907164885.2. Classification (NCBI taxonomy): domain Eukaryota; kingdom Metazoa; phylum Arthropoda; class Arachnida; order Araneae; family Dolomedidae; genus Dolomedes; species Dolomedes plantarius. The sequence goes on from OU015500.1 coordinate 101,681,292, forward strand.
TATATATATGTATGTGTGTGTGTACTAGTTGAAAACCCGTACTTCGCTACGGAGTACATTCAAATTAAATACAACGGTCAATGTATGCAATGAATGCCAATATATTGTAACAGCTTGGCCTGTTGGCTCACTATTAAATAAATCCAATGTGTAAGGCGAAAAGCACTAAACATGGACGATTAACATCTCATGCATCTATTTATTATATAAAAAGAACACACATTTTAAATGTAAGTAACAATCACATCTCAGCGCGCGGAGCTGAAATACAAAAATCCCGGCGCGCGGGAAAAACTCCCAGCGCGCGGAAAAAACTCCAAATCTCGCGCGTGGAAAAAGCTCCCAACGTTGTTGTAAATAAACAATCTTCGTCTACTGTCCAGTGGCGAACCATGGCTTTAAATTTTCAACTCTGGCGTTGTCACAAACTCCTCCCCCCTCCAGTGTTGAACTTGTCCGAACTCAGGATAAGTTCATGCTTGTTACTAGTTCAGATGCTGAAGGCAACAGATGTCTGAGTTCCATAATGTTCAGGAAATAAGCTCCAAATTTGCCATAGACAAAGACATCTCTTTTCCTAATACGGTACTGTGCCAATTCCCTATTTAAATTTTATTTAATGCTATTAAGTCCCTAACAATTTAGACTACCCGCAATAGTACTTTACAATGTACCAGTTACAACATAATATAATTCTTTACAATCATATACAATTTAAAAAATTTCAATCAATTTTAAACAGAATTCCTCAAAATACTATTACATAAAGAATTACTTAAACATGAGACTCTAAAGTAGTACAGTTAAATAAATATATTCCGACAACTTATAACTAATACAATTAATTTGTTTACACAAGGGATCAAATTTTATACACATTACAAAGTCACATTGTTTAATAGAAACTAAGTAGGATATGGGTGCCGGCTTAAGGTGTCTACATTGCAGTGATTTTTCCCTTTCTTGTGTTGAATTTTATAATTGAAGGGTTGTAACGCCAGGGCCCATCGCAAAAGTCTCTGGTTATTCCCGGCATGGGTTTTGAGCCACACCAGTGGGTTGTGGTCGGTCTGTATTATGAACGGTAAATGACCATCTAAATAACACTGTAACTTTTTCACTGCATACACTATAGCCGCACACTCTTTTTCAGTGGTACAATATTTCCACTCTGATGGTTTGAGTTTTCTACTCATATATAGAATCGGATGTTCTTCTCCTTGGTCGTCGATCTGTGCTAAAATTATGCCTAGACCGGTGTCGGATGCATCAGTTTGCAACAGGAATTCTTTTTGGTAGTTAGGTGCATAAAGCACTGGTTTGCTTGACAATCTTTCTTTTAATATACGAAAAGCATCTTCACAAGCATTATTCCATTTTATCTTCCCTTTTTGTTCTTTTCCCTTGAGAGTCTCCGTCAAAGGGACGGCGATAGCTGAAAACATGGGAATGTACTGTCGATAGTACCCCGCTAAGCCAAGGAAAGCTCGAACCTCTGTTTTGCAAGTCGGAGTCGGAAATTCTCGGACTGCTTGTACTTTTAACTCTGCTGGTGATCTTTTCCCTTCCCCAATAAGGTGTCCCAGGTACTGGACTTCTTTTTGAGCAAATTTACATTTCTTGGGCTTGATGGTTAATTGAGCATTTTTTATTTTGTCAAGAACCCTCTTCAGATGTTCTAAGTGTTCTTCCCAAGTTTTAGAGAATATAGCAATGTCGTCTAAATAAGGTATTGCGAAGTTTTCACAATCATGTAGCAAGTCCGACATCATTTTGCTAAAATAATAGGGGGCATTTTTCAGACCAAACGGCATTCTCAACGGACGGTAGACCCCAAAGTTGGTTGTGAATGCAGCTATTTTCTGGGCCTTCTTACTTAAAGGAATCTGCCAATATCCTTTCGTTAGATCTAACAAAGTAATGTACTTTGCTGCAGCAACTGTTTCGACTCTTTGCTCTATGTTAGGCAATGGAAAGTATTGGGTTTTAGTAACTTCATTGATTTTCCTGTAATCTATACAAGGTCGAGGATCTCGTCCTGGGGATTCAACTAGTATCATGGGTGATGTATAATCTGATTCACCCGGTTCAATGATTTTGTATTGCAACATCTTCTGGATCTCTAACTGCAATATCTCGTTTTGTCTAGGTGACATACGATAGGGTTTCATACGAATAGGCTTATCGTTCATTAGCTCTATGTCATGTTCGACGACGTTTGTTTTCCCTGGGATGTTAGAAAACAATTTGGCATATTCTACCAGTATTTTCTGCAATTGTTCTTGCTGTTTTTCATTTACAAGCTTATCTAAAGCACTATTCTCCCTTATTTCATTGAAATCGAATATGTTAGGATCCGATTCAATCTTCGGAAAATCATCTTCAATTTCCGCAGGTTCGTTGTCATCTAAACTCCATAAGATGTTCACAAGCTCTGGCCGTTTGTAATACGGTTTTAGCATGTTAATGTGATAAACTTCATTTTTCTCTTGTCTTCCTTCTGAGCTAACAACATAATTTGTTTCTGACAACTTCTTAACAATTTTGCCAGGTCCTTTCCACTGAACTGCCAGTTTATTTGGTCTACAAGTGGATAAGATCAACACCAAGTCTCCCTCTTGAAATACTCGTTTAACAGCATTTCGATCATACCATTTTTTTCGTTTGTCTCTCATTTCTTCCATTTTTTCTTCAGCTAACTCCTGACTTCTCTTCATTCGATTGATTAGCTGAAACACATATTCAACTACTCCATTTCCCTCTTCATCTGGCTCCAACCATTGTTCGTACAATAGGGTGACCGGTGACCTTAGATTTCTTCCATGTACTAACTCGGCAGGACTGAATCCAGTACTTTCATGTGTGACAGTCCTTAAGGCAAATAGAGCTGCTGGAACATGTCTTTCCCATTCAGAAGCAGCTTCAATGCATAACACTCTCAAAATTCTTTTGATGGTCCTATGGAATCGTTCGACTGGATTAGTCTGAGGATGGTGTACAGAACTTCTAATGGTTTTTATTCCAAATCTCTGGAAAAATTCTACAGTTAAGTTACTCATAAATGAGGTCCCTTGATCAGTTTGTATTTCCTTCGGAAAACCCATACGACTGAATATCTGCAATAATGCATCAATTACAGACGTTGATCCAATATCTGCTACCGCTACTGCATCTGGATATTTGGATGCCATGCACATAGCTGTAATCAGATAACGATTTCCATTTGGTGTAGTGGGCAAGGGCCCACAAGCATCTACATTTAGTTTGCTGAAAATCTCAGATATGACAGGTACCAAAGTTAATGGGGCTTTCTTCTTGTCATTACATTTGCCGGCTCGTTGACAAGCATCACAGGTTTTGACAAACTCCTCTATTTCTTTGTAACAATTCGGCCAGAAGAAATATTTCACCATTCGGTCCTTTGTTTTGGCGACTCCTAAGTGAGCCGACGTTCCTTCGTGGCACATGCTTTTGACTTGCTCCCTAAAACATTCAGGATCCACAAGTATATCAACTTCTTTCCCCATCTTGTCGGCTTTCTTCTTAACCAGTAATTTATCTTTAACTATTCTGAAATCTTTTGATTCTGTCGAGGCCTTTTTGGCTAATGTAAACAACGGAGCCAGATCTTTGCTCTTCTGTTGTTCTTCAGCAAACTTTTCTGAATTGACTTTTACCAAGTCCAAAATAACTTCAGTTTCATCAATTTCTGGCAAAACTTGAACTTCTGTACTTGGAAGATCATTTTCTTCCTCTTTCTCTAACTCTGTCTTTTTGGACATTTCAAATTTCTCTTCTTGGGATTTTGACAAGCTTCCTCCTTCAGCAAGATGTTTTCTCTGCTGCGCTCTTGTAAGTACTGCGTTCACAGTTTCCTTTTTCTTCCTACTGTCATCTTTAGTTTCTTCTAACAGAGAGGCGGTTTTATTTCCAAGGATGTACCTCCCTTGGTCCAAGTTATCTCTGAGAACGGCTGCCTTAGTGGTGACATGGCCCAATTCGCATTCAATTTCAATTTCGGCCAAAGGCAAGCAAGACATCTGCTCGTTCAGTAAATGTTGCACCCATACATGTTCCCCTGTCATTCTTTGAGGCGACACATATTTCTGGCACACTACATCTACAGTTGCTCCAGTATCTCTAAGTATAGGAATGCTAGTCCCATTTATTTTACCAGGAATGGTGTATGGAGCTAATAGGTCTTCATCAACTTTATTCTTAATATAGTTTACGCTGCCTATACTGTTTTTCTTTTTGAGTTTAGGGCAATCAGGCCTGATATGTGTGGTATCCCCACATTCAAAACAATGAAAGTGTTTCCTCTTATCGAAGTTGGGATCTGGTTTCTTAACCTTGTGGAAGTTTTCCATTTCTTTTACGGCATACGTATCTTCCTTTTTCTGGCTATTTCCCTTCCAAGGTTTCGATTGCCATGGTTTTTTATTACTTTGATCCTTGTAACTCATCGAAGGAGTTTTACCCCGTATGCACTTTCTCACATCCTCAAATTCGTCAATCTTGGTTACAAGTTCAACTGGGGAAGTAATGGATGTCCAATGATCCAAAAAGTTTTCTTTAAATTCATTCGGTGCCCTTTTCTTTATCTGATCAACGATCATCAATTCTTTTAATTGATCATAGGTTTCTATCTTCAATCCATTTAGCCAGCCTTCTAGATAATTTTTCATCTCGTAGTAAAAATCCTGCCAAGTACGGTCTGGTGATTTTTGCAGTTTCACAAAATTTTGGCGAAACTTCTCTGGGCTCATCTTAAAACGCTTAAGTAATAAGGTCTTAACATATGGATACTCACTAGCCTGTTCTTCAGGTTCACGAGCTATCAAGTGAGCAATTTCTAATGGCAGAACACCAATTAATTTAGTGACCCACTTCTCTCGGGGTACCTTAAGAACTTTCGCTTGTCGTTCGAAAAGCTCTAAGAACAAACTTATCTCACCCCCTTTTTCATCAAATTTGGGCATTAGCTTTTGAAGTTCAATTTTAGAACTAAAATCTGTACTAGAATTAATAGATTCCTCAGAGTTTTTGTTTTCCTTTAACTGTAACTCTAATCTTAGTTTTTCCAATTGAAAGTCCCTTTCTTCTTTCTTTTTTCTTTCTTCTTCTTTTCTTTCTTCTTCTTTCATTTTTCTTTCTTCTTCTTTCTCTAATCTTAGCTTTTCCAATTGAAAGTCCCTTTCTTCTTTCTTTTTTCTTTCTTCTTCTTTTTCTTTTCTTTCTTGTTCTTTCTTTTTTCTTTCCTCTTCTTTTTCTTTTCTTTCTCTGATCACAGTTGAAAGAAGTTCTTTTATATACTCTTCCTCATAATTACTACTTTTCAAAATTAAGTTACGCAGATCAATTACCTTTAAGTCTTCTGTTACATTTCCCCCTATTTCTCTCGCAATCACCTTCAAGTCCTCCTTCCGGCCTTGGCCAAGATAAGCCATATTAAATTCCGAATCTAACACTACTTTTTTCTAAATTGCACAAATAAATTATAATACACACTTAATATCTGCCAGTTTGGCTTTAGCAGTATTCAATACAAATAAAATATTCTTTATCTTTACAAAACACAAACACAATTTACTTAAAAATCAGTTCGATTTTTAATACATGAATCGTTATTCATTTAATTATTTCAGCCAGTTTGGCATTACACAATATCTCAACTATCTTAAGTTTTAAGAATTTAAATCGCCAGTTTGGCATTAAAATTTATCCCATCTATCTCAAGTTTTAAGATATTAAATCGCCAGTTTGGCATTACACAATATCTCAACTATCTTAAGTTTTAAGAATTTAAATCGCCAGTTTGGCATTAAAATTTATCTCATCTATCTCAAGTTTTAAGATTTTAAATCGCCAGTTTGGCATTACACAATATCTCAACTATCTGAAATTTTAAGAATTCAAATCGCCAGTTTGGCATTAAAAAAAATATCTCAACTATCTTAAGTTTTAAGAATTTAAATCGCCAGTTTGGCATTAAAAAATATCTCAACTATCTTAAGTTTTAAGATTTTAAATAGCCAATTTGGCATTAGATACACTTGAAACACGATCACACTTTATGTAATTCGAACTAACAGAGGATACACAATTTAATTATTACACATACGAAACCAAATCTAGAGTTTCTAGATAAAAATAAGTCAGTCTGGTACTTGTGAACTGCTATTTTAAACCGATGCATATAAGCCAGTTTGGCCCCCCAATATACATCCAAAACTTTCAACTAGTTTAGCCTAATAGCAAACACTAAGTTCCTAACTTTGCCAAGGCGGCAACAAAATCTCAGGCACGTACTGTATTAAATAAAAAGAAATACCTCCTTTTAGTTCCTCCACGCAATATTTTTTATCGCTGGATTCCGCATTCAAAATCTCGGTGGAACCTCCATTTTCAATATATATATAGACTGTAACAGCTTGGCCTGTTGGCTCACTATTAAATAAATCCAATGTGTAAGGCGAAAAGCACTAAACATGGACGATTAACATCTCATGCATCTATTTATTATATAAAAAGAACACACATTTTAAATGTAAGTAACAATCACATCTCAGCGCGCGGAGCTGAAATACAAAAATCCCGGCGCGCGGGAAAAACTCCCAGCGCGCGGAAAAAACTCCAAATCTCGCGCGTGGAAAAAGCTCCCAACGTTGTTGTAAATAAACAATCTTCGTCTACTGTCCAGTGGCGAACCATGGCTTTAAATTTTCAACTCTGGCGTTGTCACAATATATATACACTGAAGTGCCACTGAATTAGGGATACCTACCTAGTAACGAGTTGGGCCTCCTCTGGCCTTGATAACGGCTGCCACACGACGAGGCATAGATTCAACAAGTTTCTGGAAACGTTCCAAGGGAATGGCTTGCCAAATATTAACTAAAGCTGTCCATAATTCAGTAAGGTTCTTTGGTGCTGTGTGATGGCCTTTCACGCCTTGTTCCCAAACATCCCAAAGATGCTCAATAGGATTTAAGTCTGGGCTTCTAGGTGGCCAATTCATGACAGAGAAGTCAGAGGAATGCTCATCCAACCAGCCAGTAGCCAACCGGGACTTGTGAGAGGTACAGTTGTCTTGCTGGAAAACTCCATTACCGTGCGGATAACAGAACAGCATAAACGGATGGCGGTGATCACCCAGCAACTTTACGTACAGAATTGCATTGAGGGAGGTTGGTACACGCACCAAAGATCCCAAACTGTGCCACGAAAAAACAACCCAGACCATGATTGAGCCACCATGCCCTTGTACAGTTCCAGCCAGGCATGCAGCATCCATGGCTTCATGAGCCTGACGCCATATTCTCAGCCTCCCGTCGGCTTTAAGTAGTCTGAATCGAGACTCATCACTCCATGCTACTCGTTTCCAGTCCTCTACACTTCAGTCTCTGTGCTCTCTTGCCCAGGCAAGGCGTGCAGCCCGATGGCGAATATAGAGCAATGGTACTCTCGTAGGTCGACGGCTCCCGAAACCCATACGGTGAAGCGAGAGTTGCACAGTCCGTTTACTGACTGTACGACTGGCACCGTCATTAAACTGGGTGGTAATTTGAGCTAATGTTTGGCTTCGCTGGCTACGTACAATACGCCTGAGCCGTCTCTCACCACACACTGTCAAGGCTAATTGTCCTTTGCAGTTTGCCCAATCGCTAGTTTTTTTTCCACCATCCATGTATTCTTGGTATACTCTTGACACTGTCGACCTTGAAAATCCTAGCCGTCTGACGATTTCGGAAATTGAATGGCCCATGTGTATTTAGAATGGTTCGTTGAATGTTTCATAGAATGGTTCATAGAATGTTTCGTAGAATGGTTCATAACTTAATTGGAAATGAAAAAAACAACTTACTCATTATTTTGTTTTACTTTAATTCATCTCAGAAACCGACGCCGAACTGAACACAGCCATACAGAACGTAAACATAAACGCTGTCTTCAGTAACGGTTACAGAGAAAAGAAACAAACATGAAAAAGCGCTCGCAGCGCCAATCGACAAGTGGACTGTATGGAATTTACTGAACATTCCGCCCCCCTTGGAACCTCGGAGGGGGTTTCAACAATGAAAACATTTAGAACATCACTTAGAATTAACATGCAAGAACTATGAAAAATTAAGAAAGGTGCAATACGAAATTAATAATGAGTACAGATGGAAAGATAATCACTACAATGCTGAAAGATAAGAATTAAACATGTTATGCACTGAAGCAAATAGGTTCGAATGTTCAGGAAATTGGTAATTTACAAAGTTTCGAGATTGGTCTCAAAAGTTTACCAGTTTGAGTTTTCAACTCAACTACACGAACCTTGTTGTCCTTTCCAGGGAAAGTTTTTGTAATTCGGCCTAACTTCCATTGAAGTGGAGCCAAGTTCTCATGCTTTATCAATACCAGATCACCAACGTTCAGATTTTGTTGTGAAATGCGCCACTTCGGTCGGGATTGTAACTTTGTCAAATATTCATTTGACCAACGATTCCAAAAATGTTGAATCATACGCTGAAGCATACGCCAACGGTCACAGTGGCTGATGTTGTCTGGAATTGGCAATTCAGGTAGAGATGTTAATGGTTTCCCAATTAGAAAGTGTCCAGGTGTAAGAGCACGTAAATCGTTGGGATCACTTGAAATTCCACTAAGAGGTCTGGAATTCAGACACGCTTCAATTTGGGACGTTACGGTAGTAAGTTCTTCGAAAGTAACACTCGAGGTGCCTATGACTCTCTTCAGGTGGAACTTGAACGATTTAACAACGGATTCCCAAAGGCCTCCGAAGTGTGGAGCTGCCGGAGGGTTGAAACGCCAATTGATGTTGTCCATAGTAAGAAACTGGTAGATGGAGTTGTCCATCATCAATTCTCGAAATTCTTTTGCGAGTTCTCTACTTGCCCCATAGAAGTTAGTGCCACGATCACAAAATATTTCTGCAGGCTTACCCCTGCGTGCTATGAATCTCTTTAAGCAAGCGATGAATGCTTTGGTTGATAAGTCACTTACAACTTCTAGATGAACTGCCTTGGTTGCAAGACACACGAATACACAGATGTAGGACTTGGTATTCCGACTTCCTCTTCCCTTGAAACTTCGAGTCAAAAACGGTCCAGCGAAGTCAATACCGGTATTTTGAAATACTGTTGAAGGGCAAACTCTGGACCCTGGAAGGTCTCCCATGAGTTGTTCCGCTAGTTTTGGACGATTTCTGAAGCAAGGAATGCATTTTCTCACTACTCTTCTGACAGTATCTCTAGCTGAAAGAACCCAGAATTTTTCTCTTAACGTTGCTTGAAGTAGTTCTGCTCCAGCATGTAGCAAGGTGAGATGATAGTGAGTAATGATTAACTCGACGATATGGTCACTTTTAGGAAGAAGAAGGGGATGCTTCTGCTCTTCTGGAAGCACTGAATTTTTCAACCTGCCGCCCACACGAAGTAACCCAGAATTATCGATGAACGGTGTTAAAGGAAGAACTCTGCTGCTGGATGCTAGTTGCCTCCCAGCCTGCAAACACGAGATTTCTGAGCCGAAATGAACTTGTTGTACGATCTTCACAATTGTATTTTCTGCGTCATTCAATTCATCAGTTGTCAAAGAGGTTTTCCTTCTTTCCTCTGCAGGTATAGAACAGTTCCTGGCGAATCGAAGACACCAGGCAAAAACTCTTTTCAATTTGTCCCAAGAAGAATATCGCTGAAAAAACTCGGTTTTGAAAGTGTCATTTACCGTTTGTAGCATGGATATTTTGAATTGTTTCTTTTCCTCTTTCGACAACTCTAGTGATAATAGATTGTCTTCTTCAACCCTGGAACTAGGTAGCGAAGGATTCTTCAACCACTTCGGCCCATTCAACCACAACTCGCAGTTCACAAATTTTGATGGCGATAAACCTCTTGTGCCGCAATCAGCCGGATTTTCGAGTCCACAAACAAAGTTCCATTGCACGTTTGGCGTTAGCTCTTGAATCTGTGCTACTCGATTTGAAACGAACGGCTGCCATCTTCTCGGCTCTGAGTTGATCCAGGCTAAAGTTATTTTGGAGTCAGACCAGGCAAATTTATTTTTGACCGGAATGTTCAGGTACGAGAGTGTTGAATGTAGCAAATTAGACAACAAAAGTGCGGCACAGAGCTCGAGTCTCGGAAGGGATTGTACTTTGAGCGGTGCCACTCTAGTTTTAGATGTCAGTAGGTTGACTCGTACTGAATCAATAGAGATACATCGGACATATATCGCTGCACAGTATGCCTTCTTTGAAGCGTCGCAAAAGGCATGTATTTCTACTTCAGCATGAGAATTAAGTACATATCGAGGAAAAGTTGAAAGTTCGAGGAGATGAAGTTCCTCCAGAAATGTTCTCCACGTAGTGCATAGTTCATCAGGAAGAGGTTGATCCCAAGAGAATTTCCCTTGCCACAATTCTTGAAGTAAGATTTTCATAAAAGTTACACATGGTGACAAGAGTCCAAGCGGATCGAACACTCGGGCGATTTGAGATAGTACTTCTCGTTTCGTATAAGTATCCTTTATCTCAACTGGTGATACTGCGAATTTGAAAACATCTAGCTTGGGTGACCATTTGACTCCTAGAACACTACAGTCTTTGTCATCTAGATGAACGAGATCGTTTTCTGTGGAGTCGATTGAAACTTCACGAAAAATAGAAGGATCATTTGAATGCCACTTTCGAAGATGGAAGCCTGCCTTGCTCGTCATTGCTTGTAACTCTGTTACAAGTTGTATAGCTTCCTCCCTTGTAGCAGCTCCCCCAAGAAGATCGTCAACATAAAAATTGTGAAGTGTTGCCTTAGATGCAATTGGGTACTCTTCCTTTTCGTCAAGTCCAAGTTGCTTTAAAGTTCTTGTAGAGAGGAATGGTGCACAGGCGGTCCCATATGTCACAGTGACGAGACGATATTCTGCAATAGCATCTTCAGGTGAATTTCTCCAAAGAATTCGTTGCCAATCAGCATCTTCTTCATGTATTTTTATCTGTCGGAACATTTTTTCAACATCCGCACAGACAGCGACTTGAAACGTTCTAAATTGAATCAGGATTGGGTAAAGTTCTGGTTGAACCCGAGGACCACTCATAAGAAGGTCATTTAGTGAATGTCCGGATGATGTCTTGCTGGATCCGTCAAACACTACTCTCAGTTTCGTAGTACTACTAGAGTTTCTTAGTACAGCATGGTGTGGCAAGTAGTATGAATTAGCCTTATCATACTCGGCATCTGGAACAACTTCCATATGATTAAGCTGTAAGTATTCATTCATGAACTGTCTATATTGGTTGTATTTTTCCGGGTCAGACCTGAGATGACGTTCTATACCTATCAATCTACGAATGGCTGTTTGTTTAGATTGCCCTAACTGCGTAGGAGATGAATTAAATGGCAACCTAACTGTGTATCTGCCATCTTCATTTCTTGAATGTGTCTCTTTAAAATGCTCCTCGCAAGATCTTTCTAAGGAAGTTAGAGGATTTGCTCGAGGAACAGAATCCAACTCCCAAAATTTATGAATTAGATCATCCGACACTAATTGAATATTATTTACATGAAGAATTTGACTGAATGAAGAAGCTCTACCACCTATCACCCAACCAAGTTCTGACCGAATTGCAAAGGGCTTATCCTCTCCCATCGACAACGTCTGACCCTTCAACAATGGTAGTGTGAGATCGATTCCAAGAAGAATATCGACCTGACTACTTTTGTGAAACGTTGGGTCAGCTAACATCAGATCCCCAAATAATTCAGAATATGAAGCATCCAAATCTTGGTGCGGAAGCACGCCCACTATTTTGTTCACCACGTACACGTTAGCACTAAATGAACTCTGAGATGGAAAATGTGGACTGAACTGAATTTGGGATATTCCATTTGTTCGAGTGTCTGCGGAGCCTAAACAAGAAATACGAACATTGGCCTTTTGTTTACTTAGACCCAGCCTTTCGATGCACTCACTTGTGATCAGTGACGCCTGACTACCACTATCTAATAAACATCTGCATAATTGATAATTACCCCATATATCTCTTACACGAATAACGGCTGTGCAGAGCAGAATTTGAACACTAGGGCCAACATTTGAAATGCAAGATGTAATATCAACCGTTCGTGAATTTTCGGAAGTTTCATTAGAACTACTTGCTCCGGGAACAGAAGTAGGCGAAAACACGGGAGCATTTATAGAAAGCCCACCTGAATTTGGCATATTTCCCTGACTGCCTCTTCCACTAACAAATTCAATATGAAGCAAGGTGTGATGAGGTTTTTTGCACGTGTGGCATTTGAATTTACTTCTACAAGCCTGAACGCTGTGAAATTGTGTTAAGCAGTTGAAACAAACATTATTTGATTTAACAAATTCCCAACGCTTTTGAACTTGCATTTTTGAGAATGTTTCACATTTACTTAGGGTATGTTCCTTATGACAGAGCGGACACTGTAGCTGTATGTTCGACGCAACTAATGTTACCTTTTTTTGGACATTTCTCTTTGCACATTGATTTGCTGTCATGATTGATCTGGCATGAGTTGAAAGAAATTGTAGTAAGTCATCTAACTTAGGTATTGCATCAACTTTAAGTGTTCGTTCGAACCAAGTTCTAGTATTAGAATCGAGTTTGAATAGTATGGAAAACATAAGAAAGGTGTCTGCAGTTTGATCAATTTTGAATTTTAAAGATTCTAAAGTTCTCACAAATTCCTTCGTTGAATCTATTAAATTTAACATTTGGGTGGATGATTCGTTATGGATTGGTGTCATGTTAATGAATTTTTTCATCAGTGAGGAAAGTATTTCTCGTTTGTTAAAGTATCTTTCGGTTAGAAGGTCCCAGGCAATTTGAAAATTACTATTAGAAATGGGTAGTGAATGTATAACCCTTTGTGCATCACCCCTCAAAACACCCTTCAGGTACTGCAATTTTTGAGCTCCTGTCAAGTTTGGATTGTCCGAAACAGCTGCTCGAAATAAATCAGAAAACGTTAACCAATCTTCAATTGTTCCCGAAAATGTTGGTAATGATAACGTAGGAAGTTTTACATCTGCTGACTCAGAACTTTTAACATTTGAATTTTTAGCTTGTTGCTCAGCTCCATGACTCTTATGAATGTTTGTACCAATAAGAGCAAGCATCTGTTCTAAAACGTCCAAAAGGTCATCCTTTTCAACAGAATAATCGTCTATTTCTTCATCCTTACAGTTAGTTATTATTGAGTTGAAAATACCTTTTATTTCATTTGTTAATTCGACAAAACGATTTTTCCTGATCTCTAATTCTGCCAAATTTAAATTTTGAATATCACCCTCGGTCTTTGTTTTAAGGCGCGTAATACTTGATTTAACACTCCTTTTTTGGTTTAGTAACGTTTTGAATTCCATCTTACAACCCAAGATACGATAAGAAAAAATTCCTCCTTTCAACCCCACTCGTAAAACGTAGGGGACGCAGCCGTTTGACACTTACAGAAAGGAACCAACGCGAAGCGAAACGCTTACAAACACCCCACTCAAATAACAAGGGGACGTTCTAATCAACCGTTCGAAAATGCAGAAAGGAACCAACGTTGCAGTTCAAACGATCTTTCGGTATGCAGAAAGGAACCACCGTTATAATTGACGAATTGGAGTTTCAACGTTTGATGTTCAATAAGAGCACAAATCAAGAATGGCAGACACAGCAGTTAATTACCAGCAACAATATAACTTTAGAATAGATTACTTTTTCTTATTAATTGTTTTCAACTTAATTTCTGAATATTTCATGATACGTTACAAGGGAATGATTCAGGCTACCGGCTCGAATGGCCAAAATAATGTATTTAGAATGGTTCGTTGAATGTTTCATAGAATGGTTCATAGAATGTTTCGTAGAATGGTTCATAACTTAATTGGAAATGAAAAAAACAACTTACTCATTATTTTGTTTTACTTTAATTCATCTCAGAAACCGACGCCGAACTGAACACAGCCATACAGAACGTAAACATAAACGCTGTCTTCAGTAACGGTTACAGAGAAAAGAAACAAACATGAAAAAGCGCTCGCAGCGCCAATCGACAAGTGGACTGTATGGAATTTACTGAACACCATGCGTCGCGCACCTACGATTTGTCCGCGATCGAAGGCGTCTAAATCAGGCAGTTTACCTATACTGGCAATTCCAACAACTAATTCAGAACAACCACAGTACGCGCAATATATATGCAGTTACCACATCGGCTTCACTTGCGCATACATGATGCGCAGCGCTACACAATTTGCATAGGCTTTGCTATCCCTAATTCAGTGGCACTTCAGTGTATATGCCTTTCATCCCTTCAGTGGGTCGATAAAATGAGGACCAAGCATGCTTGGGAACTAAACTCTGGGGGTCCCATGTCAGATTGACCATCTGACTGAGACATATGCTATATGGCACCCCAAGCCCACGGTCACGAAAGCGGAGATGGGTACCGCCGGCCCTGGTCCACATCGGACTGTTGTGCCGTGAGTTTTTAAAAAAAAAATGTAAAAAAAAAACCCCAAAAAATATTTATAAAAAAATCGTAAGAGATATTTTTATAGACAAAATAATGTAGAAGAAAATATTTAAATTCAATGTAATAGGAAATATTAAAGAATATAGTACAGTTAATATAGTACAGTTTGAAGAACATATCTTTTAATGTATTTTAATATTTTTTTGGATAATGTCCAATCGTCTGCCGCATTAGCAAGAAAAACAATTTCTTTTGTCTATTAAGTTGTTATGGACGTGACGATAAATTTATTTATTGTACCAGAAAAAGAAATCACGGGATCTCTTTTAATAAATTAAATTCTAAAAATTAATCTTTAAAAATTCACCAAAAATCAGAAAAGAGGTAAAGATTCGAAAAAGATCTCATTTTAAAGGAATTTTTATCTTTCCCGTGATATAAATTTTATAACCCCCAAATTATTATTTTAAATGCAAACTTAAAAAAAGTTACTAAAACAGCTTAAAAATTTAATTTAAAAAAATCTAAGAAGAATTTTTCAAAAATCTTTCTTAGTGCACTACTACAGAATCGCCATGCAAAATTTCAGCCCTTTAGGTCCAGCGGTTTGGTCTGTGCGTTGTATGTCAGTGAGTCAGTTACGGAACTGTTTTATATATATATAGACTAGCTGAAAACCCGCGCTTCGCTACGGAGTACATTCAAATTAAATATAACGGTCAATGTATGCAATTAATGCCAGAAAAAATAAATATATATATATTTATAATAAATAAGACGATCAATGTATACAATTGATGTAATATATATATATATATATATATATATATATATATATATATATATATATATATATATATATATATATAATCGTAAGGGATATTTATATTTTTTTAGATAATATCCAATCATCTGCTGCATTAGAAAGAAAATTTTTTTTTTGTCTATTTAGTTATGCACGTGACGATATTTATTTAAAGTACCAGAAAAAGAAATCACGTGATCGGCATTTAATAAATTAAATTCTAAAAATTAATCTTTAAAAATTCACCAAAAATCAGAAAATCGAGGTAAAGGTTCGAAAAACATATCATTTTAAAGGAATTTTTATGATCTTTCTCGGGATATAAATTTTATAACCCTCAAATTATTATTTTAAATGCAAACTTAAAAGAAGTTACAAAGACAGCTTAAAAATTTAATTTTAAAAAATCTAAGAAGAATTTTTCAAAAATCTTTCTTAGTGCACCCCTATACCATAAGAAGAATCGCCGTGCAAAATTTCAGCCCTTTAGGTCCAGCGGTTTGGTCTGTGCGTTGAATGTCAGTGAGTCAGTTACGGAACTGTTTTATATATATAGATATGTATGGTTTTTCTATGCAAAAAGAATAATGTACACCTATGCGTATGTTGCCAGTAAAGAAACTCATTAATGAAATAACAGAATGTTAATAAAAGCAAATGATTTTTACCATGTTTTTATTAACTCACTTTCTTGTGTGTGTGTTTGTCCAGTACAAATCTTGCAATCGATTTTTAACTAACTTCCCGACTAGCTAGACATTTGAAACTTTTAGAATAGCTCAGAACACGATGACAATGCATTTTTAAAATACTTTTAGCCATATTTAAGGAGATTTTTACCATATTTTTATTATTTTCAGGTAATTTTGTTTTGTAGATTGGTGCAGCCATCTGTCGGCCGGAACGGGAACAAAAAGTTAAACGCAAGTTAACTTCCAATTCTCGAGCTAAAGGATTGATTACGCATTTGATACCTCTTTATTACGTATTTGATCATTTTCTATCAATTTGATGGGATAATTCATGAATAAAATTTAAAAAAGTATTTATTAATACATAGAATTGTCAAGTTTATATGATTCAACAGAAAATTTAAAAACATGGTATACAAAAAGTTCTTTTTATCTTGTAATTATTAAGTTTAAAAGTTCATAGCGATTGATAATGGTAAAATAAATAATTACAAGATAAAAAGAACTTTTTATATACCATGTTTTTTAAATTTTCTTTTGAATCATATAAACTTGACAATTCTATGTATTAATAAATACTTTTTAAAATTTTTTTTTAAGAATTATCCCATCAACTTGAAAGAAAATGAAGTTAATCGGAAGTTAACTTGCGTTTAACTTTTCGTTCCCGTACCGGTCGATAGATGGCTGCATCAGTCTACAAAACAAAATTAACTGAAAATTAATCTAATTCTGCTTAAAGATGGCTAAAAGTATTAAAATAACGCATTGTCATCGTGTTCTGAGCTATTCTAAAAGTTTCAAATGTCTAGCTAGTCGGGAAGTTAGTTAAAAATCGATTACAAGATTTGAACTGGGCAAACACACAAACAAGAAAGCGAATTAATAAAAACATGTAAAAAAAAGCTAGCGCGCGCGCCATCTAGAGTAAGAAAAATTTGTGTATAATGTTTATACTTCAATTTTTAAACAAACAGTGAGATGTGTAATTCTAAATTAACAATTCGCACGAAGTGGAGATCTTAATCTTTAAAATAGTACCTCATTTATTGATTTTGGTTAAGTATGAAGGAAGAAAAAGGGATAAAAAAAAACACTTTTTAGAAATAATATATATATATATATATAGAGAGAGAGAGAGATAGATAGATAATAGAATTTGAAATGATTACCACTCCTAAATTTCTTCGCGGACAACGATATCTTTTAGCTCTATATATATATATCACTCCCAAATTGTAAAGAAGCTACATTTTCAAAAGTACTCACGAACCGAACTTGAATACTGTTAAATTCTTCTAAACAGTGTTCAGCTTAAAGCCCCGAGCAAGACGGTAATCTGGTGCCTTTAACTGCACTGTTTGAAACATATATATCGTGTCAGTTATCATGTTTCAGCAAAGCATAATTGTTAGATTCTATGTAACGAGATATTTATGTGCTTAATCTCGGTACATACGCGGAACAGTGATCCTAGTTTTATAATGATGCTTGTGAACAGGAAAGGAAGTTTTCCGCTTGTTAAGAGGTTGGAGTCGAAAGATTAGATTTCCATTCTAGTGTTCTCGAACGGTTAGTTTCGTTTCAGAAGGGTTTAAAAGTTAATGTTACTAGAGTGTAAATTCGGAGTAATTAAGTTTGTTTTGGATCGAGGGAGGTTAAGCAGCAGTTTTTTGATTTAAAGGAAATTGTGCCATTTGATAGTAGCATAGAGGCATTCGCTTTTACTTGCATAATTTATGATGAATTATACTGAAATTTGAAATGGATTTTATAGCAGTAAAGGATTTTATAGCTTTCAAAGAAATAAAGAAAAATATAAATAATTACAAGATAAAAAGAACTTCTTATATACCATGTTTTTAAATTTTCTGTTGAATCATATAAACTTGACAATTCCATGTATTGATAAATACTTTTTTAAAATTTTTTTGATGAATTATCCCACCAACTTGAAAGAAAATGAAGTTAATTGGAAGTTAACTTGCGCTTAACTTTTCGTTCCCGTCCCGGCAGTTAGATGGCTTCACCAGTCTACAAAACAAAATTAACTGAAAATGAATTTAATTCTGCTTAAAGATGGCTAAAGCTGGTAAAAGATGGCTAAAAGTATTAAAATACTGCATTGTCATCGTGTTCTGAGCTATTCTAAAAGTTTCAAATGTCTAGCTAGTCGGGAAGTTAGTTAAAAATCGATTGCAAGATTTGTAAGGGACAAACACACAAACAAACAAGAAAGCGAGTAAATAAAAACATGTAAAAAAATAGAAGTATTATGTCCTTATTAGTAGATAGAAATTGCCGGTTCACCAACACACGAATTGATGCGGATTATGCGGATTAAGGGGAGGGGCTTAAAGTGGGCGGAGCTAACTGAGTGACGTGGACCAATCAGAGTGCAGCTGGCCACCTGGCAGCGTTTTTTAGTCAATCAGGAGAAGGCCATGATCTTAGCGCTCCCTTGCGGGAAAACCTGGAACCTTGTAGTACAGCAGAATCTTGAAGAGAGTATGTGCTCCGCGGAGCGCCACCTATAGGTCAAATATGGAACTAAATTGCGTATAAGGTTACGGATCTATATTTTCAGTGCTGCCATCTATTTTATAAAAATCACAACTGAATTTTACATTTAATTTTACAGAAGATATATATTTTTAAAAGTTTGTCCTGAGCTAGGACCGAACCCGGGATCTCACGGTTGGCAAGCCAACGCCCTACCCACTCGGCCAGCGAGTCTTGTTATTGTACGGTATTATAAGGTATTTAAAGAGTGAATATTTTAAAGGGAACTTGAGAAATATGATAGAGGATTCTGTGGTATTATATTATTTTAATTAGTTAATTAATTAATTATTTTTTTAATATAATACATACTAAGCGCCCCCTAGCGGGAAAAACTTGAACTAAACTAGAACTTTAAATATTTAAGATTGTAAAACGATTTTACGCTGTTACCAAACATCTAGTGAATAAATTTAACTTTTAAAATTCTGTTATCGAGAATTTTACGCTGCAGGCGCCATCTATTGGTAAAAATTACAACTACATTTAAAATTTAATTTTGTAAAAGGTTTTATTTTAGTTTAAATTCTAAATTAAAATATATTATTAACTTACTATTTTTTTAACGATAGTAGTAATTAGTAAAAAATAATTATAATTACTTATTATTACTTTAAAGACATATCTAATTTATAAATAATATTTGAAAAAATATTCTATTAAAAGGAGTATTTACAAGAATTTTAACATTAAATCTATAAGAGAAGATATTAACAAGGATATTTTTACGCATAAAATTATTGAAAACAGCTGTTAAATTTAAAATATCTTTAATTTTCATGCTAATATCAATTTCAAGTATAATATAACTTAGATATATCTTTAAACCCATTTAAACATAACTTGAAGACATTAAATTATACAATTACCATCTAGAACCTGAAACTTAAAACATATTATCAATTTAATAGTTTGGAAAAAGTATTTATTACAGAACATTCCATACTAGTATAAAAATAATAAGAAATTTTTACATAGATAGGCTAAAACGAATATTTTTTTTCTTTTACTTGATATTTTTACACATGAAATTATTTTACAACAAGCGTTAAGTTTAAAATATCTATAATTTTTCTTAAGAATATTACTTTGCAGTATAATATAATTTAGATAGAGCTTTGAATCCATGAAATATGATTCAATCTAGATAATTATTTAAATTAAATACACATAACATACCAATCCATACTATTAAATCTACAAGAGAAGATATTAAATTTACGCTAAAAAATTTTTTTAATTGTTGACATATACATACTGCAATAGTCTACATTATTATCAAAAAGTTCATTGAATTATATTCTATAACAGAGAGAATATTTTTATGAATTTACTAGAATTAATTATCAAAAATAAATATAACGTCATCTATTAATTAAAAATGAAACTTAGAAAATTTAATACATGGTTTTGAGTATATTTTTCAAAACTTTAAATATTTTTAGTCGAAGGGCTTATTTTCAGAACTTTAAAATTGTTTTGCTATGTTTTTTAACGTGATATATAATTTTACATAGATACATTCGCAAAATAATACAAAATAATAAGAAATTTTTTACATAGATAGGCTAAAACGAATATTTTTTTTTCTTTTACTTGATATTTTTACACATGAAATTATTTTACAACAAGCGTTAAGTTTAAAATATCTATAATTTTTCTTAAGAATATTACTTTGCAGTATAATATAATTTAGATAGAGCTTTGAATCCATTGTAACATTTAATATAGAAAAAATTATTATTTGATCTTACCTTGAAAAACATTCCATGAAAGCTAACAAGGGATATTTTTAGACATAAAATTATTTAAACAAAGCGGGAATTACCCAGTAGAGTTATTTTTTCCTTTTAATATTAGAAATAAAAACTGAAATATCATTCAATCTAGATAATTATTTAAATTAAATACACATAACATACCAATCCATACTATTAAATCTACAAGAGAAGATATTAAATTTACGCTAAAAATTTTTTTTAATTGTCGACATATACATACTGCAATAGTCTACATTATTATCAAAAAGTTCATTGAATTATATTCTATAACAGAGAGAATATTTTTATGAATTTACTAGAATTAATTATCAAAAATAAATATAACGTCATCTATTAATTAAAAATGAAACTTAGAAAATTTAATACATGGTTTTGAGTATATTTTTCAAAACTTTAAATATTTTTAGTCGAAGGGCTTATTTTCAGGACTTTAAAATTGTTTTGCTATGTTTTTTAACGTGATATATAATTTTACATAGATACATTCGCAAAATAATACAAAATAATAAGAAATTTTTACATAGATAGGCTAAAACGAATATTTTTTTTCTTTTACTTGATATTTTTACACATGAAATTATTTTACAACAAGCGTTAAGTTTAAAATATCTATAATTTTTCTTAAGAATATTACTTTGCAGTATAATATAATTTAGATAGAGCTTTGAATCCATTGTAACATTTAGTATAGAAAAAATTATTATTTAATCTTACCTTGAAAAACATTCCATGAAAGCTAACAAGGGATATTTTTAGACATAAAATTATTTAAACAAAGCGGGAATTCCCCAGTAGAGTTATTTTTTCCTTTTAATATTAGAAATAAAAACTGAAATATGATTCAATCTAGATAATTATTTAAATTAAATACACATAACATACCAATCCATACTATTAAATCTGCAAGAGAAGGTATCAAATTTATCTCGCGATGTTAATAGAGAAGATTCTTACATTATCTGAAATAATACAGACTTTATCATGTTTAGAAGATATTTACAAGAGTTCATTTTAGAATTAAATGAATCATGGTTTGAATCCTACAACAGTAGGGGGTATATGCAAACATGAAGACTTTAAATTATACAATTACCATCTAGAACCTGAAACTTAAAAATATATGCACCAATTTAAGTATCTTTATATAGTTTATGTACAGTTTTGAATATATTTCAAACCTTAAACGTTTTTCCAACTTTGAAACTATATTATAAGTTAAGACGCTTACTAAAATTAAAAAACATTTTATAGAGGTAAAGACTTGAAAGATAAAATTTACAAGTTTTAATCCTAAATATTATATTTTATCCAGAAATGTAGACTATTAATGTATGATTTTAAACCTAACATGCTTTCAACAATTACCTAAATTGCGATATAATGTTAAATTCCACAGATTATTTCACAGATTTTAAGATATTTATTTAACCTAAGATGTTTATAAATCCTATCCAAATTGGAATAGTGTTTGCATATCATCATAAACAACTAAATATTATCATTTTCATGGGTTTTAAGGTATTTATTCAACATAAGATGTTTATAAATCCTAACTAAATTAGAATAGTTTCTGCATATCAACATAGACTGCGTAAACAACCAAATATTAACTTAATTTAAATAAGAGCATATAATTTCCTTTTTGATAACTTAAATATATATATATATCATACATGTTGCTAAATTAAAATTCATGTTATACTTTCGTATAAGATAGTTTTTTTTTACATACAAGAACAGAAATAATATAGACTTTATTATGTTTAGAAGATTTGCAGATATTTAAAGCAGTTCACTTAACTTTAGAAGTAAATGGATCAGAGTTTGAATTCTACTGCAATAGAGGTAGTTTAACTTCACAATTATAATCTAAACAGATAACAAATCTTTGAAAAAAATATTCTATAAAAAGCAATAAAATATATTATGGAAACTTCAAATTAATTTATGATAGGTTTCATTAAATATTCTGCAAACGCTATGAAACATTTCGTATAGAAAATAATTACCATTTGATCTTACCTTTAAAATCTATAGTTTATGCACTTAATTCATATAATTTTTTACAAAAACAAGCTTTAACTGCATAAGAAGATATTATATTTGTCCCGCACATACATATAAACTTAAAACATATTAAAACTTACTAGTTCCCTTATAAAGGTTTCAAGACTTTAAAAAATTTTTTACTATGTTTTAAATCTAATCTATAATTTTACATAGATATAACCATTAATAAATTGTTTTACATAGAAAAAAGCATACATCGCACCTAAAATTTTAGTTTTCTTAACAAAATAACCTGCAAAACTTTCATCGAAACAAATGTTTATTATGTTAAAAAAAAATCAAACACCTATTGATATTACTTTGAAATATTATGCAAATAATAACTTTGAATAAGTTTTACATCAGAAATTATTTTCCGACAATTGTTAAAAAAAAATTTATACTATAAGTTTAAAACGCTTCCTAACACTTAAAATTTTATCATTCTATAAGGAGTATAGTTTCTGCATATCAACATAGACTGCGTAAACAACCAAATATTAACTTAATTTAAATAAGAGCATATAATTTCCTTTTTGATAACTTAAATATATATATATCATAAATGCTGCTAAATTTAAATTCATGATATACTTTCGTATAAGATAGTTTTCTACATGCAATTACCCAAAATATTTTATCCATACAGCAACAGAAATAATACAGACTTTATCATGTTTAGAAGATATTTACATGAGTTCATTTTAGAAGTAAATTGACCAAGGTTTAAATCTTACAGCGGTAGGGGTGTACGCAGACAATATTTTTATATGAGAACCTACTTACAATAGATCTTAAAATTAAAATAAGTTTTGTCAAGAATAAAACTCTGCTGTAGATTTTATAATCTAAGCATATACCACACTGTCATAGTTAACATTTTCAAAACTTAATGGTTTAAAATATATTATTATAAAACATATAAATACTTACGGCATTAGTAGAAATATTCTGCATTGGAAAAAAAATCTGGAGCTTATAATTAGCCATACTTCTAAAACGAGACCCAATTGAAAAATATACAAGTCACGTTAGTTAATCTTGATTATCTGCGGTTAATTTTCCGTTACAGTCACAGTTATCTTCTCAAAATGAATCAATGATAAGATAAATAATTATTTTGCTATCATTTAACGAATCGTTCACGTTCCTTTTATTTTATTTGTCAAGAGTTGCCAAGAGTTGGCAACGATTGTAGAACGACTTTCAAAAATCTAACCCCTAGTGTTTACACAAGACGTAGATTATTATTATCTTATACACGAGAGTATACTGTGGGAAAAGATCAGATAATATGTTTAATCAAAGTTAAACAATTGATACACGTTTTGCTAACCAAAACTTTATTCGATAGGTTAATTTTCAAATCTGAAACAAGCTTTGCTAACTGCTAATACAGTTTATTAATGTTGTTAATAGAGTTTTTAATAACGAAGTTGTTCGATTAATGCTTGCAAAACTGCAACTACTAAGTTGATCGAATATATATTAAATTGTATTAAGTTAAAATTCTAGTTTTCACATGAAAAAACATTATGCAACATAAGTATTAAAATTAAGTCTTTGAAATATTCTATAAAAAGTAATGAAATATACTATGGAGACACTTACCCATTGTTGCTAAGCTTGGCATTAATTAATAAAATAATTTTAAAGATCTATTAATAATACTTTGAAATATTCTGTAAAAGGTAACTTAGAATAATTTTTAAACATGATTATTCTATAAAAAATACAATATTAT
Organism: Dolomedes plantarius; assembly: GCA_907164885.2. Classification (NCBI taxonomy): domain Eukaryota; kingdom Metazoa; phylum Arthropoda; class Arachnida; order Araneae; family Dolomedidae; genus Dolomedes; species Dolomedes plantarius. The sequence continues at coordinate 101,705,429 of OU015500.1, forward strand.
CAGTAACAGCAGCAGATAGTATATTCAAGATTATTGAAAACAACGTAACAGAGAATAAAATTTTAGATTATAAAGCAACAAAGGCTAATTTTCAAATGTACACTGTCAACCTCTACTATCAGTATTTTACGATTCATTGAAGTGGAAGTTATAGTTAAGTTCTTATTCTCACTTAACATTTTAATAACTTAAAAGTTTAACGTTGTATTGTACAACCGACACTCATCAGAATAATATAAATTGCTAGTAATCTTATCTAATGACGAAATAAAATAAACTATGAGTCATAGAAACTTATCTTATCTGATATAGCGATTCATTCGACAGTCGCTTGCTAGATTTTCAATCGGAGAGGGCTGTTTCAATCGGAGAGGACCACCCCTCCCAATATCAACATTTGTGTCTAAAAAGCAGTGCTTTAGAAAAATATAAGAGTCTTGGTAAAATACCAATTTTTCATATAAGTATTCAAGATATTGTTAAAAATATATGTGATACATATTGTACATGTGCATACATTAATACTGAAATTTTTAAAAATCTTTGCGTCGATGATTTTAAATACTATTTCGAAAACGGAATAGTTAAAGTGTAAATACTTTTGGATTATTCTAATGATCTGAAATTTCACTCTAAGGAATATCTTCAAGAATTGTAAGAATTTTTTTAGATATGTTAAATAAAGGTTGCTTTAAGGATGAATTATTCCATTTTTTTAGTCTATGTGTGTTTTAATGATGTCTTAAAAATTATTAATATATCTTTAAATTATAATAAATATTTTATGATAAGTAAGTGTTTAAATTATAATAAATATTTTTTGATAAGTGTTTGACTAGTAAGTTTTAATATGTTTTAAGTTTATATGTATGTGCGGGACAAATATAATATCTTCTTATGCAGTTAAAGCTTGTTTTTGTAAAAAATTATATGAATTAAGTGCATAAACTATAGATTTTAAAGGTAAGATCAAATGGTAATTATTTTCTATACGAAATGTTTCATAGCGTTTGCAGAATATTTAATGAAACCTATCATAAATTAATTTGAAGTTTCCATAATATATTTTATTGCTTTTTATAGAATATTTTTTTCAAAGATTTGTTATCTGTTTAGATTATAATTGTGAAGTTAAACTACCTCTATTGCAGTAGAATTCAAACTCTGATCCATTTACTTCTAAAGTTAAGTGAACTGCTTTAAATATCTGCAAATCTTCTAAACATAATAAAGTCTATATTATTTCTGTTCTTGTATGTAAAAAAAAACTATCTTATACGAAAGTATAACAAGAATTTTAATTTAGCAACATGTATGATATATATATATATTTAAGTTATCAAAAAGGAAATTATATGCTCTTATTTAAATTAAGTTAATATTTGGTTGTTTACGCAGTCTATGTTGATATGCAGAAACTATTCTAATTTAGTTAGGATTTATAAACATCTTATGTTGAATAAATACCTTAAAACCCATGAAAATGATAATATTTAGTTGTTTATGATGATATGCAAACACTATTCCAATTTGGATAGGATTTATAAACATCTTAGGTTAAATAAATATCTTAAAATCTGTGAAATAATCTGTGGAATTTAACATTATATCGCAATTTAGGTAATTGTTGAAAGCATGTTAGGTTTAAAATCATATATTAATAGTCTACATTTCTGGATAAAATATAATATTTAGGATTAAAACTTGTAAATTTTATCTTTCAAGTCTTTACCTCTATAAAATGTTTTTTAATTTTAGTAAGCGTCTTAACTTATAATATAGTTTCAAAGTTGGAAAAACGTTTAAGGTTTGAAATATATTCAAAACTGTACATAAACTATATAAAGATACTTAAATTGGTGCATATATTTTTAAGTTTCAGGTTCTAGATGGTAATTGTATAATTTAAAGTCTTCATGTTTGCATATACCCCCTACTGTTGTAGGATTCAAACCATGATTCATTTAATTCTAAAATGAACTCTTGTAAATATCTTCTAAACATGATAAAGTCTGTATTATTTCAGATAATGTAAGAATCTTCTCTATTAACATCGCGAGATAAATTTGATACCTTCTCTTGCAGATTTAATAGTATGGATTGGTATGTTATGTGTATTTAATTTAAATAATTATCTAGATTGAATCATATTTCAGTTTTTATTTCTAATATTAAAAGGAAAAAATAACTCTACTGGGGAATTCCCGCTTTGTTTAAATAATTTTATGTCTAAAAATATCCCTTGTTAGCTTTCATGGAATACCTTTCAAGGTAAGATTAAATAATAATTTTTCTATACTAAATGTTACAATGGTTTTAAAGCTCTATCTAAATTATATTATACTGCAAAGTAATATTCTTAAGAAAAATTAAAGATATTTTAAACATAACGCTTGTCGTAAATAATTTCATGTCTAAAAATATCCCTTGTTAGCTTTCATGGAATGTTTTTCAAGGTAAGATTAAATAATAATTTTTTCTATACTAAATGTTACAATGGATTCAAAGCTCTATCTAAATTATATTATACTGCAAAGTAATATTCTTAAGAAAAATTATAGATATTTTAAACTTAACGCTTGTTGTAAAATAATTTCATGTGTAAAAATATCAAGTAAAAGAAAAAAAATATTCGTTTTAGCCTATCTATGTAAAAATTTCTTATTATTTTGTATTATTTTGCGAATGTATCTATGTAAAATTATATATCACGTTAAAAAACATAGCAAAACAATTTTAAAGTTCTGAAAATAAGCCCTTCGACTAAAAATATTTAAAGTTTTGAAAAATATACTCAAAACCATGTATTAAATTTTCTAAGTTTCATTTTTAATTAATAGATGACGTTATATTTATTTTTGATAATTAATTCTAGTAAATTCATAAAAATATTCTCTCTGTTATAGAATATAATTCAATGAACTTTTTGATAATAATGTAGACTATTGCAGTATGTATATGTCAACAATTAAAAAAATTTTTTAGCGTAAATTTAATATCTTCTCTTGTAGATTTAATAGTATGGATTGGTATGTTATGTGTATTTAATTTAAATAATTATCTAGATTGAATCATATTTCATGGATTCAAAGCTCTATCTAAATTATATTATACTGCAAAGTAATATTCTTAAGAAAAATTATAGATATTTTAAACTTAACGCTTGTTGTAAAATAATTTCATGTGTAAAAATATCAAGTAAAAGAAAAAAAATATTCGTTTTAGCCTATCTATGTAAAAATTTCTTATTATTTTTATACTAGTATGGAATGTTCTGTAATAAATACTTTTTCCAAACTATTAAATTGATAATATGTTTTAAGTTTCAGGTTCTAGATGGTAATTGTATAATTTAATGTCTTCAAGTTATGTTTAAATGGGTTTAAAGATATATCTAAGTTATATTATACTTGAAATTGATATTAGCATGAAAATTAAAGATATTTTAAATTTAACAGCTGTTTTCAATAATTTTATGCGTAAAAATATCCTTGTTAATATCTTCTCTTATAGATTTAATGTTAAAAGACTTGTAAATACTCCTTTTAATAGAATATTTTTTCAAATATTATTTATAAATTAGATATGTCTTTAAAGTAATAATAAGTAATTATAATTATTTTTTACTAATTACTACTATCGTTAAAAAAATAGTAAGTTAATAATATATTTTAATTTAGAATTTAAACTAAAATAAAACCTTTTACAAAATTAAATTTTAAATGTAGTTGTAATTTTTACCAATAGATGGCGCCTGCAGCGTAAAATTCTCGATATCAGAATTTTAAAAGTTAAATTTATTCACTAGATGTTTGGTAACAGCGTAAAATCGTTTTACAATCTTAAATATTTAAAGTTCTAGTTTAGTTCAAGTTTTTCCCGCTAGGGGGCGCTTAGTATGTATTATATTAAAAAAATAATTAATTAATTAACTAATTAAAATAATATAATACCACAGAATCCTCTATCATATTTCTCAAGTTCCCTTTAAAATATTCACTCTTTAAATACCTTATAATACCGTACAATAACAAGACTCGCTGGCCGAGTGGGTAGGGCGTTGGCTTGCCAACCGTGAGATCCCGGGTTCGGTCCTAGCTCAGGACAAACTTTTAAAAATATATATCTTCTGTAAAATTAAATGTAAAATTCAGTTGTGATTTTTATAAAATAGATGGCAGCACTGAAAATATAGATCCGTAACCTTATACGCAATTTAGTTCCATATTTGACCTATAGGTGGCGCTCCGCGGAGCACATACTCTCTTCAAGATTCTGCTGTACTACAAGGTTCCAGGTTTTCCCGCAAGGGAGCTCTAAGATCATGGCCTTCTCCTGATTGACTAAAAAACGCTGCCAGGTGGCCAGCTGCACTCTGATTGGTCCACGTCACTCAGTTAGCTCCGCCCACTTTAAGCCCCTCCCCTTAATCCGCATAATCCGCATCAATTCGTGTGTTGGTGAACCGGCAATTTCTATCTACTCTTATTACAGAAGGAAAATCTAAATGTTCCGATTGTTGAAAATAGCAGCGATTAGAAAATAAAACTGTAGCAGTGCCAGAAACTAAATAACCAGCAAATACGCTAATGTATGGCCGAATGCCACTTTTTGTCTGAGAAATTCTCGCTCCGAAAAATGATACAAATTCATTTGCTTGGTTACCATTATAAATAAGGGTTTTTAGATGATTATTCGGGTTTGAAACTTGATTAGTAACTTCTGTAATATATTATAATACATACGTTGATGGTCACTAAGTCCACCAAATTAACATGACTGCAGTGACGTAGCGAGCATAACTGGCACCCGGGGCACGATACCTTTTTGGCGCCCCTCCCCCCGAAAAAGTACAGTAATATAATATATAGAATTAGTGAAAAGGACCATTTGCCCCCTCTGCGAATGCACCTGGGGGCATGATAGACCCCCTTGCCCCCTCACTACGCCACTGCATGACTGACAAGTTTAAGCCTGGACAACACCTTATAAGGAAGAAAGTTATTACATTTGTTCACGTGTCTTCACGATACGAAAGATATCCACCAAATCTTGTTCCTGTCTCAAACTGTTTTGCAAGACTGGTGCATAAAACTCCAGTGCTTCAGATACGGTAGAATCCATGCGTTCGACAAATAAGGTACCCATAACTCTAGTCTAGGTCATTCCGATTACAAGAAATTCAGGTTTTTTTTTCGTCTTTGCGATATTTGCTTGGCCCTTAACGTGGAAAGTAATTTTTAAAAAAAAGAGAATTTTTCTTCTAAAGGCACTTGGAATATAATATAATACTATTATGTATTCATCTGTGGTGCATGGACCCACGGGGGCTCGAAAGTGAAACATTTCGTGTTTGTGGCAATTCTACTGTCCGATCCAGGGGTTGTAAATGAAGCAGCACAGTCTACACCAAATAACATTTATTTTCTATGCTACGGACATCATAAAAAACGGACAATAGATCTTTATCTTATATTCTGGGATTCGAAAAGTGGAGCTCAATAGTTCATCCCAGTCTCTCTTATCGCTTACTCGATTCTCTCTGCTCTTCCAAAATAAAGGTACTTACATAGGGAGACGGTGCGTTTCAGCGCCATCTGGAGAACATAAATTTGAAGTTGCAACAGTGTTTCCAAACACGTCGACAATCGTTTATACGCATCTATTGTACAGTGAAACTGATCTGTTAGGGCCTGTTCCCATAGGAGTCCGGTAGTGGAAGCGTTAAAGTATTGAAATATATGTATTTAACCAATGACAAACCTATTGCAACACCCTCCCCCCCCCATGAACTGCAAGGTTCATCAATACAAAATGCAACTAAAACAGATAAACAAATCAATTACATACACATTAATAATAATTCAAAATTATAGATATTCAATTATACCTATACATTAATAACATTCAATTCAAAATTATACATATTCAATTATATTTATACATTAATAGCATTCAATTCAAAATTATACATATTCAATTATATTTATACATTCTTTACATCCATCTGAAGACGAATGTTTATGTCTGGTTTAGCAATGGGTGCGCAGCAAATATTCTCTGTTATGAGAGCTTCAATTTCTACACTTTTAGATGGGCACATGTAATTTTGCATCTTTACACTATATACTACACTATGTGATTGTGTCAGCGGTTTTGTAGATCCAAAGGGAAATATGCTTAATGTTTCCTCTCTGATTACCGGAAGTTTTAATTCTCTTACTACGTTTTTATTAACAAAACTTCTCTGACTTCCGGAATCCAATAAAACGCGAGATAATCTTGAGTGATATTTACCTTGAATCAATACCCCACATGTCAACAATAATATATTGCTTCTTAAATTGGAATCCGCGCTTTGATTTTGAAACATAGTTACATTAGTTTCGGGTTCTGATTTTTCTGAAGCATCACAAATTGATTTGTTATGTTTCCTATTGCACAACGAACATAGTTCCGTTCTCGAACGACAGTCTTTGGCTAAATGGTTTCTTTTTAGGCATACGAAACACCTTCTCATTCGTTTTAGAATATTTTCCCTTTCAGTTACCGTAAACTCAGTACAATCATCCCTTCTGTGATTTGTTTCCTTTCCACAAAATACACAGCCATCTCTCGATAGTACATTTAGTGCTGCAGTTGTAGGTGGTCTAAAAGGCTTTGGCTTATATCGGTCTTGAAATTTTTATGCCTCTCCTTATACTTATCGGCAATATTTTTATTTTCTGAGCAGTCTTTGAAATTTATTTCGGAATCTATTCCCTTGGTTAGATTTTCCGTTCTTTCCCTACTTTAGATTTCCTTTTTAAGGAATTTCATTAATTCCGTTGTCTTTTCAATTTCTGCTTTATCATAGCATCGGGTAAATTCTAAAGCTAGATCTTTAGGTATTACTTTAATGAGGATAGGGAATAGTAAACAACCAAAGGTATCGGTTTTAACTCCAAGACTTTCCAGTCCTCTTATCTGTACTTCACACTCGTCATAGAGTTTTCTCAAACTCTCCAAATCACTAGATCTTCTTACCGGAAGTTAAATTTAATAGGCGGGTCATGTAACAATCTATTATGATCTCTTCCTTTCCAAAATGGGATTTTAAGATAGCTAGTGCCTTCACATAATTCTCGGATGTTAGTGTCAGACCTTGTTTTGCCGTTGCGGCATCCGAACCCAAAACAGTTTTTAAATAATTAAATTTTTCAACTTGATTTAGATTTGAACCAACTGAGCTTGACATGTGGACTAATCGCGAACCGAACCAAGTATGGCGAATGTTTGCGACGCAGACCACCAGATGGCAGTGCATCTCCAGCGTTTGTTCGTAAACCGAGGGACCACTGTATATATATATATATATATATATATATATATATATATATATATGTAGTACACATACATCTATATGTCTATAGGCTTATATACACTATCTACCGATAAGTTTTTGGACAACCATGTAAATGACGATATCTGAGGTCCTGATATACGTCACGCCCTCCGACGTTAAATATCGTGTAGGAAACAACATTGGCATTAGTCACATGCAAGATGCCACGAAGTGCAGAGTTATCTGATTTCGAGAAAGGTGTAATCGTCGGGTATCACAGAAATGACCGATCTTTAAAGGATATATCTAGCGAGCTGAATTACCCAAAATAGACAGTGGACTATGTAATTTAGAAGTGGAAGGTGAGCGAGGATTGTCGGAATGTGCCCCTGGTCGGCAGACGCACGAAACTGGGAGATAGAGAACGATGGGAACTGTTGAAAGAAATTCAGAAGAACCGCACCCAACCGATGGCAAACATACTCCAGGAGTTTGAACAGGCATCCGGGAGTGTTGTTTCGATGAACACCATCCGTAAGGAAATACATCTGCTTGGTTTTCATGGTCTTGCTGCCGACCATAAGCTTTGATCACAAAGTTCAACCACTCTGCTCGGTTAATGTGGTGCAAAACTCGTCGAAAGGGAACCGTAGATTAGTGGAAACGGGATCTCTGGAGCGACGAATCAAGGTTCACCCTCTACCGATCGGATGGCAGGGTCTGAGTCTGGTGTCTGCCTGGAGAATGCCTCCTGCCAGAATGCATTGTGCCCACAGTAAAGTTCGGCGGAGGTGGAATTATGGTCTGGGGGAGTTTCTCCGGGTATGAGCTGGAACCCTTGGTTCCAATTTATGGTAAGATCAACACCGACGTCTACTGCGCTATTTTGGATGACAGAGTGCTTTCTACGTTGTGACATATTTACGGGTTGGACCCCTGTTACTTCCAGGATGACAACGCCATCTGTCATGTTTATAGGTCCACCATGGATTGGTATGGTGACAATGTGGTTTAACCTAATGGACTGACCTGCCCAGAGCCCAGACCTGAACCCTATCGAGAACCTCTGGGACGTGTTGGATAGCCGAATTAAGGGATGCAACAACCGTCCAAAATTGGGGGAGGAACTTACATGTCTTCTCAAAGCCGAGTGGTAGAAAATACCACAAGCCGTCATACAAGGATTTGTAGAAAGCATGGCCCGGAGGGTTGAAGCTGTAATTGCCTCTCGTGGAGACTCTATTAACTATTGAATATGAATAAATTTTGTTTTTCTTTTCTATCACAGGTGTCCAAATACTTATTGGTAGATAGTGTATAATTACACTATGTAAATTTTGAGGAAGTTTGAAAACCGAAAATTTTATTTCGCCTTATAGAATAAAAATTCTGGTTTTATAAGATTTTTAATCAGAAAGAGAAATTAATCAGATTTTATTTCTAATTTTTTTCCTTCTAAACTTTACTTTTCACCTTTCCCCCCCCCTTCCCCCCATATACAAAATCCTTTGAAAAATTATATCAGCATCATATTATCATTAATACTGTTCTTATCCTCCGTATCATTAACTTCGTGAGGTAAAAATTGCTCTGCAAATAATTTTTGAGTCAATAAATGTTTTTCTTCAACTAAGTACAGTTTTTACCGGTCATTTCCAGATACTCCTCTCGTTGTGTTTAAAAGTTTGATGGCTATAAACAGAAGTAATATAAATTAAAACAAACACGTATATTAAATATGTGTGTCTAACGACGTCTAGGATGGCGTTTAAAAGTAATTAAAGGAGGATATTATTCCCTTTCTTTCTCCCCACTAATTAGAAAATACAGAGAAGTATAGAAAAAAGGGAATTTTCCGACAGTGATTGCTTATAATGGATCTTAAAAAGTCTGTTCAATGACTTCATTAAGGGAATGCTTTTTTTTTATCAGTCTTCAGGGATAAATAATATTTGAATATTGGTTATCTTTTAAACTTGTTAAGGAAGAAAAGTGGAAATATTTCCAAAACAAATTAAGACTTTTATCTGTTATGCACTTGCAGTTATTTATGAAGAAAATAGGCAAGTTTTTGTTTTCAAGAATACTTTATCTATCGCTGGAGATTTATTACTAAGCTTGGTTTGTAAATGGAAAATTAGCTTAAATATTAGCAGTTTATCTTTCTACGTGGTTAGTTAAAAACAAAGAAAATTACTGTTTTAATTAATGAGGCTTAATGAAAGATGAATTGTGAACTGAAAGAATCCTACAAATAAATTTAGATTATTTGATCGTATTTAAATATTTAAAGGTGACACCAAATTTTGACATTTAATTTGAAATTTACCAGGAATAACTACTATTTTTAGCTTATTTGAAATTTACCAGTCGTCATTATTGGCGGTTTTCAATTGGTGAGTATTATTATATTTTCAATTATATTGGAAGAATGGACGTCAAACTTGCTAATGTCAGACAAATTTGTTTTTATGAGAGGACTTCTATTTTCTCCAAGAATTCTTTTATTAAGTAGTTATTAAAAACTGTTTATGTTTAGATTGTTTTAATTAGAGGATAGTGAGTATCGTTTTAAATATTAATTTTTTTGGTAACGAAAAGTATTTTGCTAACTAATAAAAAATATTTCATGCTTTAAGAATTTTACATTCTAATTTCAGCTAAGAAAATAATGGAAATTAAATTAGGAATTGTTGGTTTATTTCTTCGTGTGATTTTTGAAATTTGAGATTACAACCGACATTTGTTAAGTAACTTCCGTGGATTTCCTTATTTACTATTTTCTGGACAGTATTTCTTTGGAATTTTGCAGCCTATTTCTGCATTAAAATTTTAGAAGTTTATGAAACATTGATACTGTATTGTACTGTAGGATATTCCAGTGTATGAAATTTTTCTTTTTTAAATATTTACTTTACCGGTATCGTAAATTCGTATACTCACTCTATTTATCTCTGTGTATGAAAGTCTAAACTGTTGATTATGCAATTTTAAGTACTTAAAATACAGAGGCTGTTCACACATTTTTTAGACGATGTATATTGTATTCACAAAACTAAATTACATAAAATACTTGTGTTTTAAATGTTCTATTTGACATCCCTTATTCTGAACTATCTTTCGACACCGCAATTTCCAGGATAATAATGCCTTTTGAAGTGTCAGAAGAGGTATTCTATCCCATTCCTCCTGAACAGCTTTCCAGAGTCCTGTAAGGGTTTTGGGACGACGTTTGGACAATGCAGATTTTAAATGTCCGAAAGCACAAAAATCCATAGGAGATACATCGGGAGATTTAGTAGGGATATAAGTTAAGGGTAGGGCCTTGATACCAGTTTTTTGTTCCATTTCTTTTAGGAAATTTACAGTGGATTTTGATGTGTGACTGCTAGCTTTGTCCTGATGGAGTCTCACAGATTGATGGCACTGTGGGTAAAGCGATGGTATTTCATTCAGAAAAGTTGGCAATAAAATATGTTCCTGATAGTATTTGGAGTTAATCTTGACATTTTTTTCCACTCTCTTTATTTTTAACTTGCCATTATAAGAAAAACCAGCAACAATCATGAATCCCTTAGAAAAACTTTCTTTCGATTCTTTGAACCATGTACTTAAATTCTTTTCTCCCCTTTTATGATAATAAATGGCTCTTTTTTTGTTGCAATCATTTAAATACACCCATGATTCATCTATTGTGACAATAGTTTTTCATTTTTCTTTGGATAAGTGTTTCTCATATAGAATTCTGCAGCGTGCCCTGCGTTCAGCGATATGATTTGGAAGAAGACGATGCACACTGCGTTTTTTCGCTTTCTTAAGATTTAAATCAACGTTTATCATTTTGTTTACAGTGGACACCGAGCATTTTAATGATTTTGCAACTGTCCTTTGACTAGGGGGATTTTCTTTTAACATTAAACAACGTACCTTTGCAATAGTCGAAGATGTCTGTTTTTTCCTTGGATACTTGTTTGGAATTTTTGTCCCACTTGAGGCCCCAATTTGACGTTTTTTTCCTTTCTTGTTGACGATATTACCTATCGACGCTTTAGATATCACAAAACCATTCTCTTCGGAAAGAGCATAAATGTAGCCTTCGAACCACTGCTTTGTTAAAAACGCCATTTTGAATAAAAACAAAACTTTCAAGCCGCAGATGATAATTTTGACTTTTAAAAACATAGTACAATTGCAATTATTTCTTTTGCAGCAAACAATTTTTTATTACCGCTTACCAAAATCGTCTAAAAAATGTGCGAACAGCCTCTGTATACTACGTTCCGCATTGCATATAATTTTACTTTTCTTTATGTATTAAATACACTGCTGGCCACCCAACTTGCAACACCAAGAAAGACAAGAGATATCACAACAAAATTTATTTTGTAGATAACATGTTGACCAAGTATCAAATGATAAAATTTATAGACTTCTGTGAAGTGTGTTTCCTGCCAAAATCAGTAGCCAGAGTAGCCGCCATTGTTGGAGATCACCGCTGCCACACGCCTCGGCATTGATTCAAAGAGACTTTTATGAGTTCTTGGGGTACAGCAGACCAAGCAGCTTCCACACGTTGCCAAAGTTGATCTGCTGTGTCAGCTGGGATGGAATCTGGGTCTATCGTAGAGCAACCATGGACCACATGTTTTCTATCGGCGAAAGATCCAGAGAGCGAGGCGGCAAGGGAAGTAATTCAATCTGGCGATTGACGAAGAACCGTTGGACAATGCGTGCCACGTGTGGTCGCGCATTATCCTGTTGAAATATGGCTGTGGGCAAGCCCTGAAGGTAAGGAAGGACAACTGGCTCCAACACCTCGGAGATGTAGCTCTGGCTGTTTAAAGTACCGGCAATGCGTACTAGAGGTGTGCGAGAGTGATATCCAATACCACCCCATACCATAATACCCGGTGCAGGACCAGTGTGGTGGTGCATAACGCAGCTGTTCAGCATCCTCTCTTCACGGTGTCTCCAGACTCGAATGCGACCATCGTGGTGTTGCAGACAGAAGCGTGAGTCGTCAGTAAAGACAATTTCATTCCATTCTGCCGTCCCCATCCTTCTGTCATCGCACCATGGGCGGCGGAGACGTCTGTGGTTCTGCGTCAAGGGTAAACAAAGCAATGGACGTCTTGCGGACAGACCACTCTGCTGTAAACGGCGTCGAATGGTACGCGCAGACACTGGATGATGCGTTACAGACTGCATGTGCTGTGCTATGGTTCGTGATGTGAGACTGAGCGATCCGTCACTGCCATGCGCACAATTTGCCTGTCATCACGTGAAGTGGTGCGCTGAGGTGGATGCGATCGAACACGCCGGTCCGTCGTACCCTCCTGCATCCAACGATCACATATCCGCATTATAGTTGTTTGGTTTCTTCCAACACGACTACCGATTTCCCTGAAAGATAATCCACAATCTCGGTAGGCCACTATCCTTCCTCTGTCGAACTCGGATACTTGATTAAAAGATGATCGCTGTTTTCGACGAGGCATAATTGATCGTTTTTTTGAAAAAACCACAAGAAAAACACAATTGCCGAACTTGAAATCGTCGAAATCTCCAAGCCTTAAATAGCGCTTTGAAGTGGCGCCACAGGCGCGCGTGACGTGCGTCTGCGCTGAAATTCTAATCATTTGCATATCTAACCTCCGCTAATGCATGTTGTAAATTTCATGTTATTTGCATTTTTCCTTCAGGGTGTTGCATTTACAGTGGCCAGCAGTGTATTTTAAACATAATTCAGAATTATTGCTTGTGGAGGCTTACAGATGTTCACCTTTTGTTCCGTTTTCAGGGGCCTCGAATGTGGTAGACTGACTATATCGCACTTCTGTTAGAAGAGTGTTACATCTCCGAAATTTTCGATTTAGAGATAGTTGCACCACAATGCTTTATAAGAAGTGCTTCTCATTCTCGAGTAATGTTATAAGCCTAGTACCAAGACAATCTCGTAGATGGCGCTTGATACTCTCTTCCACAACTAGAGGGGGAACTTGCTCATGCGCGAAGAATGAAAATAAGATTTTTGTCAGTGCCTAATGTCGTTGTATTAAAATGTTCCTGTAATAAAAATGTTCATTAAATTTTATTTGGAAAATGAATGTTTTTATTTGGAAAATAAATTTGTATTTTTTTCTAACCTGCTGTTCATGTTATCAAGGTTTTTTCTTTGTATTGTGAAAAGTTTAGATAGATTGTGCATTAGCATAGAGATATGACAGCATTCCCTCAAGATTTTCGGTCCATGTTGACAAAATGTGATTACTAGAAGAGGGTTATATCCTGTAATTAAAATTCAAAATCATGCTTTAAAAACTGAAAACAACTTTAATAGTATATAGTTTTGCCTTCTGAAGTGATTCGAACAATAAGTTTTCCCAAAATTATCATAGGCATTAATAAAACAAGAAATGAAATCTAAACAAATATACTTCTTTGGCTCTTCCTGAAAATATGGCTATTTTGAGGTGTAACACACTTCTAGCAGAGGTGCGATATGAAATAGTTAATCATAGTTGTAAGAAACCAATAACGGCACGGTTTTGAGGTCTATCAGGTATTTTGGATAGTTGCACCACAATGCTCTATAAGTAGTGCTTCTCATTCTCGAGTAATGTTATAAGCTTAGTACCAACACAATCTCGTAGATGGCGCTTGATACTCTCTTCCACAACTAGAGGGGGAACTTGCTTATGCTCGGAGAATGAAAATAAGATTTTTGTCAGTGCCTAATGTTGTATTAAAATGTTCCTGTAATCATTTCCATTCCAGTGGATTGGAAATTCCAGAGGATGCGTTTTTTCATTGCATTTTCAGTTTATTTCGACATTTTTATAGACAAGGTATTTTACACGAATAAAAATTCTTAGTGTTTTCGAGAAAATTCTGTATATCAACTGTTCCTAGCTCGTCTCAATCACAGAGTCATATTCACCTTGACTAGGAATATCTTAACCCTGACATTTTGCAGTGGAAAATACTTTTAAATGGAGGCGCGAGCCAGACAATGGCCGAATAACTAGGGCGCTGGCTTTTTGTACCCGAGTCTGCAGGTTCGAGTCCCACTGTTAGCATGGGGGTTTGTAGCCGTTAGGAATCGGCTTTAAGCAGTTAGTCCCGGTCTAATGAACCCCCGTGTACCAAAAAGTTGACCATGGCACTCTCAATCAATCAATAAAGATCCGAGGTAGCGTAGTGGTAGCGCGTTGTGCTTTGGACTGGGGTCTCTGGGCGAATCCCAACGAAAGCCATTGGATACTATCGTGTCTGGGCTGGATATGGGCACGTTAAATCCGTAGACCGGGGAGTCCTATGAGGTTAGAGAAGTTAGGAGAAGGTACGAGCTTCCCAGATATCGCTCCTGAGGGTACTTCGTCAGAATTGGGGTGGGTGGTACTGGGCTAAACCGGACTCCGATCCTTGTAGCACCATTTAAAACGTTAGCCACATCTCACAGCCTGCAGCTTATAAGGACCTGGTCTGGAAGGCTCCGGAAAGGGGGCATAAATCACGACACTACACGACACGACACTTCACTTCACGACACAACACTTCACTTCACTTCACAACACAACACAACACAACACTTCACTTCACAACACTTCACAACACTTCACTTCACTTTTTAAGACCGAAAAATAAAATATAAATAATTTATCGACAAAAAAATTCCCCACCCCCTCCATCAATGAAGGAAAAGCAAATACCGATTTCGCGTTCTTTAATAGCAGTGCCTCGCTCTGCGTACAGGCGTTAAATTACCAATTTTATGACAAAAGAGGCCGGCATGCAGAATATTTTATGTCCCCCCCCCAGTACAGAAACATTTAAATTTTTCAACAATATGAAAATTTGAGAATTAAATATATGGAAAAAGTTAAAGATAGTAAAAAATTCAATAGATGAAAAAAATATCTACAAGGAAACTCAGTAACCTAATATAAAATGTGCCTTACCTATTTAGGGAGAAAATGAAATTACACCTTGTTTTATAATCAAACTATTAATTGAAACTGGTAATCAAAGTGAAGGATTAAAATTTTAATATTCTTTCAATATTTAGGTTAATAATTAAAGTCAAATTCTGGTTTGAGTTTTGAGATCTATTAATGAGAGTTTATGAACTAACTCCACAAATTTTATCGCGGTACACGGGTTGGGAACCCCATTGCTTTTTCAAGTATTCTTGCGAACGCTTTTAAATGTGAACCAATCTCTCTCTCTCTCTCTCTCTCTCTCTCTCTCTATATCTATATATATATATATATATATATATATATATATATATATATATATATATATATATATATATATATATATTCCACTTCCATTAGTGTCCAAAAGTAAAGTAAAATCAACGTGCTTGTAAAAGTTTCTAAAATGAACTGCTGATTCTTTTTAGTTGCGCAATAACATAACGCTGAAATAATTTTATAGCATTCGTTAATCAAAAATTATAATTAACTGCACATGGTTTTCGTTTCGAGTTCATAAAACTCAGCAGAAACTGATGCGTCTTGATTGCATTTTTAGTCATACACGATCCTTTTTATTTCACTTTTTGCAGTTAATGGTAACTATGCTACAAAAATTAAAATCAATAGCACAAAAAAGAAGTTATAGAGTCATTGGTCATCGGCGTCACAGCAATTAAGGAAACACATTTCCCCTCCTTTTTCTTTCAGCATTCCGCTAATTACAAAATAACTGAAATGATATAAATTTTATCATATGCCTTTCCAGTAATTACAATTTAAAAGAACAGCCATACCGGGATTCAGTGATTACTTATTAGGAATGTAGCTTTTATTTTTTTTCGTAATGCTGCAATGATTAAATTTCGAAACTGGATATTTTCCCCCTTATAACTGATATGTTTTAACAACTCTATTTTTCTCTTTATGACTGTTCTCTATGCATTAATTTAGTTTAATAGTAGTCTTAAAAAGGTGATCTTGTTTTGATTAATGGAGCTTATAAAGAAATAAATACCCTTATTTGAGTTTCAATCCAGAATCTTACGTTCTTTTCTAACGTATCTACTAATTAAAAGGTCATCAAAACTCCGAATAGAAAGAAAGAAAAAGGCTTTTTGATTTTTATTATTACATAATTGTATTAAGGGAGGCCATCAAACATTTCATTTCAACTCATTTACAAAATCTTCGAAATGAATTTACTTTTTTTTCATACACAAAACCCGAGATAATAATGCAAATCAATTTAAAGTGAACAAAAATACTCTAGTTCTGTCTGATGCTGTAAAAAGTGACGAGTACAAAGTGTATTGGTCAGTTTAATTTATTTTATCCAAAAAATTCAAACCTCCCTTTCCCTTCTCTTCCGTTTAATAGCATCATTAAAACTTTCGGAACCGCAGATTTCGCGTCCCGCATTCCGCATGGACACGACCAGATCTCCCGGATCTGGTTTTTTTTCAGTGACCATGTGCGTTTATGGATTTTTATTTGAAAAATATCTCAATCTGGGTTCTTCTCTTGTGATCTAAAAATATAGCAAAAAAATTAGTATTTATTTATCATTGTAAGCATAATTAGTTATGCAAATGTAATTATGTAATTTTATTATGTAAATGAATGAATGTACAATTGTGTTGTTATGACTGATGCCCCTTGACCGGCAGTATATTGTCAGTTCAAGTCCATAGCTGCTATTGGGCGAAGTGATACGGCTCCAGTTTTTAATAGCACCACAAGAGTAGGAGTCCCACATGGCTATAGAACTGGTCCCGTAATTTTGAACCGAGTCAAGTGACGAGACCAGAACACTTAACCCCGCACCTCCAGAGGTAAATTTGAGAACTTGGAGGACATTGGACATCCACGACAGACTTTTCGTTCCCTAGCCGTCATTAGTGTGCACGGCGGTGGATTTGTCAGCGGCCGGCATCGAACCAGAGACTGTTCAGATCACTGGTCCGCTGCCTTTGCTAACCGGGACACCGCGCCCGTGTAAAAGTTATACAAGTGGAGACCATGTCAATCAAATAGTGATATATATATATCTTACGAAACCATCTCAGAATTATTGTGTGTTAAGAAATACAAAAGATAGATTCAGTAATACCAAATATGGAATCTGATTGCACTTCATGATCCATTTTGACTGTTTTACATCACTCCTTTGAGTGCATGGAGAGGGTTTTTCACAAGTTAATAGTCACAACAAAACACACACATTCTCTTAAAACTGAAACTGTAAGCGATTGTATGGCGGTAGAATAGACAGATAGGTATCATCAAAATTATCGTTCCGGGATACCAAAAACAGACCAGGTAAAAGACGTAACAGAAGGAGTATGTTCTACACCAGGAGTGTCAAACTCAAAGGCTAACTTGGGCCAAACAAACAAGGTTTAACTATAGGTGTGCCGCAAAAAAATCAATATTAATAGAAACGTAGGTTTATTTACCTAATTACAGTATATTCACCATAAATATACGCATTTTGTTTAATAATAGCAAAAAAAGAGTATAATTAAAAAACATTGAGCGAATTCTTCCTATCTTATTATAATTCTGCGTCGGTTATTTTTATATATTATTATGTACCAATATATTGGCCGGGCCGCAAAAATGTTCGTCGCGGGCCGAAAGTTTGACACCCCTGTTCTACACGATAAGAAGCACCCATTAAAAACAAAAACAGAAAGATCTTCAGCAAATTAATTTGGAGGTGCATGATGAAATGGATTCAATCTAACGACAATAAAATAAAATAACTTAATGGATTAAAGTTCAATTAAACCTAGAAAATGGGGCTTATATTACCTCAATTGTATTTTTTTAAAAATTATTTTTATAATAAAAAATTTGTTTTTTTTTTTAAAATTACAATCTGGGGTTTTTTTTAGACACCACCTATTTTTATTGCATTTTACTCTCCGGTTGACCTGAATTCGAACCTGAAATTTCAGGGATAATTAAAGGCACTTCTATCCGAAGAGATTTCATTGTGAGAGCAGTATTAAGTCTTGATTTCGTAACAGTCAGTGAATCTTTGGAACATAGGTTTTATATTTTACCCCTGGCTGGGAGAAATCTTTTAACTCAGGCAGGACTGTATCCCTTGTGCCTGAGGTTTGGTTTGATTTAGTTTGGAGCACTGCGATCAATTTTTGCTGCACGAGGGCTTATAAGACCGGGACCTACTGCTTAAAACCTACTCCGAACGGCAACAAATGTCCATGCCGATAGTGGGACTCGAACCCACAGAGTCTGGTACCGAAAAGAAGCCCTAGGCCCTTCGGTCATCACCCGGCTGTGCGTGAGGAGTATACTTGCTAATGCACCACATCATTTCACAATTTATTTAACAAAATATTTGCGAATATCCTCGTAACTAATACACTAAAACCATCAATATATATATATATATATATATATATATATATATATATATATATATATATATATATATATATATATATATATATATATATATGTATATGTGTGTATGTATGTATGGTGTTGAGGCAGACTCCTTGAGTAATGTAAATTCGTTTGCACCATGCAGCAGAACTGCCTCTCAACTCCACGTCAACAAAAATGTAAACAGTTCCACTTTCGTTCTAAGTTGTAGCGTGTATCGTAAGTAAGGCGTATTAAATATAGTGCTTGTTCTAAAGTCTCAGAACAAGCACATTTGTTGTCGGCATGGACATTTGTTGCCGTTCGGAGTAGGTTTTAAGCAGTAGGTCCCGGTCTTATAAGCCCTCGTGCAGCAAAAATTGATCGTAGTGCTCCAAACTAACAGTTTCTCACATAGGGACTGAAGCAACCCAAAAGCATTATTTAAGCTGAATGTTTATTTCTAAATATAGGGACTAAAAATAATTTTCGATTTTTCTATGTACTTTCACGTTTGTCCTTATTTTGTTCATTGGAGTTCTGACGTATTAATACACAATTTAGAAGAAATTTTGAGGTAGTGAATACTTTGATAATGATATTCCTTTGAAGTTCACCTTGACTAAAATTTAAATTAAGAAATGAAGAACCGTCATGGCATCGAACTAAATGCCATTAACAGAATTTTAATATCTGGTTGTTTCTGAATGAACGATATATTGCTCGTCAGATTATTTGTTTTGCTTCTAGAAACTTTCCCCTTTACTCAGTAGATGGCAGCACTACCGATAACATGCAGTTTAGCATTAAACGTTGGAGTTAATATTTCCAAATTTTGAGTCGGAAACTGACAGAAGTTAGATTTTCGATTTTCACTGTAATCATAAGAATCTCTACCAGAGAATACTCAGTAATTTTTCTGGAGTTTTTCCAGAAAAAAAAGAAAAATATTGGGAATTCTAGAATTCCTATAGTTTATTGTAGGGTACAGTCGTTTAAGTAAATTAACAATAGTTTGACCTGGTTCTATTACTTTTTTAAAGCTAGTTTGAAAGGGATTTTAGTGATTTATTATTATTAGCGCTAAAAAAAAAATACGAAAGTTCGTGAATTTTCTTTTTAACCTGTTTCCTTTTTCACCAATAACTAAAGAGTTATATCCTTTACACATTTCCTTCATTTTTATATATACTTAACATGTTAGTGAAAAAAAAATTGTCTTTTTCCTAATAATGGCGTATGTGTAGCTAACGAAATTTGAATATCTAATATTTACAAACAATTTCATGTCGCCTGAAGCAAAAAGTCCGAAATGTACTATCATTAGCAGTGTTCCATTTTCATAGTTTAGCCATTTCTACTTTTAAGATGCCTCCACGGTAGCAACTTTTTCACCCTTCGAAGATTTTCTCTCTCTAAAGGTTTTCCTTTATTTCGAATTTTTGCATTTACTGTTTCAAACTTTTGCGAAAAGAAAAAACCCTCTTAAAGATCTCCTTCGCCAAAGTAATTGGAAATATGCTATTTTCTTAGTTTATTTCCTCTCTAATTAAAAAATAACCCGAGAAGACTTTATTCGAAAGGAGAAAGTGCTATGTATACATCGTGTGTTATTAACAATAATCCAAAAGAATATTCAGGCTGCAGATCCGGAATGACTTCATTAAAAAAGGAGTTTTTCTTTTTATTTCAAAGTAATTAATTTTATAGTATTGGATGCTCTTTTGTATAAAAAGGGGAAAAAACTGAGATTTTGCTTTTTTTTAAGCACTGTCAATATTTTCCTTGATTGGATTTACTCTGAAAATAATGATTATGTTCTAAGTAATAATGCTCGAATATTAGGAGGAAGTTGAATATAATGCTTGTTTCAATTTAAATTTTCCAAATCAATGACGGCCAGTTAACAAATCAAAACATCAGGCGTTTAACGAGTACCCACAATTATAAATATATCGCAATCATTATTGTTCAGAAATGATTAATAATCTTTGTATGTCCTTAGACAATAGAGGCGAAAATATTATGTTTAGAGTTTTACTCACTGTTCTTAAAGGACTTAAATCATGTGCAGTAACGAGCGGAGATTCTTTTGGAACATGAATGAGAATCCATGAACATGGAAAAAGGAATATGGAATAGGAATCTTAATAATATTTTTATTTATTTTGACAATAGAAACGAAAAAATTATGTTTAGAGTTTTAAGTACAGTTCTTAAAGGACTTAGGGTCTGTTCACATAGGAGTCCGTTGCGTTGCGTTAAGGAAAAGATGACGTTGAGACGAAAATAAACCAATCATAGGCATCCAAACGATTAGCGATGAAATTTTTAACGCCTATGATTGGTTTATTTTCGTCTCAACGACATCTTTTCCTTAACGCAACGCAACGCAACGCAACGGACTCCTATGTGAACAGGCCCTTAAACCTTCACTAGTTGGTACCTATCCACATAACGGCTCTATAGTAAATAAATGCATTAATACACAAATTATACTTAACACATCATTGCCTAATGTTGAAAATCATAATATTAAGAATAGAGAAATACACTTTAAAAAATTACTATTGAACCCAATAAAAAAGAAATAGGGTAACTCAACAGTGCGAAATAAACAATTTCCGTCAGGTTTAATTCTATATCTCACAAACATAATTAAAAATAAAAATGGCAGAGAGACAGCTAGAGAGATTCATCGGAATAAACAAATTAACGTGTTTGTTCGGCCTCGTACTTAGTGAGTATCTAAAGCCAGATTTAAACATGTCACTGAGCATGCGCAGAAAGTAATTTTTTTTTTTAAATTCTAAATTATCGGTCATTAATAGACATTGCGGTTATAAAAACCAAATTTGACACATCTATAGATTAGAATCTTTCGTTTAAGACCAAAATGTAGTACATAGATGCAGTAGTTTTCTCTCACGGACTGCCGAAAGAATCGGATTAGCAACTTAAATATATCGTTACGAATTTTACGAGTCTATGGTAATCTTGCCAAATATGAGAGTTATCGCCAAATTGGCGGTGGATTTGGTGACTTATTTTGGACGCTAAATTTGGCGATATGGCGCCAAATGGTCACCAACCTTCTAGACCTTACTAAAAGGTTCTAGAGATTTCTAGCTGGCCGACCGATAGGGGGCGCTTTGGAAGTCTATAAATATACCTGACATTAGAATTGGAACGGTTAATGGCCCCCCCTTCTCTCTCTCTTTTGGCATGGAATTCTAATGGAATCAGAGTTAAAATCCGTGAGTTCAAACAATTTATATATGGGCATAACCCCGATATCATCCTTCTGCAAGAAACACATCTCAGACCAGAGGATAATCTAAATGTACCTAACTACACTACCTATAGAAATGACTACGTAAGCTCCACTATCCCCATGAGAGGCACTGCTATTTTAGTTAAAAAATCCCTACCTCATCATGAAATTGTTCTACCTCCTCTAAAAATTATCAACGCTACAGCTATAAACTTAAAACTTCAAAATCTCCCACTTTATACTATCATCTCTACTTATATCCCCCCAGGCCACAGAATTACTAACGTTAAGGCAGATTTAAACACTTTAAATACCATAAACGCTAACATCTTAATTTTTGGAGATTTAAATGCACAGCATAGACTTTGGAACTGTTCCTCGCAAAATTGCTACGGTAACTTAATCTATAATTTCAATAGTAACACCAATTTTGATATCATAGCCCCCTCTACCCCTACTCACTTTAATAATCACAATAGCAGTATTATAGACTTTGCCCTAGTAAAAGGTATTCCCCATGACCTTACCATTAACACTATTTGTGCACTTTCCTTCGACCATAATCCTGTTGAAATTAAACTCCCACTTGATAACAACCCTCTCATTATTAACTATACCAAACACATTAATTGGAATTTATTTAAAAGTAACCTAGAAAGTACTCCTTACATCCCCCCCCCCCATCGTAAATAATATTAGCGATCTGGAAAACTTAGTTACCAGTATAACCACAGACATTAACAACAGCCTAAATAATAGTACTAAACTTATTCCCCCTAAAACTAACACCTTACACGACCAACACCTTAAAATTTTAATCAACAATAAAAATAGAGCCCGTAAAAATTGGCAACGTAATAGAACTCCCGATAATAAAACTAAAATGAATCAAGCTCAGGAAGACTTTAAATACTATCTTCATGACATTTCTAAAAAAAACTGCCAAAATTACATAGAATCACTTGACACCACTGAAAACTCCATTTGGCGAGCCGCTAAAAGATTTAAAAATCAATATCGTACCATCCCCCCCTTAAAAGACCCTGATAGTAACTCTTATGCACAGACTGAACAGGAAAAATGTGAACTAATAGGTAAAAATTTTGCTAAAAACTTCACTCCGAATCCCATACTTAATAATAGCACAGAAAACATTGTTAATACTAACATAAATCTTTTTCTCAACACCCCACATGAAAGCCCAACTCCATTCATTGTCCCCATTGACGTTATTAATATGATCAAAAAACTCCCTAATAAAAAAGCCCCAGGTGAAGATAATATTAATAATACCATGCTCAAAAACCTCCCCTACAAATATATCTTTAAAATTACTATTGCTATCATCTCCATCATTAAATTTGAGCATTTTCCCCATAGCTGGAAAAATTCTATTATTGTCCCTATTCAAAAACCTAACAAACCCAGCAATTCCCCTAGCAGCTACAGGCCCATTAGTCTTCTAAATTCAATAAGTAAATTAGCTGAAAAATTCATAGTTAAATATATTAATGATCACCTTCATGAAAATAACATTCTCATCCCTTATCAATTTGGTTTTAGAAAATCCCTCTCTGCCCCTCACCAAGTTTATCGGCTAACAGAACATCTTACACATGCTAGGAAAAATAAGCAATCCACTGTAGCCCTGTTCCTAGACATTTCTTTAGCCTTCGATAAAGTCTGGATAGATGGACTCATCCACAAACTAATTAACTATAATTTTCCCCCCCCAAATCATCAGGATCCTCATTTCTTACCTAAAAAATAGAACTTTTCAGGTCAAAATTAATGGTCAGCTTTCTAGCAAATTTAATATCTATAGCGGCCTGCCACAAGGTAGCGTCCTCGCCCCCATTCTTTTTAATTTATTCGTTAATGATTTTCCAATTTACTCTAATGTTAACTTAGCAATCTTTGCGGACGACACAGCCGTTTATTCTTCTTGCAGAAATTTTAAATACGCGGTCAAAAACATTAATAAGTACATGAATGTCATCCAGCAGTGGCTCGACAAATGGAGAATCAAAATTAACAATGAAAAATGTATTGCAGTTATGTTCACTTCAAAGCGTAAAAAATCCTTCCTAAATCATCAAATTAAAATCGGAAACACAAATCTCCCCTGGTCTGAAACAGTAAAATATCTTGGCATTGTTCTCGATAAAAATATCACTTTTAAACATCACATCACACACGTTAGGAACAAGTTTCGAGCAGCTCGCAGACTAATTTATCCCTTAATTGATCGGAACAGCAAATTAAGCATACAAAATAAATTGCTCATGTATAAATCGTTTCTTCGTCCTATACTAACTTATGGTGGGCCAGCATGGTCATACTGTGCTGAAATGCATATTAAAAAACTAGCTTCCCAGCAGAGCAGCACGATCAGACAAATAATAAATGCCCCTTGGTACTTCCGTAATGTTGACATCTACAATGAAATCGGTCTCCCCACTCTTAAAAAACATCTTCAAAATCCAGCCATTAACTTTCACTACAATATCGATAATGATTTACTTAAAGATTTAGCAAATTATGATCATGCTGACCCCTCTAACAGGAAACGGCCTAGAGCCATCCTGTCATTTTCTTAAATGTTTTGTCCTTCGTCCTTATATAAAAAATAAAAAATAATACTTGGCTTGCCAAGGTAAAAAACAACAAAAATTTTCATAAAAACAAATAAAAATGTATTTCTATGCTTAAACTTTCTCTTTTAATCTTATTCATCTTTGCATCGTATGCAGACCCTCTTTTCTACTGCCCTGCAAGATGCTTACTCACTTTTTCTTATACTATGAACTCACGGATTAGCAGCGGCCCAATCATTTCACTCCTTTCCTATACTCTGTTTCATTGGTTCCCCTCTGCTTATTACCTGAAAGTCTGCAATTGAGGGCGTGGCCCAGGAATTGCAGTTGCGACCCATTTCCTATGGTCCTATTGGAACTCAGTGTTCTTTTCTGCTGAGAATTGAATGTATTGAAAGTGCGTTAGGCGTGTATTGTATTGAAGACTCTGTTACCCTGACTTGCGGTTTTAGAGTTTTCTGCTGTATAGAAGACAGTTGTTACGTGTTTTCTGTTTGATTTTTTGTATGCGCCTGAAGAATTTACGGAATAATAAATTTTATTTTGTGTGCACTTTCTGAAGAGATTTTATTCAATCCTATCGAACCCAGGAAAACGGAACAATATAGATACACTGTAACGAGCGGAGACTCCTTTGGAGCATGGGTTACTTTAATGTCAAGAGAGAAGAGATATATTATCAGTTATTTGAGATCGATTTGAGTGAAAATGTATATACTTGTATTTAACTGATGACACTGTCCGAAACTTTCGACCGTTAAATTATGCATGGAGAATCATATTAATAAAACATAATTGTCAAAAGGGGTCATATATTAGACCTGAAGATGCGTTTCTATATATTCTCGAGAGAACTGTTTACATCGTAAACAGAAAGCATAGAGTAATATAAGAGACAACTTGTGCAGCTATTTCATTAAAAGAAATATATTTCAGGTAGTCTCTTCTAACGAAACTACCGCAGCTGATTAACGAAGGATTACTTTTCGTTGTTTACCTCTTTTTTTTTTGACGCATTTTGGTACTTTTCTGTTTAACTGTTTACTGCTACCGGGTTTGGCGCGCTGCCAAAATTATAATTCGCAACGGGCTCTGAATTTTTTTTTTCCGGAGGACCGTTATTGAGGAACGTAATTCTACGTTAAAAAAAAAGTGACGCGTATTTTCCCCGAGAGTGTCCTTTCTCAGTTTATTTTGCCAGGTAAGTATAGGCATTCGGGAAAAATTTTAAATTCAGCTTTTCAACAGTTCAAAATGTTTTCGGAGTCGTAAGATGTACCATTAAAATGTCATACGTATGTTACATTAGGTACCGGTCAGTTCAGTCCTGTGGTTCAGTCCATATGTAACAACGCAGGGGATTTTTTGGAGGCATGTAGCATTTTCGAGGAAAACTTAAGAAAAAACGATTTCCCTAAAAACTTCGGCAATTTAAAAGTTTTTAAAAAATGGCATTTAGACTCAGGAATTTTTAAAGATGTTTAGAATAGTATGTGTGTTTTCATTTGGTTAGGCTGTAATGGGGGGGGGGGTGGCGCTATAGTAATGTTACAATGACGTAGTTTTTAGTATAGAATTGGCTGCTGTTTCGCCATAACCGTCACTTACGGAATTGGGGTATGTACGCGTCTTTTATTTTGCATTAGGATTTTGTGTGCTTGCATGTAAGGTTCGTTGAGCCCATACTGTAAGTAGTGTTTGTCTTTTCATTTTCTTTTTGACTTATTACTTCATTGGGGGACTCGGGGCCTTGGGATGTCTTTTGGGCTTACCTGCATCCTATTCAGAAAGTTCCCCTTGAGGTAACTGACATGGTTAGGCTCCCTGACGAAGAGACCTGTCGGTTACCTCTGTTGTTTTATGGTTCAGTTCCGGCACTTATACAGAATCTTGCCGTTGGTGCGTGGATGCCCACAGTGCTTGATTTCTGTTTGTTTCTTGTCTATATTTGCATTATTTTTAACTATCTCTGTTGGATTATTTATTTGTTTTTTTCATTATGGGGATATGAAGCTTCTGCGCTATCCTCTATTGAAAATGTTTTCTTTGCAGGATATGTTTTATGTTAAAGTAATTTAGCAGTCTATGCTTGATTTTTATTTTTTGTTTATTTCTATGGTTTATATTTTACACTTCAGTCCTGTGGTTGCTAAGAGATGTCCGAAGTGTTCCAAACCAGACAACCAACCATATTGAACGTTACTCAGACAGTCTTTGTTTTCCTGAAACTATTTGGATTTGGAAAGTAATTTAAACGAAGTTGTAGAACCAAACGGGGTTCTAGCGGTCGCTTCAGTTCTTTCACTCAATGTAGAGGCACCATTCGGACGAAAGACGTTTATTTTCTTGACAAACACACACATATATACACATAGAAAGAACAAAGAATAAATATAAGTCGCTCACGGCAGAAGCTGTATGGAGCTTTGTCATGACACTCTTAGCCTACTCCCCAAGAGTATTACTAGCTGACTGAAAATGGCACAGAGGGATCGTTACAAAGCCGCGAACCTACGCGCTGGGGCTGCTACCTCTTGCTCTTCCAATTCTCAACGGACCTTTATTCCTCGAGGCCGTTTGAGGGTGCACCCGTCTCTCGGGAATTTCAGCCTAGTTTAGGCACAGTCTCTAGCTAAAGACGCCTGATACTACAGAAGTGATTTTTTGTTGAGAAAGTAAGAAAATTTCTCGCGGGCATGAAGTACAAAAATGGTGCAAAATTAGAGAAATTCAAGAATTGCAAGAGTGATAAACAAAACAGTAGGGTTTTTGACATTCTCGTTCTTTTTGTCATATAAAACATGAATATTTAAATTTAGGGATGATTATACTGAGGGTCACTCGTTGGGAAGTGGTAAATCTTGATAATATGGAGAATAGTTTCTATATTTGTACAACTGTTGGGACGGTTTTTCTTTGTTTCCTTTATTTTGTAATTGACTTTGAGGTCCCTGTTCCAGCCATACGCTGAGCTCTTGATTTCTCGAACGTTTCATTCAGGAGTCTTTGTCGCATTGTGTGGCGACTGAGAGGCAACCGCCTCAGACACCTGCTGTCTTCTTGGACACCTGACCGGTATTAATTTTTCTTGACGGGACCCCAATCGTGGATGGGGCTTTGGGGGACTTGCTTCTATATTGGCGAGGCCAACACTTTCGGTACTCATGTCACAATTACTAGGGGTATGAGGTGTTGGCCTCTTATATTTGGCAGCTTTATTTTTGTTGGCTTATTTCTTTGTAGACAATTTTTTTCTGGCAACCCCAACCTTATAAAGGCTGACAGCAGCCGAATTTGCAGTTTTTGCACGCTTATCACATGCTAATGAAATCTGTGTTAACCGTTTCGTTATTTTTTTTTGTCTGAATGCATCTGAAAATGTAAGCGAACTCGTTTTGCGATTCTATGTACTGGTATGACAAGAAAAGGTTACATAAGAATAGTCTACGTTGTGGTATTTTGTTGCTTTGTTGTCCATATCTATGACTTGAAGGAACAAAAAATATTTCCCGAAGTCAAACAGGAATAGCGTCGTAACACAACTCAGGTGTGCGTTTGAAGCATTTTTTGTTTATAAACCTCATATGAACTGGATGAAAGCTGAGCATATGTGTGTTGTGACTTAATGCCCTTTTGTCCGGAACATGCCTGACCAGGTCTATAGAAGCTGGTTATATGTTCCACAATTAAGGCGTCCAGAAGACATGCGTTTGAAATAGACATTTAGTGGTTTACCTTGACGAGGAAATTCATTCTAGGTTCTTATTGTTTTATACAATTAGGAAAATACTCTTTACTGTCTGTTTTCTGTAATATTTTCTAAAATACCTATTCATGCAGCATTACTTCTCAAACCGCATTAGTTACTTTGGATGCTACTCATTTCTCATCACGTATGCCGGTATGAATTATTCTGGAAACTGAAGGCCATTTTCGATCGGTCTCTCGCTCACCCATATGGCTTCTTGATTTGAAGCTCTGCGGTAATTTTTTTGCTTCTGGGGGTCTGTGCAGACTCGGATCTTCAGTTTAAAACCAGTTTCTGAAAAGGTGCAAACACCTACACCAAATTCGGAACCGTCACATGCTTACTCCATACCAACGGCGACAGCAACGAAAGACAGACTCATTTTGCCACCTGTCTCTGTGGCTGTCATAAAAGCCTTCACACCGCTAGGAGACGGGGAGAAGAGGCAATTTATTTGCGCATGTGCATAATCTTCTCTTTCTATTCTGATTGGCTGTTGAGCATGGCGGCAGAGACAAAAGTTGAACTTTTTCCAACTTGAAACCGCAGAGACCAGAGACGGAAACGAACCGCATTATGCTTACACCACACTAACGGCGACGGAGACGAAAATCATGTATCTTCGTTGTTGCGCATGCGTATTACAAACAAATCTTCACTCCCCCGGTTCGTCTCTGGTCTCTGCGGTTTCAAGTTGGAAAAAGTTCAACTTTTGTCTGTGCCGCCTTACTCGACAGCCAATCAGAATAGAAAGAGAAGATAATGCGCCTGCGCAAATAAATTGCCTCTTCTCCCCCGTCTCCTAGCAGTGTGATGGCTTTTATGATAGCCACAGAAACAGGTAGCAAAATGCGTCTGTCTTTCGTTGCTGTCGCCGTTGGTGTGGAGTAAGCATAAGAGGCAGTTTTTACAATCCTAATGAGAATTTTTAAGGCTCAGTTCTCTTGGGTCCAGATCGAGATCATATAAAAATAGTTTGACAGTTTGTGGTCTAGAAATAGTTAATTTAGATTGGAAATATACATTTTCCCTCTGAAAACAATGGTATATAGGGGTATTATGCGACATCAATAAAAGGAATTGAAATGGCACTCATCTGTACATCTGAGCTTAAATAAAGCAACTTAAGTATATTCTTAACGAATGCGTCTCAATGCGAAATTCTGGCGGAAAATGAAGATAAAATTCTGAAATAAATGTGTTATTAACATGTTAGTTTCGTTGACTATGCTATTCTGCTAATTGCTTAATACAATTTTCAGTTTTTATTTTGTAGGAATACCGTTTTTAAAAACTGAAATAACTTTGAATTTCGTTCACAAAATGAGGGGAAAATTCATGAAAGAAGTATGGAACTGAAAAATAGCGGAGCAGTAATTGCTTCAAAAAAGAAAAAAATCTTTTTAAATCCAGCAATTTGTGGGAAGGGTCTCAAACATTATGAAAAAAGAGTGAGGAATGCAAAATTAATTGTTCACATTAATATTGCATTAGTACGCATTTTCATAGTATGGATATGCTTTTTTCCACTTCTAGTTGGTTAAAGTACATCCCATTGGCCGTGACTCAGAATTAGATTGATTATGGGAGTTCTTTTTTTTTCCTTCTATACTTTTTCGTGAGTTGCAAATTTTAAAGAAACTTTTTTTCCAGGGCGAGGGGGGGAGGGTTCAAGCTATTTCTTACTGTTATTAGCATTAAAAGCACATGTATTTTTGGAGAAATTAGACTATTTTCAGGTCACTTTCTCCATGCAATCTAGAACGCCGTAAATAATTGTAATATCCATTGAGGAGTATTTCAAGGCTTAATTGATTCGTCGCTCCAGAGATCCCGTTTCCACTGATCTACGATTCACTTTCGACGAGCTTTTCACCACATTAACCGAGCAGAGCGGTTGAACTTTGTGATCAAAGCTTATGGGCGGCTGAACGACCATGAAAACCAAGCAGATGTGCTTCCTTACGGATGGTATTCATCGAAACAACACTCCCGGATGCCTGTTGAAACTCCTGGAGTATGTTTGCCATCGGTTGGGTGCGGTTCTTCCGAATACCTCTGGACAGCATCCGTCGGTCTCTATCTCCCAGTTTCGTGAGTCTACCGACTCGGGTCACATTCCAATAATCACCGCTCAACTTCCACTTCTGAATCACATAGGCCACTGCCAATTTTGGGTAATGCAGCTGACTAGATATGTCCTTTAAGGATCGGCCACTTCTGTGATACCCGACGATTACACCTCGAAATGGGGCTATTCGGCGCGAAACCCATTTCGGCGTAGCCATTTCAACGCGGTCTTAGGCGAAAATCTATTTGGTAATGGAGGTTATCCAGATCATCAAACTTTCGTCAAATTTTCGTTAAACAACGTAATTTGTGATTTTTTTTATGCAGTAAAAAATTATTTTAAACTAGCTGAAAACCCGCACTTCGCTACGGAGTACATTCAAATTAAATTCAACGGTGAATGTATGCAATTAATGCCAATATATATATATATATATATATATATATATACAGATGGAGTACAAAATAATACGAACACCTGTGAAAAAGTATGACGTATTTCACACCTGCAGTACAGCCGCGCCACCTGCAACAGAAGTCTGCCATCTAGTGAGCGTGAAGAGGAAGGTATCAGTCTCTCAACAGCAGTCACCTACGTTGCATGCTTCTATCGAACTGTCTGTGATAAGTTGAAATGTCAGACCTGTCAGAGTTCCAAAGAGGAATGATAGTTGGAGCGCGTTTAAGTGGAGCATCGGTTACGGAAACAGCAAACCTTTTGGGGTTTGCAAGGACTACGGTATCAGCCGTTATGACAGCGTACACGAAAGAGGGTAAGACGACGTCTTCAAAGCACAACAGTGGCCGAAAGTCCAAACTTGCTGATAGGGATAGACAGGTCTTGAAGTGCATAGTAGCCCGAAAGCACAAGCAATCGTTATCCGAGATAACATCCGAAATGAGCAGTCATCTCCAGGACCCCGTTTCAACAAAAACTGTCAAAAGGGAACTTCATGCTGCGAACATTTATGGCAGAGTGGCAATTCGTAAACCCTTGGTGACAGCAACAAATGCTTTCAAGCGACGCCAATGGTGCAGAGATCAAAAAGGCTGGTCCCCACAGCAGTGGCATCAGGTAATATGGTCAGATGAATGGTCATTCATCCTATTTCAGACGACCGGACGCGTTTATGTCTGGAGAACGCCTAAAGAAGCGTTTCATCCTGAATGCCTCTTGCCGACTGTGAATCATGGGGGTGGCTCCATTATGGTATGGGGTGCGATATCTTGGCGCGGTCTTGGGCCACTTGTTATTCTGCATGGGAGGATCAAATTCAATCACTATCTAAGCGTTCTAGGGGATCATGTCCATCCTTTTGTCCAGACTGTATTCCCTGGAGAGCGACCGCTTTTTCAAGACGACAACGCCCCTATCCACACTGCTAGGTGTGTTCAAGAATGGTTCGAAGAGCATGACGATGCAGTTGAATATCTCGCATGGCCCCCTCAGTCTCCGGACTTGAATATTATTGAACATTTATGGCAATATTTGGAGTCCAAACTTCGTTCCCGATTTCCACCTCCATCCGGACTTTCGGAATTAGAGACCGCTCTGCAGGAGGAATGGCTTAATATTCCTTTAAATATTGTTCATGACCTTTATGCATCTATCCCACGTCGCATTAAATCTGTTCTTCAGTCAAAGGGTGGTCCAACCCCCTATTAATAAAGATTTTCCATTATTTCACAGGTGTTCGTATTATTTTGTCCACCATCTGTATGTACACTGGTGAAATAAATTAAGAGAATTTGCATATTTTATCGAATTTCATAAAAAGAACTGAACTGAATGTAATACCACTGCTTCTAGACAAAAATGCAAATCTTGTACGTCAAATACGTGAGCGTATACGTGTGTGTAGGCGGAGCTAGTAGAGAAACAGGCTTTATAAGCGCGCGTAAGTTAAGACGCATTTCGTTCGCTAGCACACCTCGGCGAATTTCTTGGTCTTATTTTGCAGCAATCGGTTAATTTCAAATTGTAACAGTAAAAATGAGTAACCAACAACGTTTAGATGATGGAATGAGGTGGCGAATTGTGGGGAGGTTAGAAGCAGGCCAATCTCAAGTCCAAATTTGTAGAGCGTTCAATTTAACGCCCAGCGTCGTGTGTAACTTATGGAGACAGTTCCAGGATACCGGATCCATCGAGAGAAAGCCTGAGCAAGGTCGTCCAAGAACCACGACGGCCAGAGAAGATCGCCATTTGTCGATTATAGCGAGGCGTAACAGGAGTGCTACAGCTTCTCAGCTCTCTCGTGACTTGTATGCAGCCACAGGAACCCGTGTATCAAGGGTGACTGTTTCGAAAAGACTTCATGAGAGAGGGTTGTTTGCAAGAAGACCTGCTGTTTGCGTCTCGCTCACTTCTACGGACAGGAGAATGCGTTTATCATGGTGCAGGGAGCTTAGAGAATGGAGTATGGATCAATGGGCGAACGTTCTCTTCACTGATGAGTCTCGGTTCAGAACTAAACACCGATTCTCGTCGTACGTTCATATGGAGAGAATCAGGGACCCAAAACCTACCTTCCAATGTCCGCAAAATCGACCATTATGGCGGAGGATGTTTAATGGTCTGGGCAGGCATCATGTTGGATGGCCGCACACCTCTCCATATCTTTGAAAGAGGCACTGTGACTGGTGTGAAGAATAGGGATGAGGTCTTGGAGCCCTATGTTCGTCTTTTCAGGGGTGCAGTTGGCCCTGAGTTCATTTTAATGGACGATAACGTGAGGCCACATAGAGCTGTTCTGGTCGACGAATTTCTAGAGAGTGAGGATATTCGCCGGATGGATTGGCCAGCCATATCTCCAGACCTTAACCCGATAGAGCATGTCTGGGACGCTCTGGGGAGGGAATTGCAACTCGCAACCCCTCTCCGAGAACCATCAAGGGAATGAAAACAGCGTTGCTGAGCGAGTGGGACCAATTGCCACAGGAAATGATAAACTGCCTTATTTCAAGTATGAAATCACGCTGCGAGACCTGTATATCTGTAAGAGGGGACCATGCCCCCTATTAACCCATCTATTAACCCATTTTTTTTGTTTATTCTGCAACCGCTGTTTCATACCTTCCGACTCCTATGAGTGTTACGCACGACCATGCATGTGTATTACAATTATTGAATGGTTATTTGTTTTGTATTGTATCAATGTATGTACATATCAAATTTCATTAAAATCGGTACAGTAGTTCTAGAGATAATCGACCAAGTCTGCAAATTCTCTTAATTTCTTACACCAGTGTATGTATATATATATATATATATATATATATATATATATATATATATATATATATATATATATATATATATATGTTTACAATAAATTCGACGATCAATGTACACAATTGATGTAAAAAAATATATTTATAAAAAATCTTAAGGGATATTTTATAGACAAAATAATGTAGGAGAAAATATTCAAATTAAATCTAATAGGACATACTAAAGAATATAGTACAGTTAATATAGTACAGTTTGAGGAACATATTTTTACTGTATTTTAATATTTTTTTGGATAATGTCCAATCGTCTGCAGCATTAGCAAGTAAAGAAAGATATTTTTTTGTCTATTTCGTTGTTATGACGTGGCGATAAATTTATTTAAAGTACCAGAAAAAGATATGACGTGATCAGCATTTAATAACTTAAATTCTAAAAATTAATCTTTAAAAATCCCCCCAAAATCAGAAAATAAAGGTAAAGATTCGAAAAGTATTTCATTTTAAAGGAATTTTTATGATCTTTCTCGTGATATAAATTTTATAACCCTCAAATTATTATTTTAAAAGCAAACTTAAAAATTTTTTACTAAAACAGCTTAAAAATTTTAAAAAATCTATGAAGAATTTTTCAAAAATCTTTCTTAGTGAACCCCTAGATTATAAGAAGAATCGCCCTGCAAAATGTCAGCCCTTTAGGTCCAGCGGTTTGGTCTGTGCTTTGTATGTCAGTTAGTCAGTCAGTAACGGAACTGTTTCTTATATATAGATTATTTATTAAAGGTATTAAAGATGAATAGAATTTTGCGTAATTTTAAGGAGCCAGTTATAAGCTGAGAAAAGAACTTAATTTTTGCAGTTAAAACTTATTAAACTTAGTGTAATTTTGAAAAATTGTTTGCCGGTCACGAACTAACCCCAAAGCTTAAAAAATATAGAGATGCAGAGAGAAGGATAAGAGATAAGGTTCTTAAATGTGATTTTATGCCTGCAATAGAGTATCTGAGGAGCATTGCTCACAATTATCAGATATCTAATTAAAGTAAAAATGTAATTTATAAGGTAAGAAATTAAAATTTTTACAAATCCTACTAATGTTTCTGTTCATACTTTTTTATGAATTTATTTTTGTACATATATGTACAGTATAAATTTTTTCCGTTTGGTTTTGGGGAAAAGCACTACCTTATTCTGCCTCTTGGCTAATTTGTTTCTTAAACCGAGATAAAGATGTTTTTAACAAGCTTGTAGAACGTGAAATCCTCGTAATTACCTCCCCCTATTTTTTTAATTAATATTTCTTACACTTAAAAAGTTCGGAATGCAAATATCTGGCGCCGAAACGGTCTTGCCGAATCGTACCAAACCTATTACACCTTTCTCGAAGTCAGATAACTCTTCACTTCGTGGCATCTTACATGCGATTAATGCCAATGTTGTTTCCTGCACGATATTTAACAGTGGAGAGCGTGGCGTATATCAGGATCGCAGATATCGTCATTTGCACGGGTGTTCAAATACTTATTGGTAGATATTGTATGTGTATATGTGCTTGCGAATGAAAAATATTTTCGGTAAAAGGATGCTTATTACCATGTTTTTATTAACTTGCTTTCTTCTTTGTTTGTGTGTGTGTTTGTACCTTACAAATCTTGCAATCGATTTTTAACTAACTTCCCGACTAGCTAGACATTTGAAACTTTTAGAATAGCTCAGAGCACGATGACAATGCATTTTTTAAATGCTTTTAGCCATCTTTAAGCAGATTTGAATCCATTTTCAGTTAATTTTGTTTTGTAGACTGGTGCCGCCATCTATTGTCCGGGAAGGGAACGGAAAGTTAAACGCAAGTTAACTTCGAATCAAGTTGGTGGGATAATTCATAAAAAATTTTTTAAAAAAGTATTTATTAATACATAGAATTGTCAAGTTTATATGATTCAACAGAAAATTTAAAAACATGGTATATAAAAAGTTCTTTTTATCTTGTAATTATTAAGAGTTAATATAATGTCCTAAATTGTTAAGGGCAAAGTATTTATCGTTGGCCTGATTAACAAACCACATAACTCTAAAAAATACGATTTTGGGATTTCCATGCTATTACATTGGTTTTAATAAAAACCAATGTAATAGCATGGAAATCCCAAAATCGTATTTTTTGGTGTTAAGTAGTTTGTTAATTAGGCTAACGTTTTGCTCCTACACTCTGCCCCCCCCCCCCCCCAAAAAAAAAACAAAAAAAAAAAAAACTGATTTTGGGGCTGTTTTAGGAATCTCTTTCCGTAATTTTCAGATGAGAATATTAAAAAAAAGGCATTACTTTGGCCTAAATTTGTGAGAGATGGATAGTCTATTAATACATCCAATATTTTCACCTATTTCGCATGCTTTCTTAAAGATGACTCCAAAACCAACCAACTGCATACCTTCTTTTATGAACAAAAGACATATGAATGCAAAAATTGACTCATATTTTGGCAAGTATATAAACTAATTAAACACGAAATATCACGCTCCTAGATAAAATTCCAAGACAAGATTCTAAAAAAGTATGTAATTACGATGTGTCTAATGTTAGAATGTACAAGTGGTTAGGTGGATTGCAGTTGGAATCAATATAATTTGGTATCTTTGCACGAAGGTAATAGGTGTAGTGAGAATAACGAGCACCTAGTGGCAGTCTCTTAATCTGGCACCTAGAGGCAGTCATTCCTCTTCAAAATTTCAACATTGATAAATGAAGCTTCTTCGTCAATGTTTTGGAGATTTCATAAATCTGGCGGCCAATCCCAGACCAAGTGTCCCCATTGTTCCACTGCCACTATGCTTTTAATAAAGATACGTTACAAAAGAAATTTGAGCTCGTTGTTTATTTATTATAAACTTATTGCAAAAATTCCTTTTTTTTTGTATGAGCTCAACTATGAAATGTGGTGAGCGGCTTCTTCTGGGCCACGCCCTCGGGAGCCTTTCTTGCTATCGGTTGGGCAAGGAATAACAACTAATGGCCATAAGGTGGAGACAGAAAGAGAGAGAAAGTGATTGGAGGCCTCTAGGATCCATGAGCTTAAACAAAACTAGTACGACAGAAAATTTTCTGCCATACTGCTAGGAGAAAGTTTACGGATAGCATCTAGGGAGGAAGTTTGAGGATTTTTAGAGATAGAATATTTTTTACCATAGCCAAGGCTACGTATTAATTTTATATTTAAAATTTTTTTTTTTACCGTGCAAGCACG
The DNA here is from genome assembly GCA_907164885.2 of Dolomedes plantarius. Lineage (NCBI taxonomy): Eukaryota > Metazoa > Arthropoda > Arachnida > Araneae > Dolomedidae > Dolomedes > Dolomedes plantarius. The sequence goes on from OU015500.1 coordinate 101,742,290, forward strand.
TATTTATTTTTTGTTTTATTTTATTTTTTATTTTTTATTATTTTTTTGGAAAAGAAGAAAGAGGAAGGACTTTAACGAACAAGAACAGCACGAGGCCGTTTCTTGTTCTCAGCGGCGGCTGGGTCATAGTCAAAGTTTTCCGATAATAGTTCATTGTCAATGCTTAGAAAGAAGTTTGATGCTAGTTTTTTAAGATAATTTGGAATAGTGAGCAGATTTAATTCATTTTGCAGATCAACGTTCCTAAAATACCAAGGTGCATCAACAATTTGTCTTATAGTTGTGTTTTGACATACTGTGAGGTGATTGATTGTAGAAACTGCTGCATATGACCAAGCCGGAGCTGCATAAGTTAAAAGCGGTCTTAAGAAGGATTTGTAGATGAGCAATTTATCATTAATGCTTAATTTGATATTTCGAGCTATTAAGGGGTAAAATGAACGTCTGGCTGCTCGAAATTTAATTCTACTCTGAGTGATGTGGTGTTTGAAGGTGAGTCTTTTATCAAGATGGACACCGAGGTATTTAACAGTAAAAATTCCTGTACGATATTTTCCTGCACAGTTTGATTTTATTTTTGTGTCAATCCTGTGTTCTAATTGGATTCTTTCTCGTGATGTTTAACCCCTTCCTGATCGCTTCCGTCAAAATTTCAGGGTGAGCTTTCGCCCTCTATTTCTCGTGCCCGTGATATTTCCGGGCTGGAGTGTTCAAAAGTAACGCATCAAAAAGATTAAAAACGATCCATTTCATTCACTCTGAATTTTTTTTAATTTCTTGTTTTACATACCAGATGGCAGCACCAGACTATTTACAATGTAATTTAGGATGGTTTTCTTTCCACTAGATGTGGCAGATAAAAATATAAATGGAATCCTCCGTAAAAAATAGGCACTTTTTTTTTACTGTTTTGTTGAAAATTACGTGATCGTTAAGGGGTTAATAAAATCACAATCGACGGAAAGGTGAAATGGAATCCGTGGGTAATTCACCGAGGCCTGAAAAGGAATCGTCCCTGCCGTTACTTTGGTTTGACAACAGATTAGTTATAACATTAAAGCGTTTAGAAATATGCGAATCGGCAGCGGTGAGAATATGGTCTGTTGTTCTACAATTTGTGTCTAAGAGAAGAAAAAAATTCAAAAAGTTTGTAATCCTCCTTGCGTTGTCATTTGGCTTTAGTGAAAACAATTTTCTGATCTTTATGAATATAAAAGAATTCACTTCTAAAAAATACTATTTGGCGTACGGTCGTATTAGTAAAAACTTTAATTCAATATTCTTCTTGTGTTTTTATTATTGAAACACATTTTTTTAATAAAAGAAGAAAAAGGGTTAAGCATTGTAGAGATAAATCAAAATCCATATATATATATATATATATATAATAGTTCAGTGACTGACTGACAGATAATGCACAGACCAAACCGCTGGACCTAAAGGGCTGAAATTTTCCATGGCGATTCTTCTCATAGTGTAGGGGGGCACTAAGAAAGATTTAAAAAATATTCTTCTTAGATTTTTTTAAAATTAAATTTTTAAGCTGTTTTTGTAACTCTTTTTAATTTTGCATTTAAAATAACAATTTGAGGGTTATACAGTTTATATCACGAGAAAGATCATAAAAATTCCTTTAAATTGAAAGCTTTTTCGAATCTTTACTTCCATTTTCTGATGTTTGGTGCATTTTAAAAGATTAATTTTTAGAATTCAATTTATTAAATGCTGATCACGTGGCTTATTTTCTTTTTGTGATACTTTAAATTAATTTTGCGTCACGTGCATAACAACGAAATAAATTGACAAAAAAATTGAAATACGGTAAAGGATAAAATTTATCCACTAGACTAATTGAGATGGAAGTTTCTTAAGAATTTAATTCAAATTAGTATGTTTTATGGATATTAAACATACAAATTAATTGCATTCAATGACCGTTGTATTTAATTTGAATACAGAGGCTGTTCGCACATTTTTTATACGATTTTGGTAAGCGACAATAAAAATTCGTTTGCTGCAAAAGAAATAATTGCAATTGTACTATGTTTTTAAAAGTCAAAATTATCGTCTGCGGCTTGAAAGTTTTGTTTTTATTCAAAATGGCATTTTTAACAAAGCAGTGGTTCGAAGGCTACATTTATGCTCTTTCCGAAGAGAAATATGCATAATCCGTTATCCAAAAACGATGTGAGAGTCATGGTTTTGTGATACCTAAAGCTTCGATAGGTAATATCGTCAACAAGAAAGAAAAAAACGTCAAATTGGAGCCTCAAGTGGGACGAAAATTCCAAACAAGTATCCAAGGAAAAAACGGACATCTTCTACTATAGCAAAGGTACGTTGTTTAATGTTAAAAGAAAATCCCCCAAGTCAAAGGACAGTTGCAAAATCATTAAAATGCTCGGTGTCCACTGTAAACAAAATGATAAACGTTGATTTAAATCTTAAGAAAGCGAAAAAACGCAATGTGCATCGTCTTCTTCCAAATTATATCGCTGAACGCAGGACACGCTGCAGAATTCTATATGAGAAACACTTATCCAAAGAAAATTGGAAAACAATTGTCACAATAGATGAATCATGGGTGTATTTAAATGACTGCAACAAAAAAAGAGCCATTTATTATCATAAAAGGGGAGACAAAAATTTAAGTACATGGTTCAAAGAATCGAAAGAAAGTTTTTCTAAGGGATTCATGATTGTTGCTGGTTTTTCTTATAATGGCAAGTTAAAAATAAAGAGAGTGGAAAAAAATGTCAAGATTAACTCCAAATACTATCAGGAACATATTTTATCGCCAACTTTTCTGAATGAAATACCATCGCTTTACCCACAGTGCCATCAATCTGTGAGACTCCATCAGGACAAAGCTAACAGTCACACATCAAAATCCACTGTAAATTTCCTAAAAGAAATGGAACAAAAAACTGGTATCAAGGCCATACCCTTAACTGATATCCCTACTAAATCTCCCGATGTATCACCTATGGATTTTTGTGCTTTCGGACTTTTAAAATCTGCATTATCCAAACGTCGTCCCAAAACCCTTACAGGACTCTGGAAATCTGTTCAGGAGGAATGGGATAGAATACCTCTTCTGACACTTCAAAAGGCATTATTATCCTGGAAATTGCGGTGTCGAAAGATAGTTCAGAATAAGGGATGTCAAATAGAACATTTAAAACACAAGAAATTTATGTAATTTAGTTTTGTGAATACAATATACATCGTCTAAAAAATGTGTGAACAGCCTCTGTATTTTCTTCTACATTATTTTGTCTATAAAAATATCCGTTACGATTTATATATATATATATATTTGGCATTATTTGCATACATTGACGGTTGTATTTAATTTGAATGTACTCCGTAGCGAAGCACGGGTATTCAGCTAGATATATATAAATATCCTCTGGGAAAAAATACATTATCTAAAATTATTGTGTTCAAAGCCATTGCTATGAATATTGGCATCATTAAATGTGATTTTTCTCGATCTTTAGAGATGATTAATTTTGCAAAAAAAAAAAAATATCGCTTTTAAAATTCACATACGAGATTTTAAAAAAAAAGTCTCACTGCTATTCCCGATTTCCACAGAACGGGAAAGTAATTAGAAGTAAAAAACAACCCTAATGCGCCTTTTTTTTAGAAATAAAATTAACGAGAACAGGGGATATTATACATATTTTACTTATTAGTTCACTATTTTGTACCTACTAATTGCAAAGTAACTCTAAAGATGTTTAAATGCGAACTGGATCTAAAACTTTAATTAAATAACGTCCACGGAGAAGAGATCCGTTATCGTGTTTGAATGCGCTGCGGACAGTGGATAAAATTACGTTTTTTTAATGAAGTCAATCGTTAAAAAGATGATTACCTTCCGACTGTTGCGTAACTTTTCTCATTATTGAGGAAGAAGAAGTGAAAGGAAGGCGGCTTTGTGTTCTTTGCCTGTTTGTTTAACTTGCAATTTGATTAAAAAATAATCGAAAAAATGATCATCTTATGACTAATGATGCTTTAAAAGATAAAATTTGAAGGCGAGTGATTTTGCAAATTAAAAGCGTCTTGGTAAGTAAGGAAGACTTTTCATGTTATACTTGTAATGAAAGCTGTGTAGGGGAAATTTCATATTTGAAACATAATTTAAAAAAAACTTAAAAATTATAATGTTAATGGGTCATTTATCATAGACTTTATAACTGAGTTATTTTGCGATTCTCTGTTTTTCAGAGTTTATCAAGGCATTCCCAAACACTTTTATTGAACTACCTGTTATAAAAATTGTTACTTAATATACGATTAAAAAAATGACTGGGTCATTTTTTTTCATAAAATAAAAGTTTTAATTTTAATCAAACAGTTATTTATTTTCACGTGGAACCTTTAAGAACGTCTAAAGTTCCGTAGTAAGAAGGCATAAAAAACAAATATTACATACTAGAATAAAAGTCAGCTAAGTTTAAGTAAACAGGTATTTATTTTCACGTGGAACCTTTAGGAACGGCTAAGGTACCGTAGTAAGAAGGCATAAAAACAAATACTACATACTAGAATAAAAGTCAGCTAAGTTTAAACAAACAGGTATTTCTTTTCGCCTGGAACCTTTAGGAACGGCTAAGGTTCCGTAGTAAGAAGGCATAAAAAACAAATATTACATACTAGAATAAAAGTCAGCTAAGTTTAAGTAAACAGGTATTTATTTTCACGTGGAACCTTTAGGAACGGCTAAGGTACCGTAGTAAGAAGGCATAAAAACAAATACTACATACTAGAATAAAAGTCAGCTAAGTTTAAGCAAACAGGTATTTCTTTTCACGTGGAACCTTTAAGAACGTCTAAGGTACCATAGTAAGAAAAGAAGGCATAAAAAACAAATACTACATACTAGAATAAAAGTCAGCTAAGTTTAAACAAACAGGTATTTCTTTTCACGTGGAACCTTTAAGAACGGCTAAGGTACCGTAGTAAGGAGGCATAAAAAATAAATATTACATACTACAATAAAAGTCAGCTAAGTTTAAGTAAATAGGTATTTCTTTTCACGTGGAACCTTTAGGAACGGCTAAGGTACCGTAGTAAGAAGGCATAAAAAACAAATACTACATACTAGAATAAAAGTCAGCTAAGTTTAAGCAAACAGGTATTTCTTTTCACGTGGAACCTTTAGGAACGGCTAAGGTACCGTAGTAAGAAGGCATAAAAAACAAATACTATATACTAGAATAAAAGTCAGCTAAGTTTAAGCAAACAGGTATTTCTTTTCACGTGGAACCTTTAAGAACGTCTAAAGTTCGGTAGTAAGAAGGCATAAAAAACAAATACTACATACTAGAATAAAAGTCAGCTAAGTTTAAGCAAACAGTTATATATTTTCACGTGGAACCTTTAAGAACGTCTAAAGTTCGGTAGTAAGAAGGCATAAAAAACAAATACTACATACTAGAATAAAAGTCAGGTAAGTTTAAGCAAACAGGTATTTCTTTTCACGTGGAACCTTTAGGAACGGCTAAGGTACCGTAGTAAGAAGGCATTGATCTTCCAAACTGATATCTCCGGATCGTACTTAGAATAATGATGCAGAACAGGGTTGGGAACCTTAATCAGTTATCTATAGAGATCAGTAGATAGTTTTCCAACATCTGTGAGGAAAAATCTAATGTTTATAAGGTAATATTGTAATATTTTCTGTTTGTTACCAAGTTTTTAGTTAACTTTTATTATTTATTTGCCAATTCTTCCAGTACCAGTTTTTCAATAAACAGCAATCTTTCTATCTCTAAGGATAATGCGAGAATTTGCATACCAGATTCTAATCAGGGCAAGTCCACGTAAGCACAGTGGCAGCAAATAATGAAAAACTGTAACCCGAAGTGAACGAGTTTTCCCCATGAAACGATCGAGACAATACTGATCAAGAATGATTTATGAAGCTGACAGTCGCCAAGCCATTGAAGAAATGCAGGCAGTGAATAGGGAAGCTTTGTTCCATGTATAGGTAGTTTGTGAGAAGTATCCATTAGAAGCTAGAACGTGTGGTGGGAGGCTAGAAATTAACATTAGGTTGTTTTTTGGTGTGATGTCAACTAGGAGAATAATTTGTATGCCTAACGCAGGGGTCCCCAAACTTTTTACCCCGTCGACCCCTTAATAGAATATTTGCCTTCTTATTGACCCCCAGATTAAGTATTCAACGAAAATATTAAATCCTTTTTTGCATTTCTGATGTTAAGCAATAAGGAGACCTGCATAACAACCCAAAGAAAGAATTTATAGTTCCCATATCTTATAAAATCCACCCAATAACATTAGCAGAAAAAGGAGATGTTCTCCACTGTTATTATAATCTTAAAAAATAACAAAATTATGGATAGATGGAAATTTGCCTATAGTTCTTAAACCATACGTGTCATATTACGTAAAATACACAATTATCGTTGAGAATATAACAAACTATACTGGAAAATTTAACATAAATTATATTGGACAACCCTACTAGAGTGTAACAGTGCAACACATGTCTGTGTATAATGAACCACCAGCGTTCATAACATGTTAGCGATACTAGTACCGTTGCCAGATGTGTGAAAACAGAGTAACACATGCTGTAAGCAGCGTAGGCTAAGACACGCATATTAACTAGGGTAGTCAGTAGGTGATCATATACGTATTTCGATTTTTTATTGGAATATTCTATTTCTTTCCGAGACAATTTAACTGATCCTCTTTGGTATTCATCGACCCTCCTTCAATCCTCGTGTATTCATCGACCCTCCTTCAATCCTCGTGTATTCATCGACCCCCTTTCGACCCTCGTGTATTCATTGACCCCTAGAGAACTCTTATAAACCCCTTGGGGTCGATATCAACCACTTTGGGAACCTCTGGTCTAACGTATCATTATGTTTCACCTCTGCTTTTTAGCTGTGTATTATGTCAAGCAATAAATATACTTTAATTTTTTTTAACAGCAGCTATACATTCTTACCATGATTTACAGCTTTTTAAAAGTCAGTTAAGTTTAAGCAAACAGGTATTTCTTTTCACGTGGAACCTTTAAGAAGGTCTAGAGTTCCGTAGTAAGAAGGCATAAAAAAACAATACTACACATTAGAAAACGTGTATACTAAAACCGTTGATATAAGATACATGGCAACATGCATTTTTAAGCTCGCTTTAATTGTCATCTCTCGTATATTCATGCAGCTCAAGGGCAACTATCGTTCATAGTATTTTTAGGATAACATTTTATAGTTGTCACTTCTGCAGTTCTTATTATGCTCATTGAAACGCTTGTTTCTCTCCGATAAAGGTTAGAAAATTACGTAGATCAGCTTCGTCCTACTAGTAAAATCTATTTCAGTTAAAAAAATTTAAAGTATATTTATTGCTGGACATATGTAATACACAGCTCAAAAGGAGAGGTAGAACATAATGATACGTTAGACATACAAATTATTCTTCTAGTCAGACATCACACCAAAAAACAACCTAATGTTAATTTCTAACCCCCCCATCCACTCTCTAGCTTCTAATAGATACTTCTATTAGAAATAATATTGTTAAAATAGTATTGTTAAAAACTGAGTTACTGCACAGCAACTCAGTCAACGACACTGTTACTTTTCTTATGTGCATCAGTAGAATCAATCAGTTAAAGAGGATAAATTCTGCTCTGGCCTGCTGTGTGAACTTGCAAGAGACAGTGGTGCTGCCTAAATGCGTTTCTTTGGGAAAGATTTGTTTTTAGAAGACTTTTACTTTCTTGGAGGAATTTTGATAAATTCCTTCCCAAGAATTACTTTTATTTAGATCCTAGGTGAATTTTTTTAAGGTTCAGAAGGGATTAACCCTTACTCCCAACCTCCTAATTGTCGTTACGCTACTGACAAAACGTCTATACTAAATCCTTAACGATCGCATAGTTAAAAAAAAATGGTAATAAGGGTCTATTTTTTCCGGAGGATTCCATTTATTTCTTGATCTGCCACATCTAGTCCAAAAAACCCATCCCCAATTACATTATAAATAGTCTGGTGCTGCCATCTGGTATGTAAAATAAGTAATAAAATTTTTTCAGGGTAAATGAAATGGATTGTTTTAATCTTTTTGGGGCGTTACTTTTAAACACTCCAGCCCGGAAATATCAAGGGCACGAGAAATAGAGGGTTAAACCTGAACCCATTATTTTGACGGGAGCGAGAAGGGGTTAAACGTAGTAACTATTTTTCTTAGATAAAAATTTCAGCTCTAAAAATGTAAATCAATATTCTTTGATGTTTCAACGTAACTAAAGATAGATGTTTTATTCCTTTGTTTAGTATCTTACTTTTTCCTAAATAATGAGCAAGTGGCGTCTCCTTTAACGAGAAAATATTTGATTCCAACTTGTTTAAAATTACCAATACAAAGAAAAAGTTTCGGTTCGCATGAAATAGAATTCAATAACAATTCTGCCTTTTTGAATTCTTTAGGGTGACGATTTTTTTAAGCATACGTTATCCTTTTAATTTATTAAGAAAGAGAACTGATGAAACAAGAGACATTTTTATTTTGCTACTTCGCCCATTTTCGATTTTTTTAGTCGTGGCTGTAGTGAAAAGTACTTCCAGAAATCCAATAATCATGTTTTGACTAATGAAGCTTGTTAGAGAAGATTAAGTGGCTTTATTTATTTATTTTTTATGCAATCTTAAACTAAAAGTATTTGTCTCATAAATTCAAAGATATTTCGTGATTTGATCTTCAAAATTAAAGCTGTGAGATTAACATTCAAGCTTTATTTAATTTGGAAAGTTATTGGAAATGTGACTGACAGGTTTATTACGATAAAGGGGATTTTTGAGTTAGTTGAATGCTTAGTAATTTAGGTTGTCACTAAGGAACGTGTTCACTAGAGGTGCGATATTTAGAGAGTTTTGATATGTATAAAGAGTTTAGAAATGAAATGAAAGGGGCGTATCCCTAAATTAACATTTTGATCATGGATGCCTCTTAAGAAATTTGTGTGATGAAATATGCACATAAAGACGAAAAATTTGATAGACAGGAGTCAGGATTTTGGGCGGAAAAGGTTTTTGTGGAGTATTACTCAAATTTCTAAACTTATGAAAAGTTATTCTCGCTAGAGAAATGAATCTGGCATATCTTTTTATTTGTTAATGTGAAATTATCCTTTATGCATTTAAAAATCCCCCAAAATCGGAAATTAAAGTAGAATCTCCCCCCCTCCCAAAAAAAAAAAAAAATAACTACCCTTTTAACATTTGTGATGGATGTTAAGCTTTTTCCTGTGACAGCCAATCAGTTTTAAAAGTAGCCCTAAACGAACAAATGACAAACATTGGTAGATCCTTTCCTTACGTAGTAATGTACTGCTCTAACCCGGATATTTAATTACCAATGAGAAATTAAATCAATATTCTCATTAGAAGTTGAAATATGTCACAAAGTTGCCCCGTTGACTGGGGCTACTTTGGGACATATGTGTTTTCGCCTTGAAATCCAAGAGGAAAAATTACTCGACACAAAGTTAGACAGTAAAACGCTTATCAAAAGCTTGATACACAATTATATATACCTATTACAAATATTGGATAGCTTTATCTATATCTTTGATATCAAAGAGACCCCGTGTGCCCAGGGCAGCATTCAGTCCTTTGAGAAGATGAGGAAATTCGTCTTTCGGCACATTCTGCTCCTTCTATTCGGGTAGTTTTTTTCCAGATAGTCAATACTTCTTTCTCTCCAGTGGTATTTTAGAGGACGGAAAAATGCAACATCTAGCAGCTGGAGGAGGTGGGTCGACTGTGGGTTATTTTGTGACAGTGTCAATGTGTCACAAAGTAACCCCGTCTCCTTTCGATATTTAGGTTATGTTCTTATATCTCTCAGAAATATCACTACACAAAAGTTATATTGCTCCACAATCTAACCAACATATTGACAATAAAAGAATTATTACCTGTGGTTGTTGGTCGTATAAGGTGTTAGCCTTCAGCACACGAAGTTTCCGAAGTTTGAGTCAATAGCTTGACAACAGGTTTGAACAATACACTAGCGAACGAAGACAAATGACGCGCAGAAGCTTCAAACACTAGCCACTAGGTGTCTCTGTTCGTCGAACAAGCTGTTGGCACTGTTCTTTAACTTCTCGGTATCACGGGCGCGACGCAATATCCGAAATACGAAAAAATTATTATGAGTCACAAAGTTACCCCTCCAGTCACAAAGTAACCTCGTCTTACGGTATTCAACATAAGGTCGATGATTAGTGTTCTTTTAGTGTTTGATTGTTTCTTATTGGATTTTATACTGTACACCCCGGTTTGTTTAATCTTTGTACTGAAAAAGATTACTCTAGTACTCCAAAGCCAATTGACCAACGCATTACGTATGTTATGCGAAAACGTTTTGAAATTTTAGACAGACAGAATGAAATGTATATTTGATCGATCCATGAATTTACGTAAAAAAAAGTTCTTACATGTTTTCAGTTTCTGTATATAATATATATGTATGAAATTAGCGCAAAATTTTTTTTCTTCTTAAGGGGACAGTAGACTTTCAAAATTGTGAAATTTGTCCAAAAATTCGATTTTTTTTATTTTATTGAATTTTAGAAACTACGGACGAGTAGGAATGTGTTGCAAAAAGAATTTTTAATTTCTGTGATTACATTCCTAGTTATAGGCATTTGTGTTTAATTTAGATATTATGTGGTTACTAATAGCAATAACTTTAAATGTGTTTTTCTCAAAATAAAAATTTTCATGTCATACGAATATTCAAACTGCTCCAGGCGCATTTCAAATTATCGTATTGCTTTGAGATTTAAGTTTTATATACTTAACTGTATATCAAATAAATCTTATTGAAAATAATTATGCTTCGTAGTTCAGAATTTCTAAATTTTGTACTTGAAAAGATGATTTATAGGTATTTTGCGTAATAAAAAGGGTGCTTTCACTATTATTTTTTTCTCTTTATATTTTTAATGAATGCTTAAAATAAACAATAAGTTTCATTGTTAGTCCTATAAGGTATCCTGTAAATAAAAATTACCATATTATATGCAAAAGAAATGCGCATGGAACATTTTTAATTAGATCATTTTTTGATATAATTAATAATTCATAATTCCTAAATAATTAATATTTCATCATTCAATTTTAACCACTTTTATATATCTATGGTACTAATCACATATTCAAATTTCAAGTAAATCTATTCAAAACCCAAAAAGTTAGGTTTGAAGGTACACTGTCCCCTTAAGGAAATGACATTGGAGTTGGTAGATGACACTTTAAAGTAAAAGTGGTATTAGAAAAAGTAGTTTACAGGAGATTTCCAGTTTTCCCCCCATAGCGTTTGTTGGACCTTTTAATCTTACATTTATCTTATACTGAATGAAATGCGTGCATAGTTGTTTCCCGGAAAAACGTTAAAAAATGTGTCCAGTACGTTTTTAGTGACTAAGTATTGCCATTTTTCCCTCTGAGGTTATTATGAAAATTTTATCTTTCCTCAAGAAAATATAAACATTCATATTTATTTCCATTCTTACTTCAAAGTATTTCCAGTAGAAGTCAAACCCTCTAAACCGCTGACGGGCGGAAGTAATTAGAGAGAAACATACTCCACATTTTTCCCTCCATCCTTTTTCTAACCACAAAAGAACAAAATTAACCGCGAAGACTTAATTTAACGAGGGATATTTTTGAATAGTTTTGTTTTGCGTTGATAATGCGAAAGAGAAGAGAAGAGCAGTGTTTTCTGAAAAAGCCGAGAATCGGTAATGACTTCGTTATAAATGTTACGTTTTTTAATTCGTTAACGATATGCGGTCATGATTAATTTTCAAATGTTGGGACTTTTTTTTTCCCCTTCCCTTATTAAGGAGGAAAACTTAGTAAAATGAAACAGATTTGTTTTCAATTTGCGATTGTTCTTTTTTTCTCCCACGTTTTGGACTCGAAAGAATTCAGAAAAATAAACAAACTTGTTTTGAATAATGGAGGTTATTAGCAATAGACGTTGGAATTTGTCTATTTTTGTTTGTTTCTGATTCCTTATGAATTGAAAAGATCTAAAGAGAGAAAATGAACGATTTCTTTATTTTTTAGATTTTAGGGTTTCATAAAGATATGTAGATATTATAAATTATGGGCAATCCAATTTGTAGCATTATTCATAAAAGCGTGTTTCGCTTATATGAAGTTAATTTTTAGTATTTGGAAATCTAAATATTTATAATCTCTGATGTTGAAATTTGAATTCGAATTATTTATAATTCGTTTCTAAAAATATGAAATATAGTCTAAGCATGCGGTATTTTAAGGAGTTATGATTTTATCAATTTCTTTACGGTTGGAAGTACAGTGTGTCATCAGTTAAGGAATTTACGTACTCCTACTATAATTAGCAAATTAATTTACATGCGAGCCGTTCACTTGCCAAAGTGATTATCTCAGCAAATCAAAATAAAGAGAAAATGTATTGTATTATATGTACCGGGTGGCCATAATTAAACTGACAGTGCTCACAGTGTTCTGTAGCGCGATCTATTTGCGAGAATGACGCCACATTTTGTAGGAAGATTATACAAGACGGGGGCCGCGAAAAAATAAATTAGTTCCAAAAGTCACCGCTAGGGGAATATTTGGCGCTGTGTAATAGAAAATAGAGTGTTAACAAATGCAAATTAATACGGAATAAAATTACCTTTTATTATGCACATTTTCTTATTTAGTTCAAGTGCAATATGGCAACACTTTTAAAAATGCGTAAAATCTACATAAACACCAATAAAGTCTCGTGATCTGCAATATCACGTACGCTGAGCAGCAGAAGAAGTTCTTTATTCAAATTTCACGTTACATCCATTGGCACAGTGCCAGCTGCTTGGGTTTTAAAAGGCAATGTGTTACGTTTCGAATCAATCGGATTGAAAGTTTATGTGCAATGTCTCCTTCTTTAGTCGAGCTTGCATTACTGGTCAAATTCTTTTACCTCAACCAGTGCAACGCGTCAGCCGCTCTTCGTGCTTTTAGAACGCACAAAAAAATGCGTAAAGGTAACGGTCCTGTGTCAGTTAATGGGCTAAAAGCAATGGTTGCGACGTTTGAGAAAACATGTTCTCTGAAGGTTCAGTCAGGCAGAGGACGAAAACCTGTACCACAGGATAGAATCGAATCAGTTGCCACGGTGATTGTCGACAGAGGACCAGACAATATTGCTGCCACCTCTAGCGCTCGTGGATTAGCTCGGAATATGGATACGCCTTACAGTACGGTATGGAAAATCTTACGAAAGATTATCAACTTCTATCCGTACAAGATCAGCTGTGTACAGGAGTTACTGTACCCCGACCATGATAAGCGATTGACTTTTGCTCTCACCTTTCTTGCCAGAATGGAGGTGGATGATGCTTGGCCGTTGAAAATCTTATGGGGAGACGAGGCCCACTTTTACCTGCATGGAACTGTGAATACACAGAACTGCCGAATTTGGGATGACAAATCACCACATGCAGTCACAGAAATTCCCTTACATTCACCAAAGGTAACTGTTTGGTGTGGGTTCACAGCGGAATTTATCGTAGGTCCATTCTTCTATTACACAGCGCCAAATATTCCCCTTGCGGTGACTTTTGGAACTAATTTATTTTTTCGCGGAATCCTTCGTCCCCCGTCTTGTTTAATCTTCCTACAAAATGTGGCGTCATTCTCGCAAATAGATCGCGCTACAGAACACTGTGAGCACTGTCAGTTTAATTATGGCCACCCGGTATATATACAGGGTGATTTTTTAAAAAAACTGACTCTACTCAGAGCCATCTGTAGTGCGATGTATCAGCCAGAATTCCACCAAAATTGGTAGAGGGACTAAGGACGACATTGGAAAGTGTTTCCGTGAAAAAAAAAAATAGGTCCAAAAGTTGCCGATAGGGGAAGATATGGCGCTGTTGTTGTCGGAGATCTTGAGAATTGGCATAAAATGCAAGAAAAACATCAAAATGCTAATTCATGACTACGTAGGCGACAGCAGTGCCAGTATTTTGGGCTATGATCTGTTGCGCCTTCGCTTTACAGAAGAAAGGATCATTAGTTGCTTTTATTCCGTTTGCATGGCCATCTCGCTCCCCGGACCTAACCCATGCGACACTTTTCTGTGGGGTTATTCAAAGTCTGAGGTGTATCTTTGTGGAGTCTCGAACTTGGCGACCCTAAAGGACATTTCCCGGACTTTGATGAACATTCCTGGTGACATGTTACGAATGGCCGTTGGGAACATAGTGTCCAGGATGCAATGTGTCGTATCCACCAGGACTGTGGTCACATTGAAGGAGGGAGAAGTGAATTTGCTGCATAAAGTGGTGTTACAGTGAAATTTCTTTGTCATTAATTTGTCTGCTTACAACGTTTTCGGTATTCATTCCTTATCTTTATAGCCCTAAATACTGGCGCTGCTGTCGACTACATACGTAGTCGTGAATTTGTATTTTGATGTTTTACTTGCCTTTTATGCAAATTCTCGGGTGATCCGACAACATCAGTGCCACATTTTCCCCTATCGATGATATTTGGAACTAATTTTTTTTTTCTTCACGGAAACTCTTTCCCATGTCGTCCTTAGTCCCTCTATCAATTTTGGTGGAATTTTGATTGATAGATCACGCTACAGATGGCTCTGAATAGTGTCAGTTTTAAAAAATCCCCCTGTATATATATTGTATTTTAAAATTTCTTTTAAAAGACATTTAAACAAAGATTCTAGGATTGTTTTATTTGAAGATATAGCTGTTATCTAATGAAATATATATATATAGTGCATAAAACAGTATTTCCTTGGATTAATAAATAATACTATTATTACAGCTTTCGCATTGCCAGGAGTTTATAAATTTGGCAAGTAAAGATGTGGAAATAAAAAGTAAGTTATTAATATCATCGAATTAAACCTTCAATTTTTTAGTACAGAAAATTACCATACTTTTTTTATTAAAGGGTTATAAAATTGTTACAGAACCCATCGTGTAGAAGCCATCAAGGTATTTTATAATTTAATTGTTTATTAAATTATGAAATAAACTACAACTAATTAACTGAAATTTTTTCAAATTTTTGTACTACGCTATATAAATAAAACGGTATCTAGTTTACTTGTTGCCTTATATACAAGTATACCGTTAAATCAAAACGATACTTAACTATAATCTTATAAGTGCCATGCATTTCAATTGCATTTTTGCAACGATTTAATTTCGAGTACGGAATTAATTCTATGGGCTTCTGAAATAAAGTATTTACTATCCAACGGTCATAATTTTTTTTTGTTTTTGTCATTTAGTGATGTTGAACCTAATGATCAAGGAAATCTATTTTAAATATAAAAATTTAAGCATCAGCCAAGAGCTTAGGCACTAAAATTTTAAAAAAAATTCGAAACGAGGAGTTAATCACTTTGACCTGTGAATGGCTCATACAGGTAATTGAAATTATACCTTCTGTATTTTATACAATTCAAAATTCTTTGACTTACTTGCCTCAAATTTTACAGTCGTTACCTTATATTTTCTAGAATATTTTGGAGCGTGTCTCGAAACACGGGGTCACCTCTTTGCCTACTTCTGCTTTACATTCTGAACATTTTTTTGGTAGGACCTGAGGTAGCCTAGTACTAGCTCGTTGAACTTGGAACTGGGGGTGCTCTGTTTGAATTCCGACGACGTCATTAAATATCTCTGTGTCTAAGGCGGATATGGGCACGTTAAATCCGTAGACAAGAAAGTCCTTCTTCGAGATCAGAGAGGTTTGGAGAAGGTAGATTCTACCAGCCCCTGGGAGAGGAGGGGGGGGGGGCTGCTCGGTCAAAATTGAGGTGCCACCAGCGGGTGGTTTTGGTACACCTATAAGGGACCCCCATTGAAAGCAACCAATGATTCTCGCGGATTAGGTGCGAATGTCTGAATAGACAAGCTCCCCGCAGTGACAAACAACATTTTATAGTAGTTATCTTAAATGGTAGTATTGGCTTCAAAATGTTACATCAGTATTAGTAGCTGGACGATGGCCAAATGTCTACGACGCTGGCATTCAGGACCAGGGTCTCTGTGTTTGAGTCTCCTGTTGGTATGGATGTTTGAAGCTGTTAGGAACCGGATTTAATATGCCTGTAGGTCCTGGTGAAATACGCCCTCGTGTAGTAAAAGATGACTGACTCAACCGACATGTTTCGTAGAAATTGCGTAGCCTGGCAAATTGTGTCAAGAGTCAACACAGCTGCTGTAAGTTTTTAGAATCTGGAAGGGACTATGCTTTGTCATTCTGCAGTCCAACTATTTTGAGACAATAAGTGAAATAGAGAAAGGACAAAATGTATACCAGTTTTGAAAATCAATCAACTAAAATTATACTCGTTTATATTAACTCCAAAAAATGCTAACCTGTCCCTTGTTTGTAGTAAAGTGAAAACGTAAAACTAAGAGGAAGTTTTGCAAAGGGATCATTATGAGGGCACCCTATTGAGAAATTTCGAAAAACAGTCAGAGGCCATCAGACATATTACGGTACTGAAAAATGTGAAGTTCGTTAAAGAAGATCTTGACATGGCTCAGGAATTTGGGATCGGCACAAATGTCGAGGAATCACGTGGTCTTGCCTCAATCCTTGAGGCAGTCAATTTGTTTCAAGGCGAATGAAAAAAGAGAGTAGAATGGATGGAAACATAGTCATTAGTATAAATTTTTAAGGTCTATGGACTCTCTCTAAAAATAATTAGATAACCAAAGAATTATTTTTAACTACAGAGGCTGACTAGAAAATAAACCAAGTAGATTATTTCTTTCCCCTCTCTCTCTTTATATACTTTATATTGTTACGAATTTTACGAGACTATGGTAATCTCGCCAAATATGAGAGTTATCGTCAAATTGGCGATGGATTTGGTAACTTAATTTGGTCGCCAAATTTGGTGATATTTCGCCAAATTTGGCGATATGGCGCCAAATGGTCGCTAACCTTCTGGACCTTTCCAGAAGGTTTCGGAAATATCTAGCTGGTTGACCTATAGAGGGCGCTTTGGAAGTCTATAAATATTCCTGACATTGGCATTGAAACTCAGAGTTCTTTTCTGCTGAGAATTGAATGTATTGAAAGTGCGTTAGGCGTGTATTGTATCGAAGACTCTGTTATCCTGTTTTTTTAGATTTTCCTGCTGTATAGAAGACAATTGTTACGTGTTTTAAGTTGAATTTGTGTATGCGCCTGAAGAATTTACTGAATAATAAATTTTATTTTGTGTGAACTTTCTGAAAGATTTTTATTCAATCCTATCGGACCAAGGAAAACGGAGAAATATATATTGAAACAGGAAATTGAAACAAGAATACTAGAAGAAATTAGCAGTTTAATGATAACATCATACCTCTGCCTACAGTCCCGACACACATATATATATATATATATATATATATATATATATATATAATGTGTGTATAGGCAAATTACATGTTTCTGGTTTATAAGATAAAGTACCGGTTTTAATAATTATAAAAAGCCTCTTCAACAACGACACAAGAAGGCACGGTCTTTTCTTAATTTAACACAAGAATTCATCAAAATTTGCTTTTCGTTTAAAAAAAGTCAGTTTTATATGGGTACATTAGCGCTGGACTTTAAAACCACCAGTTTTATTCACTGATTTTTAAAATAACGGGAAGACATTTAATTGTAGTACTTAAATGAATATGGACATACTAAATTACAGTTGTTAGCAAAAGAATTTTTTCATTGAGAAAGAAAATTAATCCAATTACTTAGGAATTAACGTTAACTGTTACTTAATTAAAACGGATTTTAAAGTGTAACAAAAAATATTTTCGGATAAAAGTAGGGATGAATTGTGGTGGTGGTGAGGAAGTAGGAAGTTTTATTTATGCTTTAATTTTTTTGAATTATTTCAAAAGATAAGGTGTCTATTGACGTTGGAGATATATTTTGAAATTTTGTCTTCAGAATTATATTTTATAAGGATTTAGGTGTTAAAACAGCTAAAAAACACCTACAATATTGCGATTTTAGTCCTCAGTACTTCATATATTAAATATTCCGAGAAATTTGTTTGAAATTCACATTTGTGGGAGACTTGTAAGTTAAGATGTAAATACATTGAGGCTTTGTAAATTAAGCATTTTTAGACGATGAATATTATTTGACTTTCTCTATAGAGGATGGAATATTCTCATGATAATAACACTGCTATTTGACAGGCTTCCATATTTAGAATACTTGTGTTGACGTTATTGAGCTCAAATCGTATTTTGTTTCCTCCTCCTGGATTTATTCTGTCTCGGTCTCATATGTTACATCTTTCTCGGGCTTCTATTCCGGCGAATTCTGGGCAGAATGAAACAAGACGTGGTAAGATAGATTCAGAGAGCGAGTTTTTAGAATCTGGCATACTTTTTCATTTTTCAGTTTTTTTTTCTAAAGACTAGGAATGATAGCTGCGAGAAAGCATTACAAAATATCATATATCGATGGAAACTAACTTGGCAATTGCTAAGAGAGACTAAACGTATACATGTGTATGTTCTCCCTTTAACAGACTTAAGGGTAAGAAAAACTTTTTTTCTGTCCTTTAGATGAAACTACGTGATTCTGTATAAGCAAAAGGTGCTTGATTCATATATCAAAACCAAAATGGTCCATTAATACCGTTTTTGTAGGAGACCCACTTCTCATATTTATATAAATGGGTTACAGAGAAATGTAAAAGAAGCTTGATTATAGAAAACACGAACACTAAATTTTTTTGGCCGTTTCCTCTTGTAGACATCGGTTGTCGTGCCCTTGATAAGAGACCAGCAATATTCAGCTAGCATATTTCCATTCCATCGTCCACTGAAACGCTTTTCAAACCTAGAGATGACCTGGTGAAACCTTTCTACATGCTCATCACTAATTGCGCCAAGGTTTAGATGAAAGAAGTCCAGACGCGAGTCCAAAAAGTGTAGTTTTAAAGACATATTGCAACCTATAACACGAAAGCATTTCACCATGTCACCAACAAGATGTTAATAGTTTTCAGCTTTCTCATTTCCAAGGAAACGTAAGCACACTGATTTGAATGTCAGCCAGGCTTCTTTTTCTGCTTGTGACAGTTTATTTTCAAACTCTTCATCATGAAAGACTGCTATTATTTGTGGGCCAATAAAAACCCCATATTTACCTTTGCCTCACTTAAATTTTTGAATTTGTTCCTGAGATGCAAGAAAGTCACTCCTTCTCTGACCAGAGCTTTTTACAAATATTTTCATTAAACCGTGCAATAGGGGAAGAAAGACACATTGCGGATTCACAAGTGGTTCATGTGATATGTTTTGGGTGCCAGGAATGAAGTTTCTTCTTGGAGGCCGCTGTTTATGGATGTAATGATTTTGTTTTCTGTCACGGCCATCCCACTCGCAGAGAAAGCAGCAGAATTTAGTGTATCCCTGTTGCATGCCTGTTAATATCCCAATGACTTTCAAATCTCCACAAATGTAGTGTACTCAATTAATTTCAGTATAGCACTCATAACTTCGCAAGTTTCCTTTGTATTTGTAGAGTATGCTACAGGAACAGACGGACAAACATTGCCTATATGGAGGAGCACTGCTTTGAGACTACGTTTGTAAGAATCAATAAACAGGCACCACTCTGCTGGATTATGTTCATGTCCCAATGCCTGAAATAGGCCATTCACATCATAGCAATGTACGATGTCTTCTTTCTCCGCAAAATAGTCTACAAAATGGCTTTGTCGTCTTCTAGATAAAATTATTTTGTGTAGTGTTGCTTGCCGCTACAGTATAGATTTCCATTGCTAAAATGTGGATTTTGGGGAAAATGGTGCGTGGTAAACAAAAAATAATTACAGATTCGTTATTTTCAGCGAAAAATATACAAGAAACACACATTTTCACCTGAAGGACGTTTTTCATGTTGTACAGTGTTATTCATTGTTTACACGCATCGAGATGCTATTCACAAGCCAATGTAAAAATCACCAATCCACTGCGAGATCGTTATCTATATTTATAAGAATAGGTTATTTGGTTGATTAACAATCATCACTATAAGCTGCAATTTTAGAGGTGAGAGGCGAAATGAAAACTTAATTTCTTTTTATTTACTTGAATAGCTGAGAACAAAGCACAGTGCTGCTAACAGTGTTGATAAGAAAGCATGCATATTTTGTCTCTCACTGGCAGTTCACAAGTCGTTGCTTACGAATTCTGAAAGAAAAGCACTATCCAATGGATACGCTGGCTGCGTTTTATCGTGCACCATTAAATGAACTATTATGCCTTTTTCATGCGTAATAATGGAACTTCTCCCAGACCACACTCGTTAGTCGAAATGGGGGGGGGGGGGAGGTCGATGGACTTCTTCCCAATCTTGAGCTAATAGCTGCACCAGGAAAACACCGGAACGTACTACATCAGGGCAATGATATCCGAACAAATTCACCTTCTCACATCATGGAAACATTTGCCACAGAGAGTATACAATTTCACACTACACATACATTTGCGCATTGACATGGGCGCAATTTGAATAATGCATTTATTGAAAATGTATCCTTTTTACTCCACACAAGTATTAATGATGGAATTCCGTAAAACATAGAACTGAATTCGATTATTTAAATGCGTATCAATACAATTTAAGCTTCTACAGTCTATACACGTACGCACAATTGTAGAACTTAAGTTGCACGTCAGTCGGACAGTCGTCCATTTTTCCATTTTATAAGTTATAGGGGTTAACTTTTAAAGTTATTGAAATAAGATATGTGTTTTAAAGATTGTGTGTGGATAAAATCATTTATTAAGTTAGATGAAAATATTTATTAATATTATTTTTGCATTGCATTAAATAAGTGATAACACACATACGCAAATTCTCGTCTGAAAAATTACGTCACATCCTGCAAATTTCCAGTCTACATAATTATGTCATACCGTGTACTGACATCGCGTAAGGACTCTAAAATTAAATATAATATCTTGCACAATTACTTCTTCGAAATGGCTCTCTCAACTTGTTCTTTTTCAGTGTCTTCTTTGAGCTGATGTTGTTGTATTATCTTTTTGATTGTGAGAGTAAATATGTAGTTTTTTTTATATATTGGAGTCAGATCATTTACACCTGCGTCACACCTTCGGGCCAAAAATATCCGAATTAGGCGCGGATGTATATTTGACGTCATAGTCTTTTTATCTAATCAGCATTTCCTAGAAGGAGATGTTATACTCTGCCGTTTGGTTTACAATATCTTCATATAACTAAGTAGTACAAACTCAGTTCTATCTAAGAGGGTGGTTGTTGCTTTTTTAACGCAGAATTACGTTCCTCCATAATGGTCCTCCGGAAAGTAAAATTTCAGACGCTAAAACCGTCCGTCGTCGCGAGCTATAATTTTGGCAGCGAGCCAAACTCAGTCTGTATCGCTTGGGCAAGCAGTAAATAGTTAAACAGAAAAGTACCAAAATGCGTCAAAATTTTGACATACATACATACATATATATATATATATATATATATATATTCACGTACATACGTACATATATATAGATACATATATACATAACACATACATACGTATATACAGACAAAAGAGGTAAGCAACCATAAGTAATCCTAAGTTAATAACCCGCGGTAGTTTCACTAGAAAGACTACCTGAAATATTTTCTGTTAGCTACTTGTCGAATTTGCAATATTTTAATAGCATATAGCAGAGGTGGGGAACCTTTTTACCATCATTAGAGGCCACATGTAAATTAGGTAGTAATAAAGGAGGCCGCATTAAGTTGATGTACCTATAAATGCAACCTTTATGAAATTATTATACTTAGGTATAGTTTTAACAATTTGGTGCATTATATAGAAAAATAACAAAAAAATGAATCAAGTCCTTATTTATTTATTATTTGACTTAAAAAGTTACAATATAAAATATTTTTGTATTCACATAAGGGTAAAAACTTGCTATAACATTAATGATTATTATTTTTTTTATAAAATTATTAGATTCATAGATACCACTGTAATTTTTGATATTTCACTGTTGGTATTTTTATTTATGTAAGCACACACACACACACATGTATATATATATATATATATATTAATCCAGATTTTTAAATTTTAATAAACAACTACATATTTGAATACCACTTCAAATAAAAATAATGAAGTAGAAGTATTTTTAAATAATTTTAACATTATTAAGAAATACAATAGAAAAATAATAGTATTAAATTATAAATAACTGACATAGCAACAATTCCTAAAATAATTTTAAAATCCGATGGAAAATTTAAGCTAGTGGGATAATTGCATTTGTTTCTTGCTTGAAAGGAATTGAATATTTGAATCAAGCTTCGTAACGCGAAGCCTGCGTACATACATTCATGCCATTCTATATTGTTGTAATCTATAAAATTAAGTATTAATTAATACAAGTGCTAGCTTTTATGAAGGCAGCACCAGAAAATCACGGAGGCCGCGCTTTCCCCACCTCTGGCATATAGCATCTACCGTAAAAATTAAAATTGCAACTAATTAGCTTGTCAGGAAGTTCATTACTTTTAGCTTCTATCGCCTTTTTCTGAAATTCTTGTTCCGACTGAAATTTTTCTAGTCTCAATTTTTTTGTTTTCCGGCAGAAGAAGGGTCAATAAACCTGCTTTTATTTTATAAATAAATTTATATTCTTAATTTTATTATACAAAAACTTGGAGTCCGCATGTAATTAGATTAGCATAGAAGAAAATATACTTACAACCTACTGTATTAAAATAAATTTTATTGAGATATTCGATGTTAAGACGTACAAAGAAATCACAGTAATAGTCTTATCTAGTCTCAGGAATTTTGATCAGCCTATAAAATTAACTATATTTTGTTGACTTGATTTATTAATTCAGTTGTTTGTTTACCGATTCGACTATTTACACCAAAGCAATCCGTTATTTTTTCTTAAATTTTAATGATTTGTAACTACAGAAATAAGAAATTATTGAAATTTATTTTCATTTTAAGTTTTGTAGAACACAAAATATTTTATAAGGAATTTCTGCGAGATTTAATTTTCCCCCTTTGTTTTACACGTGTGGCGACATGCGACAGCACAGGAGCTGCATACAACTTCTCCCGAACGAAAAATTATTTTACGAACGATTAATGCAAATTTTGACTGACGCATCTCTCAACCCGGATATAAAATGAATTTTTAATGCAAGCTCAGAACACTGTAGGGTGAAGTGGGGTAAGTGAGAACTCGGGATTAAAACCCTTAAAAAATTTAACTTAAAAAAAATTTCAAGTGTACTTTGTAAGAAAATTCTTGTTCTACTGTTATGTATAGTTTTTATTTACAGACAAAGATTGTAATAAGGGAAATTTTTATACCTACCAAACCCTTGCATTTTAACTAAGGTACCCAAGTTCGAGTATTAGTCAAAAAGAAAATCATAACTTAACCCCACAGAGTTATTTTGAAAATACCAACTTATTCATTAAGAAATGAAGAATACAGATACAATTTATAAAAACCATTTTTTTTGCAATATTACTTTAGTACTGCAGGGTTTTCACTTAGCCCATGAAAATTTTGCGTCGTGGCAAGTGAGAACACGAAGGTTGGGGCAAGTGGGAACTGACCCCATATATTAAAAAGAACCTACCTTTGTGTTATAACAGCCCTATAAATAGTTTTTTCTTCCAACATATGTTTTCTAGCTGGGGAAACTTCATAACCAACCACCTTTTACCATATTTCTTTAACAGCTGATGATTGTTTTAATTCCTTGACATTCAAAAATAGTAAATTATGCAACTGAAACTAGTTTTTTTGCTGTAGGTTTGAAGAAGTGAATTGTAATAAACTAACTTATTTAGACTAACTTTTAGTGAATGTGAGTGGAGTAGACATTACAACCTGTGTGTGAATATACTGAATTTCTAATTCTGTTGTCATTATTTCTGAGTTGCCTTTTGTACCAGATGATGACTTATTAATGTTCCTGAAAGAGTTGAAGCCTGGAAGGCGCGAAGCACTAATCTTTTCAGTGTCTTTTTGGTCCTACAATATTCAGTAGTGCTTAGGCAAAGAGAAAAAACTTTTTTGAAATGTTAACATACATTTGTTACTCTAAAACAAATAATACAAATATAGAGGAGAAGGTGGGATTATGGACCCCCCTTTTATTTTTGGCTCACTGTGGTCATACCAAAGACTTGTTTTCATATTTTGGAGCTCTAACCTCTTCCATAACTCATCATCTAAACATCCTTAAGTGGATTTGCCATTAAATCAAATTTTAAGATGTATACAATCACATAAGTGAAAAAAGTCAAAACTTGCAGGTGACTCAAAGTGGAGGGTAATATGGACTCCCACCTTTTTTACCAAAAAAATCATTTATCTATTTATTAAACAGCTGGAAACCAAAAAGAGAAAAGTTTTTAAATGAAAAAGTGAAAGAAAGATAATATATTATTAAACAGCTGGATCATCAAATATTATCTATATTAAAAAAACCTTCAATTTTGGCGACAAAAGTCGCAAATATAAAACTCAGCTTCGGCTCCAGTGCACACAGAATGAGCCAAGTGTAGACTCATCGCACAACGAATCCAAAGTTCTCCTCGTGTGTCATCTTTGAATGCACCTTCACAGAAGATGCACGATGCTTCTTGCTGGTCTGGGCCATCTCTGTAAACATATGGGCTTGTATCCACCCAGAGGGCTTATGAATGGAGCCCCATCTGGAGAAATTGGAAGAGCTCCGGATGGGGCTCCATTCATAAGCTGATCCGTTAAGATTTTACGAGGAAATATCATCATTGGTGGAAAATATGTTCCCCCAGCACTCATGCACAGTTACCAGAGAACCATGTTCAGCTGTAGTCAGAGCTCCTACCTGACGTTTTCTCTTCGACCCGATTTCTTGGGAAACTTTTGACTGAACCACACACAACCAGTCTCATCTACATTGAAGATTCTGGAAATGATTCCCAGAACACAAGCCTTCCAGCAAATAAAATTAACCCAGACACCTGCTCACGTGTGAATCCTTCTGCACGTGCATATGACGTCCCTGTAGGTTTTCTGATCGAAATTTGTCTGACGAGCGAGGAATCGGTTTAGCCAGTCTCTCCCTGTTGCTTCGTTTATGAAAGTGTGGGAGATATTATTGCGTTCAGCCAATTTGAACGCCAATTTCCTCACATCTTGTCGAGTGAGACCGTGAAATACTGACTCCATCTCTAGCAAATACGCCACTAACTCTTTTTCAGTGTAATCTGTTAAAACAGGCTTCCTCCCTAGTTTTTGTGCTAGGTTGATGGCCGAATGGCTAGGGTACTGGCATTTGGTTCAGATCCTGTGGGTTCGAGTCCCACTGATGGTATGGATGTTTGTAGCCGTTCGGAATCGGCTTTAAACTGTAGGTCTCGGTCTAATTAGCCCTTGTATAACAAAAGTTGACCGTAGCGCTCCAAACCAAAACCAAACCCTAGTTTTTGTATAACTCAATCTGCTGCTGACTTATCCACTTGTGAAGCCAATAATCTCAAAGTTATTCTTGATACACCAAACACTCAGGAAGCCTCATTTAGTCCCATTTCTCCGCATCTTAGCTTCTGGATAGCCTCAACCATGAAATATCTATTTTTTCCCTTGCCCTCTTATTTTTCTATATGTAACTATGATTTATTGGGACCCGCGTTCTCACTTGCCCCAAGTGCGGGAGCAAGTGAGAACGCATAACAAAAACTTTAAATATTTACGGCAAAAAAGTGGTGAATAGATTTAAAAAAATAAAACTATAAATGTAGAACATAACCAAAAGTATGTATGCAAATTTTCATACAAATGCAACTGTGGCATTTAAAAGGATGATGATGGTCGACATCAGATGTGTGACATTGAAATCATCAGATGATGGTGAAGTGGTCACATAAAAATATTACTCGACACAGTTGCTGGTTATTCTGAAAAAAAAGAATGAAATGGGTGACAGACAAGAGTCTATACATTTAGAAGTACTTCATGTTTATTTAAAATAATCTAGATAGGTGAGGCTTAGGGACGGTGGCTTATTGCCGTTTACAAGAAAGGTTACATAGTAGATCGTATCAGCCTGTCAGCCGTGGAGGGTCAGGAGGCCGGGATCGAATTGCCGATATTCGCCGGACAGCTTTTGGCCTGCACGTCGGAGTCAGTGATGATGGAAGAGACATGCTTCTTCAACCAGGGCCTAGACGAGCTCTCTTTCTCCAATTCAAAATCCGCTCCTGTGCTGGATCTATCACGTGACGCTGATGAGGCAAACATCTGCAAATTGGCGACCCAGCGCTCGCCAGCAAATTCCGCCAACACTGTCGTAACAAAAGATTATTTTGTGTGTTCTACGAGGGGAAGGGGTTAAATGGTGAATCTTATAGCCAATCGTTAGGCAACCCCATTTTGGGGATTACGGGAAGGAATGTACTGATAAGTGAGCGATAGTGAGATTGTGCAAAAAGGGTGCTTTTTGCGTGTTTTTCCCAACTGTCTAGGGAAAATATATTAATGTAGAAATCATGAGGGAACTGTCCCTAATTTCGTTGTGTGGCAGTATGAACAATATGAATTAGTAAAAAGCGTTGAGTAGATTAACAGCAGTATTTACAAGGTTATTGAAAGCGTTACGACAACAACAATTCGCTAAAAAGTTACACTCATGGACAAAAAAATTAGCGCACCAAGAAATAATTGCGGGATCGTAACGAAACTTGCAATGAAGGTACATGTCGGGGAGATATGCAAATGATTAGAAATTCAGCGTGATTGCGCATTACGTATAGCCGGTAGAGGGTGTTGAACATCGTACTCTGTGGAGTATAAAACAGGTAACCAAAGCTTGTTTGAGTGTGCTGAATCATTTACAAAGGAAGAGCTGAGATAGACATACTATTACGCCGTGTTCGAAGACAATATAAGCAGTTGTCGCAGTTTGAGAGGAGGAGAATCGTCGGGATGATGGAAGCTGGGTGGTCAGCTAGGCGAGTAGCTCGTCAATTAGGCCGCTCTGATTGTGTTGTGAGGAGGTGTTGGGACCAGTGGACCCGAGAGATGTCATGTACACGAAGACCAGGCTCAGGACGCCCTCGACAGACCAGCCGTCGAGGAGACCGCCACATCGTAAGAAATGCACGCATACAGCCAACTACTTCATCGTCCGCCATTCAGGCACAGGTAGCAACTTCACTAGGGGCCTCTGTGTCTTCTCGAACCATACGAAGGCGCCTGGCTGAAGGACAGTTGGTATCGCGGCGCCCATTACGTGTGCTGCCCTTGGCGCTCACCCATCGACGCCTCCGTTTGGAGTTTTGCCGCGCACGAGGAAACTGGACTGCAGCGGAATGGAACCAGGTCGTCTTTAGCGACGAATCCAGATTCAATCTCGGCAGTGATGACAATCGTGTTCGTGTGTGGGGAGAGCCCGTGGTGAACGCTTCAATCCTGCCTTTGCTGTTAAGCGACACATCGCTCCCACAGCTGGTGTGATGGTATGGGGTGCCATTGCCTACAATACACGGTCACCCCTAGTATTGTTCCGTGGCACCATGACAGCCCAGCGGTATGTTCATGAAATCCCGCAACCACATGTGTTGCCACTCATGCAACGGCTCCCAGGAGCCATTTTTCAACAAGACAATGCTCGGCCTCATACGGCAAGGGTGTCACAAGACTGTCTCCGCTCTGTTACTACCCTTCCTTGGCCTGCCCGATCCCCAGATTTGTCTCCAATCGAGCATATCTGGGATCATTTGGGACGACGAGTTGGGCATCCCACGATTTTGAACGAACTAGAGGCAAGGTTACAGCAAATATGGAACGAAATGTCTCAAGACATCATACAGAACTTGTATGACTCAATGCCCGATCGTATCGCATCGTGCATTCGCGCTTGAGGGGGTCCAACGGAGTATTAACTCCTCCGTTCTTTTGCCTTTTTCTCTGAAATAAATTATCCCTTTTCTTTGATTTTCTTATCATTTACTTATATCAAAGTAGTCATTACGTATGTAAAATTTCGTTTCATTTTGACGACGCCTTCTTGGTGCGCTAATTTTTTTGTCCATCAGTGTATTTAGATTCAAAGTGGAACTATATTTTGCGTTCTCACTTACCCCACCTCTGCCCTATACTGTTCTGTTAGCTCATTATTCCTTTAGTATGTTTTCTTAGTCTAGTATATGTATTTTTGCAACCGAGTGTTAAATTTTGTTCAACTTTATTAAAATGTGGTTTTATCTATTCTGAGCGATTTTTTGAGTGTTAAATAAATCAGATGTAGCAAGCTGAACTTAAATACCACGAATATCAAGAACACCAAACACGGGAGTGAAAGAGGATTTATTTTTGGTTTGTTAGATAAAAGAATATATTTTTTTTATGCATTTATTAAAAAGGGAAAGCAAGAAAAAAAATGAACATAAACCCAGACTATTCTAATGTGGATATTCTAGAAGTATATGGATCTTATTTTGTCATTTTTATTGCGATAATTCTCAAGTTCCGGGGATATTTTGTTTTAAGGGCATAATATTGATTACAACTTTTAATTTTATGCATGATTAAATAGGCATTTCTGCTTCGTTTTAAAAAATTGAATGTGAATATGAATGAATATGAATAATGAATATAAATTGTAATGAAATAAATAAATTAAAGATATAAAAATATATTTTTAATGATAAAATGAATCGTTTGATCATTTCGCTTCCTTTTCCATTTGATCAGTTATTCCTTTAAACTGGAATGCACTAAAATAATTCCCCCAGCTTACTATAAATTGGAAATGAATTATTTTCTGTGTTTTGATGTCATCTTGTTGCTGCGCTTTTGCGGAAAAATGGGAAAGAAAGCCGGTATTTTCGATTCCTAAAATTTCTTTCAACCATACCCTTCCTTGTCTGGGTTCTTCACAAAGACCAGAAGCTAATAAACGGAAAATAAATGACTTTGAAAATTACAAAAAATAACTAAATAAAATCAGTGCAATATTTTAATTAAGGACGAAACCTCAGACGTAAAGTATTTATTTGGGATTTAATTAAACAGGGGTTGCAAAAATGAAAGGCCAACCCTCGATTATTTTCTTAAGGGAAAAGGTTGTTTTGTAAAGTCAATAACGTAAAAATCAGAGTAATGCAAAATTATTTTTTTGCACTTTTAATGTACAAGAAATCAAACGGTGAAAATACAAAGTATTAAAATGATAGCATGATTAGACTAATTTCTTTAGAAAATTGTGAGGACAGGTGTCATAACTTATTTTTGTTTAACCCCTCAGCGGGCATGCCCGTGTACAGAGTGAAACATTTTCGTAATTTTGAATGGTTTGTTTTTACATGTAAGTTTTGAATATCCTAAGCAGTTCCTATTTATAGCTACACTCTTTCTAATGCAGGTCTGACTTTCTGACCCTTGTATTCCTTTCCATTCATTGGTAGACGTGATTTAACCGTGATAAACCAACAATTATACTGGATTACAATACGACAGAAGCAGGAGTTGATGTACTCGATCAAATGTGCAGCTATTGCACGGTATCCCGCATATCACGAAGATGGACAATCTCATTTTTCTTTAGGTTTTTGGACATAATAGGAATCCATTCACTAGTTGTACTTAGATCCAATAAACGGGACAGTTTTGAAATAAGGCGATTGTATTTGCATTCTTTCGCCTTTAATTATAACTATGTGTCGATATTATAAACATTTTATATCTTGTCATGAAATTCAGAATTATTTTTTTTCAATTTAAAAAAAAAAAAGTTTATTTCGACAGGAACAATCAATGTTGTAAGAGACGATACACTTTCTGCCACTCGCGCCTGCTGGTGTTCCAAAAATTGGCGCGCCCTCTGAAGTGTTAACCATTGGTTTCTCAGTTCTGTCTAGTTAAAACACCTTCACTGCCATGAGCATCACCGGTGGGCCTCCCCCCCCCAAAAAAAAAACAAAAAACAACAACAATGTGTGCCGTGAGCATCACCCGTGGGTCACCAGTCTCATTGCATATTTCGTTAAATAAAAT
This sequence comes from Dolomedes plantarius, assembly GCA_907164885.2. Taxonomy (NCBI): domain Eukaryota; kingdom Metazoa; phylum Arthropoda; class Arachnida; order Araneae; family Dolomedidae; genus Dolomedes; species Dolomedes plantarius. Next base: position 101,772,444 of record OU015500.1, read on the forward strand.
TTCCTGGACAGTTCAGCAATGACTTTATGTTTGCAAGTTGCATTCTACGATAACAGTTCTTTAAAAAAATCAGATTGGACACTTTGCGCCATCTATTATCGGCTCGGAAAAGTTTTTATTTAAAAACTTGATATTTTCATACTGTCGCAGGCACGTGTGCAGTAGGTTAGAATTTTATATTTTTAAGCTCAAAACGATTGTTTTAATGGGAATAATAATAATTACAAGATAAAAGAACTTTTTATATACCATGTTTCTAAATTTTCTGTTGAATCATATAAACTTGACAATTCTATGTATTAATACTTTTTAAAATTTTTTTTGATGAATTATCCCATCAACTTGAAAGAAAATGAAATTAATTGTAAGTTAACTTGCGTTTAAATTTCCGTTCCCGTACCGACCGATAGATGGCTGCAACAGTCTACAAAACAAAATTAACTGCAAATAACTGAAAATTAATTTAATTCTGCTTAAAGATGGCTAAAAGTATTAAAATAATGCATTATCATCGTGTTCTGAGCTATTCTAAAGGTTTCAATTGTCTAGCTAGTCGGGAAGTTAGTTAAAAATCGATTGCAAGATTTGAACTGGACAAACACACAAACAAACAAGAAAGCTAGTTAATAAAAACATGTAAAAAATGTATTTGATATTTTTCGCCAAAATTATGTGGATTTTTCTTGATATGTTATTTCAAAGTGATAGTGCTGACATACACTCATGGACCAAAAAATTAGCGCACCAAGAAGGCGTCGTCAAAATGAAACGAAATTTTACATACGTAATGACTACTTTGATATAAGTAAATGATAAGAAAATCAAAGAAAAGGGATAATTTATTTCAGAGAAAAAGGCAAAAGAACGGAGGAGTTAATACTCCGTTGGACCCCCTCTAGCGCGAATGCACGATGCGATACGATCGGGCATTGAGTCATACAAGTTCTGTATGATGTCTTGAGACATTTCGTTCCATATTTGCTGTAACATTGCCTCTAGTTCGTTCAAACAAAGATGCCTAACTCGTCGTCCCAAATGATCCCAGATTTCTCGATTGGAGACAAATCTGGGGATCGGGCAGGCCAAGGAAGGGTATTAACAGTGCGGAGATAGTCTTGTGACACCCTTGCCGTATGAGGCCCAGCATTGTCTTGTTGAAAAATGGCTCCTGAGAGCCGTTGCATGAGTGGCAACACATGTGGTTGCAGGATTTCATGAACATACCGCTGGGCTGTCATGGTGCCACGGAACAATACTAGGGGTGACCGTGTATTGTAGGCAATGGCACCCCATACCATCACACCAGCTGTGGGAGCGATGTATCGCTGTAGAGCAAAGGCAGGATTGAAGCGTTCACCACGGGCTCTCCACACACGAACACGATTGTCATCACTGTCGAGATTGAATCTGGATTCGTCGCTAAAGACGACCTGGTTCCATTCCGCTGCAGTCCAGTTTCCTCGTGCGCGGCAAAACTCCAAACGGAGGTGTCGATGGGTGGGGGTCAAGGGCAGCACACGTAATGGGCGCCACGATACCAACTGTCCTTCAGCCAGGTGCCTTCGTATGGTTCGAGAAGACACAGAGGCCCCTAGTGAAGGCGCTACCTGTGCCTGGATGGCGGCCGATGAAGCAGTTGGCTGTACGCGTGCATTTCTTACGATGTGGCGGTCTTCTCGACGACTGGTCTGTCGAGGGCGTCCTGAGCCTGGTCTTCGTGTACATGACATCTCTCGGGTCCACTGGTCCCAACATCTCCTCACAACACAATCAGAGCGGCCTAATTGACGAGCTACTCGCCTAGCTGACCACCCAGCTTCTATCATCCCGACGATTCTCCCCCTCTCAAACTGCGACAACTGCTTATATTGTCTTCGAACACGGCGTAATGGCATGTCTATCTCAGCTCTTCCTTTGTAAATGATTCAGCACACTCAAACAAGCTTTGGTTATCTGTTTTATACTCCACAGAGTACGATGTTCAACGCCCTCTACCGGCTATACGTAATGCGCAATCACGCTGCATTTCTAATCATTTGCATATCTCCCCGACATGTACCTTCATTGCAAGTTTCGTTACGATCCCGCAATTATTTCTTGGTGCGCTAATTTTTTTGTCCATGAGTGTATTTTGAACCCTTTACAAACAGTTAAACTAGTGTTTTGAAGTTTGGGATACCGGTGATTACTTTAACTTTCTATGGGGGCAGTGGAAAGGTTTTAATCGTGCAACCATACCTATTTGGGGTTATATCTGTCCGCGATCTCTCGATTAAAATTCAGTCAGTTTGAATTAATCATTATCAAGCTGCTATGAAATCAAGTATGAAAAATTTTGGCTATCGGTGTTCTGAGACTTTTCAAAATGGTAAAGTGCCATTGCATCCTTGTAAAATAGTTTATGCAGTTGAGGAAGGAATAAACTCAAGTATGTGAAATGAAAAGGGTTTGAAATAATTATCAGACAATGATAGGGAAGAAGTTTTTAATATTCTAATAATCATTTATTTCCAAAAGTTTAAGATATTATTATGCTTGTATTCATAACACTATCTCACTGTTATTACTTTAAGTTTAAACTAGTTGGTACCCCTTTAAACATGACGGCTAGATAGTAAATAAATGCAGTAATACTCAAATTATACTCAACACATCATTGCCAAATGTTGAAAATCATAATAATGCGCAGAAACAAATTAATGTGTTTAAGCGGCCTCGTGCTTAGTATCTAAAGCCAGATTTAAAAATGTCACTGAGCATGCGCAGAAAGTATTTTTTTAAAATTGTAAATTATCGCTAATTAAACAACTCGAAATAAACAATTTCCATCAGGTGTAATCTTATATTTCACAAATATAATTATCATAAAAATAAAAATGGCAGAGAGAGATCTAGAGAGACTCCTCGGAATAAACGTGTTTATCATTAAAACATGTCACTGAGCATGCGCAGAAATCAATTTTTTTAATTGTAATTTATCGTCCAGTAACAGAAATTGCGTTTACAAAAACCAAATTTGACAAATCTACAGACTACAATCTTTCGTTTAAGACCAAAAGGAAATAAATTGATGCAGTAGTTTTCTCTCACGGACTGCCCAAAAAGTCGTCCTTACTACTTAAATATATAGATAGATACATTATATGGTTAAAAAAAGAGCGACAATTTATGATAAGACGCCAAAAAGAACGAAAAGGAAAATAGCTTAACCATATTGTTTAGCCTACCAGGAAAATTTAAAAAAGACTTCAAACTTATATTCAATTTTTTTACTAAATTTTTATTAAAAAAAAGGGGAGTGGATTTATACGGAGATCTTGGAGTATTTTCCCTCTCTTGATTTGATTTAACGCCATGAAAGCTGCAAATAAAGCATTTAAAAAATATACAAAAGCAAACTTTAATTTCCAAACGAAGTAATTACATGTGTTTAAAAAAGAAAGAATAAAAATGTAATAAATCAGTGTTCATAAAGCCACACTGAAAACATTGTATATACATAATGGCTTTTCTGTAAACAAGGTTTTCGGCAAATTGAGTTCATTAAATAGAGTCTTCGCGGCTTTTCAAATTAGCGTGGCAACCCGGAAAGAAAAAATGTAAAGAATATTTCATTTATAAATTCTAATGTAATAGGGTCACGCATTGGAGAATTAGCGGCTTCTTAAATATGCAAGAGCAGATTTTTTGTGTGTTCTCTCCTACCCTTCTTCTATAATCTAGACAACTACCCTGCCTCGTAATAGTTATGAAAAATGAGATGCCATTAAATATTTTTAAATGGCTCATAAATATGGGAAAGGGATGTACTTTTAGAGTTTAAATATTCCTTTTAAAATCCTATAAGAATAAATAAAGTTCCCCTTTTTTTCTTGATGGCTTTCGAGCTTAAATATCGCATTTCTGCATATTAACACGCTTTAAAAATTTAATTCTTTTAGACTGTAATAGTTTCATGTTGAGAGAAAAAGTCTTTTTTAATCATCATGAAGCAGTAGCAAAATGAGTCGGGAAAAAAGTAACATACATTAGGCTCTCGAAATTCTGTGTCTGAAGTTTTTGTTCGAAGGAAAAAGGATTTTGTACATATTAACTGTCACTTTAAATTTGCTTAAAAGAATAAATTTCTTATAAGGGAATCCAAAAAAGAATGCAGATTTAGAACTCGAGAATTTATTTGTGTATAAAACAGTTTTAAACATAATTCATTAAGCATTGATCTATTAATATTAGGTAAACCGGATATTAATAAATTATGGAGGATTTCTGTTACTTTAACCCTTAGATTACGGGGTCCATTTTTTCAGATTCTCTTTTTAGAAAGGGAAATTTCATACCCCCTTTGTAAGAACGGTCATAAGGAGATATGTATGCATGTATGTATATATGTATATATATATGCATATATGTATATCTGTATATATATATGTATATATGTAAATATAAATTTATATATATATATATATATATATATATATATATATATATATATATATATATAAGACAAAGTTGAAAATGAAAAACCAGTATGAGCTCTAAAGCCACTTGCAGCCAGGAACAAAAAAACATGAAAAGATAAGTATTAAATATGTTTTAGACAGCATGTCGTCATCAGCGGTGCCGATACTGTCTAAAAACCAATGGATTGTTTCTGATAAGTCTAAACAATAAACATACTTGGACACAGTACATTCCATTAGAAACAGAAGAACTGAATAACTAGTTACTTAATCAAAGAAGGCCAAGCCTGGCGCTAGACAAAGTGGAAGTTAAGAATAGGAAACCGCAAGAAAACTGACGTCACAAAACTTGCAACCATGGAGCCAATGGAAACACAGAAGCAGACTTACTAAGGGGACTGTGTTATAGGACATATTAACCTAATTTAAATTAGTTTTTTATTATGACTATGAGTTATTTTTATTATTTATTATTTAATATTATTTTTACTTAAGAATTTAATTATTATTAATTTATTTTAATTTTTAGTAGTTATTTACTCTTATTAATCTTATTAGTTTGTACTACTAATTAAATGCAACAGAACAAGCTATTCATTAAATCTAAAACAATCAATTATGTGCTTGGAAAGACTATCGGGGTAATAATTACGTTTTAGCACATCTAACAAGTCTAAAATATGCTTATTCCTATTGTCCTTAGAACAAAGCCTATTTATACGTACTAGCTGATTTACAATAATGTTTTTAAAAACAGATTTATGTAAACAAGTTAGGTAATTTTGAAATTTAACAATATGAAAATCATAATCTGATCATTTATCATATTAGTCAAATGTATAATTGCAATTTGAATTTAATTTAATGTTAATATCTAAAAAGTTTACATTAATATTATTTTGGCTACTTTGTATTAAGCTAAGTGTCCACTTGAGAGAAAATCTCGAGAGAAAGTCTCGAGATTAATCTCAGGGGGTTGTCTATTTGAGATCACTCACGCTCTCGAGACAGGTTCGTGAGACTCGATGGTCACTGCAGTCTCGAGAGCGGGAACATTTCGTGTCGACATGAGAGTGAACTCGCAGTCAGTTCTGTGATTTGATCGCAGTTTGTTTGTTTTTCTTCTTTCAAAATGGATTCGCGTCAGGCCCTTGCTTTTGTAATTGCCTATAAAATTGCGAAAAAGCGGAAAGTGAAAAAAAGGAGTGTTGGGTGCGAAAATGAGTGGATAGAAGAAATGAATTGATTATTTTTTGTTAAATAAAATAATTAATTAAATAATTGAATAATTCTGTTTATTTAACAAAACATTACATTACAATACAATACAAAATTTGTAATAATACTTTGGTATATTTATCATGAGAAAGATTAATTTTTTCTCGACTTTTTTTTTCACTTCAACAGTTTTGAATTTTATATCGTTTTAAAGAAGAAATTTAGATCTACAAAATAAAAAAAATCCCATCTCAATACGACCAGTATTACCGAAGTTATAGCGTATTGAACAATCTTTCGTACGGCTTATTAAATAATTTTTTGGTCGATTCCATAGGTTGATTATTTAGGAAATTTTAAACCAATTCATTAAGAGTGAAAAACATTGAATTAAATTAATAAATATATTCACAACGTTTGACGTAGATTTTGTTGGTGTGAAGCTAGGCACAATGAACTTTAATGCAGAGAAAAACTTCCATTTACTATCGTATCTGTCATCTGCACCATCACCACTCTTCAGTCTTTTCATTTTTTGCATTTCGTGTGATACCTAAAAAGTTAAGAGTGACAGTAAATTTAATTAATCAGTTAAGTGGCAGCGAATTTGGGTTAGTTCAATTTGATAAATATACATACCTGGTTACGTAAGTTATGAATCTTCCGCTGTACTTCATTCCCATCACAATTTTTAAATTTTATTGCAAATTCTTCGAACACGCTCATTTTTTTCCCCCGATTCCTGTAAAATTTATGTGTAACATTCCATAAAAACTCCTCTTCCTCATACAGATGGATTAACTCAAACACTTCATCGCCTGTCCACTCTCTTTTATCGGGTAAAACCTTCTTTTCACCCATTTTTAAAGAACATGTAAAGAATAATATTATTTGCCGATTTATTGCGAAATAAAAAATGAATAAATAAAAGAGCGGGAAATCAAGGGCCTGTTCACATAGGAGTCCGATAGCGGAAGCGTTAAAGTACTGAAATATATTTGACCAATGAAAAACCTCCAAACGATAAGCAACGAAATTTGTAACGCCTCCCATAGTCTCAGCTCTGACAAAAATCTTCAAACAACGACAGAAGACTGGAGACTAAGTCTCGAGAGCAGAAATGAGCATGTCCACTTGTGACAGCTGCAATCTCTGATACTTGCACCTGCTTGTCGCAGAGACTGCTCTCAGGCCCCTATCCATTTGTGAGTCTAGTGTCGAGACTACTCTCGAGACTGTTTTGTCACAAGTTTACACTTAGCTTTAGTTCCAGATTATGAGGGTAAAAATTTAAGGCTATAATATTAATACTTTTATTAATTACAATTATATCATATATATATCTAAATATTTTTTAACTGCTATTATCAATATTATTTATATTATCAACTTCAAAATAATGTAAATATAAATTGGCTAGCATACTAGAAGCATTTCCACCTTGGGGTGCACATTTAGTCTGTAAGTATATACTATTATTGTGTATAATATAATTATGTTTAGTCACTAAATCTAAGAGCCTATTGAAATGAGATAGATTAATTTCATTGCTTAAGCATTGATAATTATTTTGTACTAACTTTATTATTACTCTATTTAAATCATTTATATTGATATTATTGAATAAATCTTTAAAATCAAAAGTGACAATTGATTTACAATTATCTAATGTTTGTAGTTTTCTATTTAGACTCAAGCTAATATCAATTATACCACAAACACCAGAAGATATTATTTTATAGATTAATTTAAGGAAATCTAATAATATAACACTTGATTTAGTAGCATAAGTGTTGTGACCACAGGTTACTGCTCTAAAAGTAATAGGTGTTTTATGAAACTTAGGAACTAAAGAGATATACGGAAAGTGATAGTTAACTGCTGTTATACCTAGAATTTTAGATTTTGCAATAATTTTCTTAATAATAATACAGGTAGTTTCTCTTAAAGGCTGAAAAAGATCACTATTGTCTAGCTGTTTTTTAAACATATGGCAAAATATTTTTTACAAATAATTGCATAATTGTTGGCTGCTTTATCTACACACACACACACACACACACACACACACATATATATATATATATATATATAAATATATATTCAGTCATTACAATTGTTGGCTGTTTTATCTATATATATATATTCAGTCTTGGGCCCGTATTTTTGGTATACATGCAATCCCAAACCCGCAAGGAAAAGGTTAAATATTTCACAAAAATGTAAATTCATTTTGTATTTCCATTGAATAACATTGAGAAGATTTCTCTTTTATATTTTCTCTTAAATATTTAAGATTTGATATAATTTGAAGAATCATTAGATATCTTGTGTATTTTCGCATTACATCGTGCAGAATCATTGCAACGACTATGTGAGGTTTTAAGTCCGGACTGGCTGATAACCAAGAATACGAAAATGCTGTTCCCGATTGCTATTCCGATTATTATTATTATTTTTAATAATGCGGAGGCACTTTGTCAGAGACATTCACATAGAACCGCGGAAATTATTGACTACTTTTTATCTGGTGAGTCAATATTGCTTCCTTGGTACTACCTCAATTTTGATTAAGCAACCCCAAGGGTGCTTAACCGCACCTTCCCCCACCCATGGACCTCGTGGAAGGACTTTGCGATTTACGGATTAAACGTGCCCATACCCGGCCTTGACACGAAAGTATTTATTGACGTTCGTCGGATTACTCCTCATGCATATGATGCATTGACCAAGTTTTTTGCGTTTTAACTTAATGGATCTGGAGAAATTAAAATTTATGTGTAGCCAGACTCGAGTCCGACAAAGGATCGCTAGAGTATATATTTTGAAAAGGTTGTCATAGTGTTAATTGGGGTGGTTATGATTTAGTATAGTAGTAGGCAATGATACCATTACTCTGAATTCTAAATAATACAGTGATTTATTAACATAACACATATATGATTACACATTCAATTATATTACTGCTAATTATTAACATAAAGAAACACTCATGATATCAAGGGATTATTTAATTATACTATTTCACTTATTTAAATTGATTTCATTCTCAGTACGCAATATATATTATTTCTTAACTTCAGCCTATATTATATGACTCGGGGATTTATTGACTCTTTGACAATAGGTAGTTAAAGGTTACCTCCATTTTTGTAGATTGTAGAGGGAACACTTGCTGGCATATCCTCTAGCATCGGTTGGGGTATCTTTTTTGCATGTAATTCACTCCGGTGATGCATTCATCAATTTTTGTAGAACGACGAGGGACGAGGTCGGGCGATTAGCGGGCTGTGAAGACAGGGCAGGTTTTCCTCCGGTCAATTATCGTCACGGGTTTGCAGAGGGCAGGGAATCTTTTTGGCTCGGGCGTCATCTATCTACGCTCATCGTTTGCTGGCCGGCTTATAGCGAGGCGCTAAGTCTGGGCGCAGTCTCGCCTATATTTTTTTTAAAACTTCTCTCTTAGGAGGCTACTACTTCATATCAGTGTGCTGAGTCTGAGCGTCAACATTTAATTATAGGTTCCTTAATAATCTCACTCTCTCTATTTTTATGTTCCCAACGCTCCGCCCTTTTCATTTCATTCGTCACTCATGTTCAATCTTTTCTCTCACTTCCATTCGCTTCGCTAATTTCCACCCCCTAAATCTTTTCTCTTGACCATCCAGAGTGAGGGGCGTTTCATATTAAAATAATTCCGCCTTCGACTCTCCCCTGCCTTTCTAGGGATCATGTTTTCCCAGAACATCTCCTATGTGTGGGGTCACCTCTTTGCCAACAATCCTCTTTTCATCTCAATGTTCCCTTCATGTAGCCCCCTCGCTGTTTCGTCTCTTAACTGTTGCTTTTCAATTCCTTATCCTTCGTCCGGTTTTTTGTATAGGCAGGCGTCACTTCACTTTTTCATTTTACCCCTTTTGTTCGATTTAATTGGCTTGTCTGCACTTTTCGAACTTCTAACATATCGTATCCCCACAACATTCTTCTTGTATCACCTGGCGTCATTTCACACTTTCATTTTCCGTCCCGTTTGTTCGCCTAAATTGGTTTGTCTGCTCTTTTCTACCTTTTGATATGTCGTAATCCACGACAAAGGTATCTTCATGATTTAATTTTTAAAAAATCTAGTTATATAAGTCAGTATTATGGGCTTAATTAATATTATTTTCTGGGAAATAATATCGAAATTCAAAAGATTTTTCTGTTATCAGTGTGTGCAAAGCAAACATATTAAAATTTCTGAATGATAACTAAAGATCTCTAGAGTTTAGTTAGATGGACGTTAAAAGTTGTTACAAACGCTTTAATTACTTTCAGGGTGTCTCTGTGTACATGATAAGTTTGAGGATCTTGACTTACGGATAAAATTTGAGTTTGGTAATCCCCGATTAAAACATGTTACTGAAACTTGAAGTACATTTGTGGTATCTCACTATGCATGAGAGTCTGTGGGTTCGAGCCCCACTGTTGGCATGGATGTTTGTAGCCGTTCGAAATAGGCTTTAAGCAGTATGTGCTGGTTCAATTAGCCCTTATGTAGCAAAAAATGACCGTAACGCTCTCAACCAAACCAAACTGTGACCGGGAAAATTAAGGAACGTGGCACCAATTATGTGGTGGTAAATGGTACTAATTTATATCTCGGCCACTATGTGATCGATCGTATTGTGATTTTAATGTAAATTTTACAAACTTAATGATTACTCCTAAAATACAATAACACCCTGATTTATTAAACACATAAAATACACATACAATTAAAACTATTGATATAAGTTTTAAATACATATTGTTACATTTTCCTGGGTTAGATAGGATTGAATAAAATCTCTTCAGAAAGTGCACACAAAATAAAATTTATTATTCTGCAAATTATTCAGGCGCATACACAAATACTAACAGAAAACACGCAACAACTGTCATCTATACAACAGAAAACTCTAAAAACACAAGTCAGGGTAACAGAGTCTTCAATACAATACACGCCTAACGCACTTTCAATGCATTCAATTCTCAGCAGAAAAGAATACTGAGTTCCAATGCCAATCTCAGGTAGATTTATAGACTTTCAAAGCGCCCTCTATCGGCCGGCCAGCTAGAAATAATTGGAACATTCCAAAAAAGCCTAGAAGTTTGGCGACCATTTGGCGCCATATCGCCAAATTTGGCGACAAAAATAAGTTCCCAAATCCATCGCCAATTTGGCGATAACTCTCATATTTGGCGAGATTACCATAGACTCGTAAAATTCGTAACAATATTGTGTAGGCTAACTATTTAATATCCTCCGAAATTAAATCGATAGATTTCATAACATTATCAATCAATATACTTCATTACTTAATATTAGCAATCAATACATTTCATTCCTGATTATTATCAATCAATATATTCCATTCCTCAAATATGGGTTATGTCCAAAACTGTACAAATCTCCCTAATCCACCACGTTTCCTTTACACCCCTATGAGTCATGCCAATCACCAATTCTAGTATCGAATATTTGAGTGTTCCTATTAAACAATCAGGGAAACAATTACCTCTACTTTGGATGAGGTAGACAATTCACGTAGGTGACGGGGATTTTCCCTCGGGAAGATTGGGGTTCTACCTTCGATGTTGCTCGTCACGGCGGGAACTCTCATCTGACAGGATAATGGAGCTTGCAATTAGGCGTTTCGGCGTTGAGTAAGTTCAGACTTGGGGACAGTTCACGGGGGACGCCGGCATTCTGGGTGTTCGGGGCGTCGTAACTCAGGTGCAGATTGGTACGGCTGTCTTAGGCGACTACTGTTGGGGCTCGTTTCTGACTTCTTATAATTCACTCCATTTATAAAAATCTGCCACTACCTTTCTTCCAGCTTCTTAAACACCCCCTTTTTGGTTAATATGAAGAATATGATATGGTCAAGATACGGTCGCCAACCTGTGACGATATGACGCCAATGTGGCATTTCAAATTGTAGAACCATGTTGTGAAAATTAACAGTAATCTTTCTAGCAAACCCCAAAACACGCCAAACCTTTGGCGTAAAAGTGGCTTGGCTGGACACCGTATAATGTTCTTCATATTTATCAACATTTTTTCTTTATTACCTTAATTGCTTAAGGCTTTTATTGGTCGGTTCTCGTATCCATTGGCGTATATTCTGCACTATCATTGACACTAGGGCTTCTTCTTTCTCCTGACTCTTTCCAATCCTCGAGCATGGGGGGGGGGGGTATTTCATTATTTCTACCCTGGCTTCGACATTTATTATTCTCAAGCTATCCTTCCCTGCCCTCATTAACTACTTGCTTGATTTTCTGATCTCTTGCACGTGTTGAGCCTCCTTTTTTTCAGAATATCGCACTTTTTTCTCGTTAGCGCTAAAATCTTTCCGCTTCTTGCTGAGGTTCACCAACTCTAATACAGTGGACGCTCGTTAATTCGAACTCGGTTAAATCGAACTTTCGGTTAATTCGAACTAATCCAAAGGCCCCTAAAAACTTGCTTTGGAATTAATGTTAAAAATATTTCATTAATTCGAACTAAATTTTTATCACTTCGGTTAATTCGAAGTAAAAATTTGACAAAATTTTTTTTCTTTTTCCTCGTTTAACGGAGAAAATACACGCTGTGTTTATTATTTTGTGTGTCAAAATCATCTGTATTTCTTCTAAAGAAGCACATACCTGCATTCCTAGACTATTGCATTTCCGCTAAACGTTAGTGGCTATTGTTCTTCTTATCAGTGCTTAACGGACAAAGCTATTTTCCATTTTTTGTATAGATTTTCTTAGAATTTCAGAAAAACCAGTCTTTACTACAGTCACTAGGGAGCTGCGTCAGTTATGCCTGGAGTGCAGACAAGTTAATGTGATCTAGATTTTCTTCCTCAGTGTGCGGTGTGAACGTGTAAAAATTCAGGATGTCTACACGTGGAAAGTACAAAATCCTAACTTTGGAGACAAAGGTAGAAATTTTAAAGGAAGTAGAGAATGGCGAATGTAAAACAAAGTTAGCAGCTGACTATGAAATTAAAAAAAATACCTTGTCAATTTATTTGAAAAACAAGGAGTCAATTTTAGATTCATGGGAAAAATCAAAATTTGCTAGAGGAAGGAAACGCATGAGAAATGCGTCCCAAGAAGATCTAGAAAAAGCTCTACTGCTATGGTTCCAGGATGTTAGATCTCGAAATTTTCCGATAAATAGACCCCTAGTACAGACGAAGGCCGATGAATTGGCAAGTCGAATGGGTATTGAAGATTTTAAATGCAGTAATGAATGGCTTTCTCGATTTAAGACAAGGCACAATATTTCTTATCAAAGTGTATGTGGCCAAAGCTCTGATGCAAACGAAGACGTATGCACTAATTTCGGTAGGATACTGCCAGAGATTTTCTCTACTTACCTGGCGAAAGATAATTTTAATGCGGACGAAACAGCATTTTTTTATAAACTCATGCCAAACAAGACATTACTTTTTAAAGGGCATGCTTTCGTAGGAGGTAAAAGCAGTGAAGAGAGGATTACGGCTTTAGTTTGTGCTAATATGGATGGGAGCGAAAAGCCTAAATTATTAGTGATTGGAAAGTCCACGAATCCACGAAGTCTTAAAGGAATTAAAACACTTCCAGTTGATTATGTATCCAATACAAAAGCATGGATGACACATGACATCTTCAGTAACTGGTAAAAAGGAATAGATAAGCAGTTTTCGAGGCAAAAGTGTAAAATTCTGTTATTTGTGGATAACGTAACCTGCCACAATAACCTTCCAGAACTCAATTCCAAACAGGTTGAATATTTAGTGCCAAACACAACTACGATGTACAAGCAATGGATCAAGGAATCCTCCAGAATCTTAAAACAAATTATCGTAAGAGACTCTTAAAAAAATCCTTTTTTCTTTAGATTGTGATGAAAATTACGACATTACTCTGCTGACAGCTATAAATGATCTATACACCGCATGAGATGATGTTAAAGAAAGCACAATTAGTAACTTTTTTAGTCATGCTAAATTCATGCATGCCGAAGAGAAAAATCACATCGAAGAATGTGACGATATTGATACTGATTTTCCTGAATTCAAAATATTTAACTGTGATAACGGTACTTTTTCTGATTATGTAAGGGTAGATGAAGACGTGGAAGTCTGTGGAAAACTGAACGACGATGACATTATAAAAACTATCCGAGAAGATGAAATAGAAGAGACCTTATCAAAATCGATCAAGCCATAATGGACTCCATTAAAACTCTGAGAGCATTTGTTCAGATGGAACCTTCCTCTGAAAATGAATTGAAATGTTTACTTCAAATCGAAAAGCTGGCTGAACAATGTAGGCATCATAAACAAAACCAGACATCCATTTTACCGTTTTTCCCAAAAGTGTAATTCATATTTTTAAAGTTTATTTTCTACTGCATATCCTCTGCTTCAGTTTATGATTAAGGTAAGCCTGTATTGCTTTTTAATATGTTTAATTTTAGATAACAGAGTATAATATATTTTCTGGGGTTATACATACAAGGAGATTTTTCTTCTTCAGTGATACACTTGTAAAGTTATATATTTTCTCTTAACATCGGATAATTCGAACTTCGGATAGTTCGATCTTTTTCTGAGAACCTTTGAGTTCGAATTAACGAGCGTCCACTGTACTACGTTCCATCACTACTGGTGCTTTTTATGTCACTCCCCCCTCTATTTTATCAACTGTCTTTCTACTTCATAAACGCCCCCTTCTCTGTGTATCTCACTCCCCAAACCATAACTCTTCCTTCCAGATATGTCACCATCCCCTGACACAAACCAACTCCATATACATGCGTATTATATAAACATCTAAACTCAATAAAATTTCTCTGGAGTTTGGTTAACTGCCGTCTGAAGTAATTGGAAACGAAGCATTTTTTTGTGGTATTTGTATACGAGCCACTGAATATGCAATTTTTAGGAAACTGCTACATGTGACTTCGAAAATAAGCATCTAGAAGTTTGAGTTTATACAAATTGCGACAAATTTAAGACTGCAAATATATGCAGATTCTTGTGAATATGTAGAAATCCTTTTACCGAGCCTGAAAAATAGTATATTTTATTAGTATTTTGCGATATAGGCAAATTTATTTTCCTTTTCACAAGAAAACTTTTCGAAAATATTAATCCAGTAATTTGATGTAAAAATTCATATTTGGAAAAGTTATGAACTATTTGCAATTTCAAAAGAAAAAGACGACTATTTTAGTGTGGGAATCCCTTTCTATGTAGGATAGTGTTTTGTATAAAACTCTATGAAGGCTATTTATTATATTATAATTTCGAAGGAGGTGATTTCTCTTTTTTTAATTTTACAATTTAAGAATATTTTTTACACATTTTACTGAGTTTTAAGTAATTTCGCATTACAGATGATAACGACCTGAATTTAATTAAGTTTGCTTCTCAACTCTTTCATTGTGAGGACTTAGCACCACAGAAAACCAACCAACTTTACCAAAGAACTAAATTTCGACGTTTTGTGATGAAAATTAATCTAATCACTGTACATAGATTCTCCTCCATTTTAAGGATCCATTTATGGTGGTTAAATATTTTATTTCAGTGGGGATTGAGATCTAGGGGTAATTAAATGTCTTATAAAATTATATATTAGAAATCAGCTATTTAAATAATGAATTCAAAAATAAACTATGAACTATTAATTTAAAAATAGTTATCGATATTTATTTACTTATTTAAATATAAAGTAATGTATAAAAATTAAAATTTATATACATATATATATATATATATATATATATATATATATATATATATATATATATATATATATATATATATATATATATATATATAGGTATTCTGTAAAAAGGGCGAATGAATGAATATATATATATATATATATATATATATATATATATATATATATATTCGCCCTTTTTGCAGAACACCGACGATATGTAATAATGACGCTCCATCATTGATTGATTCTAATTCTTTAATTTTAACTATTCCTCTCCGAAACTATTATATCAACCCTTCCTTTATATTTCAACTCGTGCCTGTCCCCACCATGCCTGTACATGTGGTGCCTAGATGTCGCTGTGTATATCGCACCATATATGATCACGTGTCAGAATGAAACTAACTTTTCTTTGTCCTATAACTAACTTGAACTAGTAGAGACAAACAACCTCTCCTCTTTTCAATGTATTTAGCTGTTGTAAATATTCTTCAACTGTTTATATCTATACTTAAATATAAAGAGAGAGCGATTTTGTACGTGGAGGGTAATCTCCAGTTGGCCCACCTTTGGCGCGCAACACAGCTTCAACCCGCCTTGGCATGGATGCCACAAGTCCTTGGTAGATGGCCGGAGACAGATTGTACCAGATGTTTAAGCAACGGTCACGCAAATCCGAGATATTGCGAATTGGTGGTCTTTGAACTCTGAGCTGCCGTCCCATGATATCCCAAATGTGTTCTATCGGATTGAGATCCGGTGAGTTAGGCGGCCAGGACATTAACTGGAATTCAGCATCATGTTCCTGGAAGCACTCCAACACAATTTTAGCCTTGTGATACGGGGCGTTGTCCTGTTGGAACATTCCATTTCCAGCTGGAAAAACAGAGGCCATGTAAGGGTGCAACTGGTCCGCAATGATGCTCAGATACCCTGTAGCATTCATGGTGTGCTCTACCACAACCACGGGTCCCAGAGACGCCCAAGAGAACGTCCCCCAAAGCATAATACCGCCACCACCGGCCTGTGTATGACTTACTGTACATCGAGGGAGCAACAGTTCGCCTGGAAGACGGCGTATCCTGACACGGCCATCGGCGTGATGAATGACAAACCGTGATTCATCTGACCAGGCAACACCTCCCACTGATCCATGGACCAGTCGCGATGTTCCCGGGCCCAGCGCAGGCGCAGTTGGCGATGACGCTTGGTCAGCAAAGGCACACGAGTGGGAAGTTTGCTGCGTAGCCCCATATCCAAAAGTGTCCGCTGAACAGTGTG
The DNA here is from genome assembly GCA_907164885.2 of Dolomedes plantarius. Lineage (NCBI taxonomy): Eukaryota > Metazoa > Arthropoda > Arachnida > Araneae > Dolomedidae > Dolomedes > Dolomedes plantarius. The sequence goes on from OU015500.1 coordinate 101,789,141, forward strand.
CTGCGATACTATTCTACTTGGCCCTGCATTGTATTGGGCTGTCAGCTGAGCCACTGTCTGGCTCCGGTTTTGCTTCACCATGCGAGACAGTCTCCGACGACTGTTTTCTTTGATAGCGTGTGGACATACAACACCATGTCGTCTACTGCTGGTTTCATCGTCATTCATCCACTTTGCATAAGTACTAACAACTGTAGGTCGCGAACAACCCACGAGTCGTGCAGTTTCGGAAATACTTGTTCCGAGCCTTCGAGCCATTACAATCTGCCCTCTATCAAAGTCGCTTAGATCCGTAGCCTTTCCCATCACACACAGAAGTAAGTGAAAGAATGATTCTTCAGACTCTCCAGCAGAAGTTAAATACCACGTCCACCTGATCACGTGCCTTCCACGTCATCCAGGCGAATTCATTGCAAAATGTAGGGGTGGTCATAATGTTTTGGCTCTTGAGTGTATTATATATATCTCATCATCTATACTTATATATAAAGAGAGAGCGATTTTGTACGTGGAGGGTAATCTCCAGAACCACTGCACCTACTTGAAAAATTCTTTCACTGTTTGAAAGGTACATTATTCCAGATGGACATAGGCTATATATTATGTATATCTGATCAGTAGAAATAAAGTTAGGGGCTTAATCCTAACAATTTCCATTGTTTCCGCTACTGTCCTCTACCGCTTTTTGTGCTGAAGTCTTCAACGATCCTTAGCGCGGTGCTATCGCGGTGGGCTTCTGTTCTGACGATAGTGGTTTGAAGCTAGCCGTCCTCCGGCACGCTTTTTTCTTTTAAAAAATTAACTTTAATTATTTACTAACGTAATATTAATTTGAATATTATTTTAGGAATATTATTTGAAAAAAATTTTAATATTATTTAAAAAAACATTCTTTACTTAAAATCCTTTTTTAATTTTTGTATTTTTATTTCATCTCTTAACCTCTCTCTTTTAAAAAAATTAACTTTAATTAATAACTAACGTGTTATTAATTTGAATACTATTTTAGGTGCTTAAAATAATTAAAAATACATTCTTTACTTAAAATCCTTTTTTATTTTTGAATAAAACTACGGTCTCAAGCACACCTCTTTCTTTTAAAAAATTAACTTTAATTAATAAATAACGTAATATTAATTTGAATAATATTTTAGGTGTTTAAAATAATTAAAAAAAAATTCTTTACTTAAAATCCTTTTTTATTTTTGTATTTTTATTTCATCTCTTATTCTAATTTTGGGATACCAATGTGTATCTATACTTCTATAATAATATACAAAGAGAGAGAGAGCAGATTTTGTATGTGGAGGGTAATGTACAACTTTTGTACATTAAAATGTACCTTACATCTTTTCCTTTGTCAACCGCAGTCAAGTAACCATAGCAACACCCTTTAGCTTACGGAGTCCGTTTTTCGAAATCGCTCTTTACAACGGGAAAATGTTATCTACTTCCTATCCCCATTTTACGTGGGGGACATTGAGCGTGGGGGGGGGTTAGGGGAAAGAGTGGTTAATTGCTTTCTTACTATTGAAGAAGAATTTCAATAGTAGTTCATCGGCACTCCGTGCCTCTTTCATCTCTCAAAAGGCTGAAAATGGATGAACCGCCCTTCTGATGTTTCTCGCCTGAAAAGAAATAGTCTCTAGCTAGAACGACAAAAGATTATTATTCAGTCCTTTTCGGCAAGATTGACCCTCCGTTCCCAGAATGTCACCCAATTGTTCTTTGCGGGCAAAGACGTTAGGAAAGTCGCAACAAAGTGGAATTCGAGACTATATCTCTGACGACATCACACCGTATATTTCGAGAGTATGTGCTTCGGATATATGCTATCCCACCCCGTAAGGAAAAGGTTTAATATTTTTAAGATTCAAGTAGAGGAGGTACTGATAAATACAAAAAGGATTTTTAAAACTGGCAACGTTAAAGGGTTTATTGAAGAAAACTACATTTGGAACTACGCTTTTTATTGGACATTTAAGGTAAAGAAAGATTTACAATTTATTGGCTATCAACTGGAAATTTATTGGTATAATATTTTATTCAACCCGGACAAAGTAGGGACGGGCCGCTAGTTTTGTTATAAACGTTAAACTAAATACCAGTATTACCTATAATGTGCACAAGAAACAAAGTGATTATTTTCATCATCTGGATTGTACTGAGTGGATTAAACCAGTGCTCCCCAACCTTTTTATCTCCGCGGACCGGTCAACGTTTGATAATTTTACCACGGCCCGATGAGGGGGGGGGACGTTGATTGTTTATATTTTAGATTGTTTTGATTTAATAATTTTAATTTAATTGTACTTAGACATGCCTTCAAAATAAAATGCAGTTACACCAAAAAATGAATATAAAGTGATTTAACATTTTAACTCACTAGAACGCTAAATCAATGAGAACCCTGAGCTTGTGGCCCTAAGCGGGCGGTCCGATACCATTTGATCCACGGACCGGTACCGGTCCGCGGCCCGGGGGTTGGGGACCACTGGATTAAACGATCACTCATGTCAGCGAGTACAACCCAAGTCACCGCCTGCCGTAATGTCTACCCTCTGATTCCGAATTCGTCAAGCGCGCGCGCACACACACACACACATGCATACATACCTGTATATATATATATATATATATATATATATATATATATATGAAACAAATGTCAGTCGATTTCCTTCATTAAATTTGTCCTATCGCAACAGAACATTATCCCTGAATTTGACCTAAATACCAAATTTATCTATTAGTTTTCCCCTTAACCTTTTGAGGGGCGCCTTTTGCACAGTGCAAACGCCTAAATCGAGTATTTTTCCCCCTTGCATGCAATGTATGTCGGTTAAATGAACAGAAAAATTGTTAGTACTGCCATCTATTATCAGTTTAAAAAAGTAAAAACATTTTGTAACCTTTAATTGGAAATTTTTTCAATATTCTTTAGGTTAAAAAAATCGGGTAAAAAATCTGCACCGTGGAAATGATGAGGTTGTTGCCCCTGAAAGGGTTAAGCAAGCCACGCTCCTACATCTTATATAATTTCAAACCTTGTAGGACTTTCGAACGATCCCCCCCATATGACGCGTTAAAGTCAGGTGCTAATTCTAACCAATTAAAGTTCAGCGCGCCTGTACTCAAGGACATAGAACTAGGGTTTTCGTGGGTCTTGGGTCGCTGCTCTCCGTCCTGGTAACATGTCGTAAATTGCGCTGCGATTTTTATATATTTCATGTGCTGTTCCAGCAGCATCATTCCTGTTCTTAACTACGAGAGTCATGTAATGAACATAAGCTGTATTAATAACGAACTGTAACTCCGCTTAGAGAAAACAATCCAACAATAAAAAGGATTATTACACCAACGGTTTGGATATCTGTGACTCGCCATTTGCCTGCATCCCCTATGCTACGACTACAGCAAGATGGCCTTGGACGCTGCGTTTACTCGTCCCTGATACTTCAACGCCTTGTTTCTTCCATTTTCATTACACACACACACACACGCACACACACACACATATATATACATAAATCCCTGCACACTGTTTTTTTTAAAGTGCACATTAAGAGTAAAAAGTGCAATTCATTCCTGTCGTATGTCGTATTTAATCAGTTTTTAATTCTTCTCTCCAATTCGTTTTGCTTCAATTCTGCCTTTAAAACAAATATTGTTTAAATGCTCTGTCATCCTACAGAGTAAATATGTAAATACTCGTAGTTCAAACAAATTAAACTGTGATGTCGGTAATTGTCCGAGCTAGATAATATTAAAATAGCATCTTTTAACGAAAGGAAATGAATATTCTTCCTACATATCAGAATTTGACAATTATCTTTCAGAAACCACAAGTTTAAGTAAAAGTAAATTAAGATTTCTCATAAGTAGTTGAAGATATTTCAATGAAACCTGCAATTATTCTTTTAGAATGTAGAATTCTTTATGGCGTTTCAGATTAAATTCTTCAGTATGTGATGTAGCTCTTTGATTTTTCTTCTTCTTGTCTTCTAAATCATCGAAAATTGTAGTCGAGGGAAAACAAATATTTCCACCAGATATTTATGCATGGCGCATGAAATATTCATTAAATTTCGTGCCTCGGGAGAAATGGAAAATCCTCCTTAATTTAAGAGTGAAAACTTTTAATCAGGTAGTTAAAAAAGAGATTTTTAGAAAAATTATGACTCCGAGAGGTATTTAATATTTTCGTCGATTTCTTATCAGGGTATACCATATCAAATTATAAAGAACCAGACTCTTCCTCTTTTCAGAGAAACTGATAAAAATAATTCGCATCCAATTTTCTTCAGAGGACCTGCTGTTTACATAATTTTATCTGTTTTTGGAAATTTAAAATTTCTAATTGTATATCGGTTTATTTTGAAGCGAGTGAGAAATATATATCTAAAGTGGAAATAAAATTTCTGAGAAGTTAGTTTAATAATACTTTAGTAAGTTTTGAAAGTTTAATTAGTTTTGATAGTTTTTTTACTTCTGCAGATAATCTAAAGCATGCTACTAATGAAAAGTTATTTTGTTCATATATATATATATATATATATATATATATAACACACGCACACACAGAGTGAAATTTCTTTATGGCAGCCAGTGATAAAGAAGTTTCAACACACACACACACACACACACACATATATATATATATATATATATATATATATATATATATATATATATATATATATATATATATATATATATATATATATATATTCAGAAGGTCGTTTGCACTTTATGGAAACGATTTTGTAATTTATTTTTGTTGTTTGTATTTTGAGATAAAGATTTGGTTAACTTCAGAATAATCATCGGCTACTGTTTTGTTTGGATTGGAATGTAAAATAAAAGATTTATTTTCAAAATGGCTCCTAAAATTGATAAATGACTTGAAGGTTACGTCACTGCGCTTTCCGAGGAGAAATATTCGTATCAACAAATTATAAAGCCATGTAAAATTGCGGTTATAGCATTTCAGAAGAGGGTTTTATAATATATTAAATTTGAACCGAAAAAAGCGACTAACTAAAAGTAAAAATGAAAACATGACCGCGAAACCTCATCCTAAGACTGTTCGAACGCTGGTAAATATCAAGAAAGTAAGACTCTGATCCTAAACGAAAATCCGCCGAATCAAAGATACATTGCATTGAAACTAAGAATGTCTTCTGGCACTGTAAGTAAAATCATTCATAAAGATTTGAAGTTAAAAAAGATGTTTAAACCATCTGATTTTTTTCATCTGATTTTCCCTAAGCATATTGCTGAAAGGAAAACAAATTGTAGAAAATTTTATGAAAAACACCTAGCTGTTGAAAAATGAAAATTTGTGGTAATACTCGATGAGGCATGGGTGTATTTAAGTGACTGTAATAAAAAAATATCAATTTTCCTATTGCTCAACTGACGGGAATGACCTTACGAAATGGCATCGTCAGTGTACAGAAAAGTTCCCAAAGGTATAGGATATCCCATAGGATATTGTTACAATGCCAAATTAAAAATCAAAAAAGTCTGAAGTAAAGCCAAAATCAATTCACTATACTATCAGCACAATATTTTAGAACTAATTTTTGAAGAAGAAATTACCGCCTTATATGGAAAGCACATTAACAATTCCTCTAGTCACACGTCAAAATCAACTGCCGCTTATTTAGCAAAGAAGAAATCAGAAACCGGAATAAAGTGTATCCCATTTAATGAAATACCTGTAAAATCCCTTGACGCTTCTCCAATGGACTTTTGCACTTTCGGTTTACTAAAATGAGCCTTAGGAAAACGGCATACAAGAACACTGAACGGACTTCGAATAACGGTCCACGAGGAATGGGGTAAAATTGACATGACAGTACTAAGCAAAAGTTTACTCTCGTGGAAAATATGAGCTAGAGCTATTGTCAAGAAGCATGGGTATCAGATAGAAGCCAATTGCCTAAAAAAATACTGCTTTTATACATAAAACCTAACTATCAAAATCGTTTCCATAAAGTGCGAACGACCTTCTGTACTGTATATGCTATTAATAGCAGACTTGTTTTGTATTAGTAACATTTATTTTGTCGAATAAGATATTTTATTGTTTTAAATTCAAGCAGTTTGGTGTAGATACATTTTTCTTTTTTTCTTTTTGGAAGCCCTTAGATATATAAGTGTTTTAGATATATAAGTGCCCTTAGATATATAAGTGTCGGCAGAGTTTATCATGAAAGTGTACGCACCTATGTGGTTTTGTCAAATTAAATCCATATTGCACGGATGGTCCACGAAATTTGTGGAAGACAATAAACGTGTCGCGCTATCTTAAAAACGAATTAAAGACTGTGGTTGATACCATTATCCAGAGAAATGGCTATTTCGACCACCCGGAAGCAATAATCTTGTCAATGATCACAGACGACAGACAGCCCATTCAAGAACTTGGATTACGTAGGATTTTACTAGTAAGAAAGTTAAAAAAAGGAAGGAATCAGACTCTACAACATTCCGTCACTCAACTTCGAGGCAGTTTCGTATATAGACCTTATTGATTGGCAAAAATGTAATTTGACGGAACCCCTAATAACATCTCACTTGACAGAAGATGAATTGAGAAATTCGATTTTCAGTGGACAGTCTGTAGCTCAACATCTGGGAAGCCTAAAATTTCCTTACCACACCCAAAGTGTTGACCGTTTCGGGAAACTAGTAACAGAGGTTTCTGCGGCTGTGTGTGGAGAAAATAAGCGTGTCGGTTTAGTTAGAACCCGCACAGAGTCGAGAAAAGCTATGCCATCATTTGAAACCAAATGCGAGTACCGAGTAAAACTGGAATAACTGCAAGGGCAAAGGAGTTAAGTGCCCATATGGTTGGGTGGATGGGTGGGCACGGGTGGAACTCGCAATGCAGCCACCTCCCCGTGGTGAATTCTGGGTTTTCTGAATTTTGTTTAAAAAAAAAGCGAAGAGCTGCATACGAAACAATGGAAATACACATTTTTAACTATATGGTAAAAATCTGCTAAAAATCACGGACGAAATGGAAACGGAAGATAATTTTTTTTTCTCAAAAATTTGCATATGTGACCTACCCACCAGTTCCCAACTTTTTCGCACTAGGGCAAAAACAAAATCGAAAACTTTTTTTCTACGCTCCGCCCTAATGGGAGGGTTCTATTTGGCAAGATTCAAGTTTCTCTTGTATATGTGAGTATGTTTCTTAAAAAGTGTAATATTCAATATGGAGTCTTACAAGACAACCCCAAATATTTATTTGATAAATAGATGGTAGAAACGACTGCAAAGTTAAAAATTATATGGACAGTATTTTTGAATTATACATCTGATATGTACAAGCATACTGACAAAAATACAAACTATACATAATTTTGTCAGGAGATCATTTTTTCATTCACACACACACACACACACACACACACAATGAGACTGTTCTATCTGGCCACCCATATTTGATGGCTACCACTCTAAACAGATATATTGATATATTTTGCCCATAACCAGACTCCACAGAGCCAAGGTCATAGAAGGAACCTCATTTTAACCTCCACTCTTTAAAACGGCCTTTTTTTTCGTAACCATCACTGGCCACCATATAGAAGTTATAATATATAACATATATATAAATTAATACATACATATATATATATATATATATATATATATATATATATATATATATATATAAAAGTAACAAATGAGAGTGCCATGTGTTCGTTACTTCGCTTTGCATATTTATACTCTTATTGTTTTCTTTTTCAGCGTCATAAATCACTGCTTAATAAACTTTGCCGCCAAAATTAATATTCGAAATCTAACAAGTCATTTTGAGGTAAAATATTATTAATATATTGTCGAGATTTTTTTCTTTGATTTTAAGTATCACCACTCAACTTTCTGTATTATTTGCTTTATTGTTTAATGTTACGTGGTTTTATTACATTTTCAGTTCAACTAAGACTACATTAAATAGATTAAACATTATCTACTAGATTAAAAAAATGACTATGAGAAACTTTCAAATATCCTTTCTCAACAACCGAGTACGTATGTTAACTGTTTGAAAACAAGTCTAGAAATCAGGTTTACACGTTTTCCCCCCTCTTGAAACACTGCCTTTACCTTCGGTCACGAAGTTCTAGCAAAACCTAGGATTCCTGTCAGATACGACATTGGGTATCAGTTATTAAATCCGATATAATGCATTGAACATTCTACAGTCCTCCTGCTAATGTTAGTAGAGACCCCAGCATTGAATTGCGATGTTATTTGCTACAATGTTGAAATCCTTTCGCCGGCCAGATCTGTGAGACTTATTTGACGGCCACGCTATTGCAGTAGGTTCGGTGTTTTACTAATGGTCTTCTATTCTGGTTTTTCCAATCCCCTTGGTGTAGGAAAGCTTACACTGAGTCCGAAGGACCTAGGTTCTCAAATCCTAGGTCCTTGGCGAAGGGTAATAAGAAGCAGCTTCACTTTAGGCGAGGTACCACTAGGGCTGAAGTCTGACTTGACCTCGAAGATCATCGGTCCAGTAATTTTGAACCGAGTCATGTGACGTGACCGGAACACTTAACCCCGCACCTACAGAGGTAAATTTGAGAACGTGGAGGAAATTGCAGCCAGGACCTACTTTACGTGCCCCTGCCACCATTAGTGAACACGGCGGTGGATTTGCAGCGATGAGCATCGAACCAGGGACATTCAGATCACTCGCCCGCTGCCCTTGCCACCTGGGCCACCGCACACCTCTCTCATTCTAGGTCTTCTATTCTAGGTACACCCTTGAAATGATCGATGTTGGAAATCTAAATTTAGCCTGTATCTCCAAAATGCCATGACCCATCGCACTATCACCTACTACCATACTTCGTTGCAATTCACCTGACTCATAATCGCTGCTTTGTTCACAGCTTAATTAACTTTTTAAGCAATCCCAAATACTTGTCGCTCTGTATAAGTTGCTTGCCGACAAAATCATTCACGAGAAAAGGAGTATTGCTATATGTTCCGATAGTAATCATCTATCCGAGTGATTCTGGCACTTCAGTGTTTAAGAAAAATGCAGTTCCATTTTGGGTAACATTTTGACTGTCAACTAATTTCAACTTTTGCTATATTTTAACAACTATACGAAGGATTAAGAGCAATAAAGCAAAAGAAAATAATGAGAGTTAGAAAATGTTGAAAGCAATCTCGTTAAGGTGGAAAGATTAGCTCATTTAAAATGTTCTTTTGATTACGTAAAGCACGCAAAGTTTTTTTCATTTGGACATTATACATTTTTTTATAATTAAAAAGTTCTGACTCAAAAAAAAATTAAATACTTGAAAATATGAAAAATAAAATGGAAAAGTAGTTGGATAGTAACTGACTTAGAAAAACCTTACTTCTTATTCAGTTAGGGGAATCCGGTGAAAATAGTTCCGTCTGAAAAACGAGGGTGTAAGAAGCGAAAGTATTAGTTTGTATTCCTGCCTCATCAACTTACTTTTTGGAAATATAAATCACATCAGCCTTTTTTTTTGTTAAGAATTAAGCTGCAAAATCTTCATTGGTGACTTCGAAATCGGAATAAGATTGATTTTAAATGTTTATTTTCTTCCGAACTTAGGGTTTTTACAGATATTACCTGCTTTGTAGAATATTTTTTCGAGGGTCTGAATATTTTCCGATATAATAATCACCGTTAATAAATTTTATTCCAACAAATGTATGTATATGATGTTACCAAAAATATATTTTTGGTCTTTTTAAGTTTCAGTGCTGAATCAAAATGGATTACAACGACATGAATAATTTTTTAACAGTAGCTTGCTTACAAGCATAGTCCGGGCTAAAAGTATCCAAAAGTTATGACTTATTTTTACAGAACTTCCCATTAGATTAAAAAAATATTTAAATAGAAAGAATATATCACCAAGTTTTAATATCAATCATAGATTTCGATGTGTGCACCTTTTGTAGCACGACAAACGTCTAAATGGTAATCCAGTTCTCTCTAAGTGTTTCGTAGCATATCAGGAGTTACACTGCTGGCCACTGTAAATGCAACACCCTGAAGGAAACATGCAAATAACATGAAATTTACAACATGCATTAGCGGAGGTGAGATATGCAGATGATTAGAATTTCAGCGCAGACGCACATCACGCGTGCCTGTGGCGCCACTTCAAAGCGCTATTTAAGGCTTGGAGATTTCGACGATTTCAAGTTCGGCAATTGTGTTTTTCTTGTGGTTTTTTCAAAAAACTATCAATTATGCCTCGTCGAAAACAGCGATCATCTTTTGATCAAGTATCAGAGTTCGACAGAGGAAGGATAGTGGCCTACCGAGATTGTGGATTATCTTTCAGGGAAATCGGTAGTCGTGTTGGACGAAACCAAACAACTGTAATGCGGATATGGGATCGTTGGATGCAGGAGGGTACGACGGACCGGCGTGTTCGATCGCATCCACCTCAGCGCACCACTTCACGTGATGACACTCAAATTGTGTGCATGGCAGTGACGTCAGCTCAGTCACATCACGAACCATAGCACAGCACATGCAGTCTGTAACGCATCATACAGTGTCTGAGCGTACCATTCGACGCCGTTTACAGCAGAGTGGTCTGTCCGCAAGACGTCCATTGCTGTGTCTACCCTTGACGCAGAACCACAGACGTCTCCGCCGCCAATGGTGCGATGACAGAAGGATGTGGACGGCAGAATGGAATGAAATTGTCTTTACTGACGAGTCACGCTTCTGTCTGCAACACCACGATGGTCGCATTCGAGTCTGGAGACACCGTGAAGAGAGGATGCAGAACAGCTGCGTTATGCACCGCCACACTGGTCCTGCACCGGGTATTATGGTATGGGGCGGTATTCGATATCACTCTCGCACACCTCTAGTACGCATTGCCGGTACTTTAAACAGCCATCGCTACATCTCCGAGGTGTTGGAGCCAGTTGTCCTTCCTTACCTTCAGGGCTTGCCCACAGCCATATTTCAACAGGATAATGCGCGACCACACGTGGCACGCATTGTCCAACGGTTCTTCGTCAATCGCCAGATTGAATTGCTTCCCTGGCCGCCTTGCTCTCCGGATCTTTCGCCGATAGAAAACATGTGGTCCATGGTTGCTCTACGATTGACCCAGATTCCATCCCCAGCTGCCACAGCAGATCAACTTTGGCAACGTGTGGAAGCTGCTTGGTCTGCTGTACCCCAAGAACTCATCCAAAGTCTCTTTGAATCAATGCCGAGGCGTGTGGCAGCGGTGATCTCCAACAATGGCGGCTACTCTGGCTACTGATTTTGGCAGGAATCACACTTCACAGAAGTCTATAAATTTAATCATTTGATACTTGGTCAACATGTTATCTACAAAATAAATTTTGTTGTGATATCTCTTGTCTTTCTTGGTGTTGCAATTTGGGTGGCCAGAAGTGTATTTCATGAATTGCTTGAGTGATAAGATTCTTCAACTCATCCACAGTTTCAATTTTTTGTTTATACACAACGGATTTTAATGAATCCCAAAGTAAGAAAGTCTAATACTCTTGATCTAAGAAACACTTGGAGAGAACTGGATTACCATTTAGAAGTTAGTCGTGCTACAAAAGGTGTACACTTCGAAATCTATCATGCTATGATCAAAATCTATGATTGATATTAAAACTTGGTGAGATGTTCTTTCTATTTAAATAAATATTTTTAAATTCTAACGGCTAGTTCCGTGAAAATAAGTCATAACTTTCGGATACCTTTAGCCCGGAGAACCTGTATTTTACCAGAACGATATTAATAGGTAGCAAGATAGCATTGCTTTCAGGTATACAAAAAGCCTAAAACAGGCGTGTCCAACCGAGTAGGCTGAATGCAGCCTTTGACATCTAGCATTGCGGCTCCATAAGATTTTAGACTTTATAGAACCTATGTTCCCAAAGAAAAATATCCTTCACCTCACGATCACGTCCTATTCCTGTCATCGCTTTTTGGCCCTAGTGGACAACTGAAGATGAGCACTCGAATAGTAAAATTAGGTAAAATATTTCTGATGAGAAGCTTTGAGATCTGAAGAAGAATTGAAATCACTTCTATCGAAAGAGTTATTGACACATTAGTTTCATAAAAACAAGTTCAAATATCTCACTAGTTTTAAGATTATGTTGCTCTCTTTTTTATGATATAATAAAAAATAAAGGAAGTTTTGTTAATTATATTTATGAATTATCTGTAATATATAATCTGTGGCTTGGTACAAGAAGTGCCTAAGTAAGTTTTCTCAAAGATGACTTTGTTTGCTTATGTCTCTTTAAAAAAATATCATTTTCAATGTAAGAAGTACCTAAATCTGTCCGATGCTTTAAAAGTGTTTTCGAAGCCATTGTACAGACTTGGGTACTTTTAAAGAGACATAAGCAAACAAAGTCATCTTGGAGAAAACTGACGGCACTTCTTGTACCAAGCCATATATATATATATATATACAGTGGAATCTCGATCGATCGTTTTCGGATCCATCCTTTTTCCGTATGTACCGTTAATTTTATACAGTCCCAATGATCATATTGCTTTGTTATGTTTCCGCATCTATCGTTTTCCAGCATTTATCGTTCATTTCAATCGGTCCCTTGAAAAACGATAGATCGAGATTCCACTGTGTGTATATATATATATATATATATATATGTGTGTGTGTGTGTGTGTGTGTGTGATAATATTATTAATAATCTTTAATCGCCCTTATCTGAACTTTCTTTCTCATGTGGTAACCTTTCTGACACCTTTGCGAGATGCTCTGCATTCCCATATACTAACTCTTTCCACTAATTCCTGACAACCCCTCTTTGACCTAATTCTAGATTCGCGCGCAACTTCGAAGCGAGAAACATGCTGCTGTTTTCGTGGAATAAATTCCTTTGTTCGTGAATCCGACTTGTATTATTTCGGCCTCGATTGTATTTCTTCAAGAGATGACCATTCGGGTCATTTCATATACATATATATATGTATATATATATATGTGTGTGTGTGTGTGTGTGTGTGTGTAACAAAAATTAACCGTAACGCTTCATATCAAACCAAACTAAACATATAAACACTAGACTCCCAAAGCGAGATGGAGGAACAGCACGAGTGCAATAAAGTGTGTGATGTAGTGCATACAATTTATGTAAATTTAAAAGTTAAAGTACACAAAACTGATATGTATTTTTAGCACTATTTAGGACTGTGCTTTATTAATTTTAATAGTCTTTCCAAAGCATAGGGATGCAGTACTCAAAAATTAAAAATTTTTTTTATTATACACGGCAAACTTTCAAACGATAAAAGCTGAGGGTCTACCACTAATAATAATAAATCGAGTGTGAATGAAACTATCTTTCTTTTCCTCATTTCCAGAATATGCTTTTTTAAGAAGAAGGATTTGAAATTGAAAATGAAAACTCATACAAGGAAAACGAGTAATTAAAATATATCAAACACACCTCAAACAACCCATGTTTAGCAGTCCTCATTATTTAGAGAAGCGCATGTACACGGTGATGTCGAAAGTTATTTACGAGCAAAAGCAAGAATTACCCAGTGAAAGAATTCTTCGTGCGTTAGATAACGTGATCATCATTGTGACATCATTCCCGATGTACTTTCTGTTCCTAATGAATCGTGTAGGATTTGCCATTTCCGTAAGATACGCCAGGTGTTTTTTATTGGGCATCATTAGAAGAACGAGCAGGCCATAAATATCTGCATGCGAAATGATAGAGTTTCCCCCTAGACCCTCTCTCGTTAGTCCAAATGGGGTAATTCGGTGCGTTCATCACAGGCTCGAGGTAACAGTTACATTAGGGAAACGCCAGAGCTTGCTAAAATTGCAACTATAACACCAGCGGCAAGTAACCATGACCAATTATATATCTGCATGATTTAAAGCACAAATTAATAGAATTTACAGTATGGAAGTTCTGGGTCTAAAATTTAATTAGTCAAAAAGCATTCCGAACTCAATTACAATCGAGGAATATTTTGTACAGTAAAACCTCGTTTATCCGGATCTCTGGATAATTCGGATCAGATTTGTAGGCATTAATTTTATTTAATGTTCATATTAGATAATTTTTAACTATGATAGCAAGAACGTAACTACAAGTAGGCCAAATATTCGCTTTTTAGTTTGATTCAGTGCATAGTTCCTGCATAGATTGTACTATAAATTATGGTAACAAAGTGCTTTTTGTTGAGTTTAAGAAATCTTTACTAGATCTACCATTTCTTTGTTAAGAAATGATGTGAAAAGTTATTTTTATCTTTTTTAATGTCTTGTAAACAATGCTATGCAATTTCGTTACAAAACGTAGTTTTTTTTTATCGTAATAAACATTAAGTCTGCTTAGTTAATTTTTATTCATTAAGTCTGCTTAGTTAATATTTAGTTAATAAGGGTTTTGTTTTGCTTATTAGCCATATTACCCGGATTATCCGGATTTTTGATTATCTGAATTGCCTATGGTCCCAGTTAGTCCGGATAAACGAGGTTTAACTGTACTAGGAACCCAAATCTGACTTTCTCACTCATTATATCCAACATTATCTAAACGATATCTAGATGTCTCTTTGAGTACAAAATTGCTATGAAATTGTACAAAATTAAAAATTTCATTCTCTACAACTTTTTCCACTTTTGACGCAAGGCGCTATGTAATTTCAAGTTGGAGTTAAATCAACCAACAGCATTCGATTGTACTCGATTTTTAAATAGAAATCCATTAAACTTAACCGTAAAAATTATTTTTCATACTGCACTGTGTAGCTTAGAGAGAAAGGAAGCAACTGACGTCAATATTTTACATACAAAAATTCGTCTCTGAAAAAGACCCATAGTAAAAGATTCCTAACTCCAAAGGATAAGAGGTTAGAAAGATTTGTCAATACAAATCTTTGTGTCTATAACTTGTAAAAATTGACTCCTAACTTTTTGGCCTTCATTTCCTACTTTGCTACTGGACATACACAGTCAGCGCATGCGCACCTGCATCCGTAGTCTTGGCTGTACTATTAGCAGACAACAAAATGAAAAGGCGGCTAGGTTCTGCCTTTGGACTGATAAACATTGCATATTGTGGATTGGTCTTGGGTAAATATTGCTGCTACAGGATACTCTTTACGACATTTCGATACGTCCAACAGGGTCTTTAAATAGTGTATTTATGGCCAAAGACTATATATATGCAGTACTAAACCGTGGCTCCATTTTAATTCTTGTAAAATGACAGAAACTATGGCTAATATTTTTTAAATGATAGCAACTATGACAAACACCGGTTAAGTCTCGTAACATTGTCACTAGTTGGAACAGGGTTGTATTTTTACGTCGTTCCGAATGTAGAACCAAGATTAACAGGAGATATCGTGTCACTAGAATTTGACGGATGTGAAATCAGACTTAAAAAGAGAAACAAAAATTAATTTTTTAATACAAAAAAAATTGTATCTTACATTCCATAGACACATATCTATGGATTTACGTACCTTTAGACTGAGGCTTTCCAAGCAATATTTGCAACACAAGTATAGAGGTTTGGTTTGGTTTGGAGCGCTGCGGTCAACTTTTTGCTATACGAGGGCTAATTAGACCGGGACCTACAGTTTAAAGCCTATTCCGAACGTCTAGAAACATCCATGTCAACAGTGAGACTCGAACCCACAGGATCTGAACCGCATGCCATCACCCTAGCCATTCGGCCATCCCCTGGCTCAAGGATAGAGGACTTCGAATAAATTTCTACGTTATTTATTTACCGATTATAAACATTTATGTAATATTATTTGGTAGGCAAGGGTGTTTATAGCCGATCGGAATTGGCTTTAAACAGTAGGCCAAGGTCTTTTTAGCTCCTGTGTTATGAACGATGCACCCAAAATCCAATAAACAAGCCCTTTCTTTTCTATTTTGCTGATTCTATAAACAACTTGTATATATAATGAAAAAGTATTTATAAATTTCATGAGGATGAAATGGAGCTATATTATTTGTACTTTACAATTCTTTTGTTTCAAATACAATTATTTTCTCTGTAAATCGGTTTAGATTTTGACTTATCCCTTGGTAACCTTACCACCAAATCTCATCTTCAAAAGTGTATTCAAGACCAAACAAAACAACAAAAAAACACTGCCGAGATGAAGGCTTAAATGGTGTCTTAATTTAAATTCTTTAAGAAAGGGCAGTCATCATGGGAAATGCCGGTAATACCTTCGTAGCTATTCACAAAGTAACAATACTTGCGAAATGACTGACAGTATGTATAACATTTAAATATCCTATCAGAAATACACGCGTAGCATACGAAATGAAACTCTAAAATGCTTCATACCTTTGTTCACCACCTGCAGCAACAACTTCGAATGACTTTAAAAGACAACATGTTCATAGGCACAGTTACTAAATAACCCCCAAATGTTAGAAATCCACCTCCGTTAACTTTGCCGCACGTTTTCTTTAAACTGTTCAATATGACGTCATTCTGCCTGGAGCTATGAAAGAATAGAAGGCTCGGAGGGCATTAACCTAAATGACAAAATAATCGAAGAGAGGAATAAAATTTAATTTGAGTTGACAAGCCAAACAACAGTTTGTTTTAAGGAGAGCTATCTTAGTATTTATTATAGTTGCTGAATATTTCAGCATCCTTTCGAAAATTGTCTTTTTGAAAGCCTTGTTTGAACATTTCTTTTGTCAATGTATCATAGAGTAAAAAATTAGAAACTAATTCAAAGTTGGTAGAATAATTAACTTTACAATTTGAAAATAACAGATGGAATTTTTCAATTATGTGACGTAAATCTCGCTTGAATAGAATTCATCAGGAAAGTAATTAAGGAGTGGATACAAAACTGAATGGGATCCCCCCGCACTTCCTTTAAAGGCATTCTTAAGAAATACTCTTTTGAAAATTGCACTAAACGCTCTCTAATTTTTTTAAAAACGATTTTCGCTTTTATGTCGTTAGCGAAATAATAGATGCATAGCTTAATTACAAAAGGACTTGATAACTAGCGTTTCTATAAAGTGTGCATTGTTCTCTTGAGGAAACTTGAAACATTATGGGAAAATAAATACAATAAAGTCTCTTTTGAACGGAGCTCAAGAACTGAACGTCAAACGACAAATTAACGGTCAGTTAACTTGTCTGCGGAACAAATGTATTAGGCCGTAGTGTATCTTCAAAAAACTGGACATATTAAATATCCAAAACACTATCACTAATTTTTTTGCGATGCTTTTAAATATTAAACTTAATTAAAAAAAATAATTTACTTTTTACGTATTAAGAGTAATTTTTATAGGAATGAATTTTAGCTAAGAATTTCTAAATAAGAGTTCAAATTTTCCGCACTGAAATTATGATTCATTATTTTGCTTCACAGAACTACGTATGATTACTTTAAGGAATAAACAAATATATGATGGTAATGTATGTGGTGGATATAATCAAACTGTGTAAGAAAGGAAATTCCATCGCTCCATAAAAACCATCCTATAAAAACCTTTATGAAGTACTTGAGTTAAATCAAAATTAACTTAAGCTGCTAAATCTAAATCTTAATTTATAGAAGATTAAGATTTAGCAGCTAGAATATGTAAAACTAGCTGAAAACCCGTACTTCGCTACAAAGTACATTCAAATTAAATACAACGGTCAATGTATGCAATTAATGCCAAAAATATGTGTAAATATATTTATAATAAACACACCTATCAATGTAATCAATTGATGTAAAAAAAACCGAAAAAAGATATTTATAAAAAAATCGTAACGGATATTTTTATTGACAAAATAATGTAGAAGAAAATATTAAAATTAAATCTAATAGAACATACTAAAGAATATAGTACAGTTAATATAGTAAAGTTTGAGGAACATATCTTTTACTGTATTTTAATATTTTTTTGGATAATTTTCAATCGTCTGCCACATTAGCAAGAAAAAATATTTTTTTGCCTATTTCGTTGCTATGCACGAGACGATAAATTAATTTAAAGTACCAGAAAAAGAAATCACGTGATCAGAATTTAATAAATTAAATTCTAAAAATTAATCTTTAAAAATTCACCCAAAATCAGAAAATGGAGGTAAAGATTTGAAAAAGATTTCATTTTAAAGGGAATTTTTATGATCTTTCTCGTGATATAAATTTTATAACCCTCAAATTATTATTTTAATTGCAAGCTTAAAAAAAGTTACTAAAACAGCTTAAAAATTTAATTTAAAAAATCTAAGAAGAATTTTTCAAAAATCTTTCTTAGGTCACCCCTACACTATAAGAAGAATCGTCATGCAAAATTTCAGCCCTTTAGGCCCAGCGGTTTGGTCTGTGCGTTGTCAGTCAGTCAGTCAGTTACAGAACTGTTTTATATATATATATAACAGAAAAAAACTTATATTTATAGTAGAAGGAAAATTTGTTCAACTAGTTTATTTAGCATTAGTGACAATGAGTTTAAAATATATTGAAATAATATACAGTTACATAAATATACCATATAATGTCACTTAGGCCCTGGTCAAATTAATTATCGTGTTAGCAAAAGATTACAGTGTTCCTAACCGATGTATCATAGCATTCTGTATATAGCATTCTGTATTATATAATATTCTTTCACTCATTAAGCAGAAAATAGATTGGAAATGAATTTTCTGTTCTAGCGTGAAACGATCTCTCGGGCGCAGTGGCCCAGTTGGCAAGGGCACCGGGCTACTGATATGAAAGCCACTGGTTCGGTGCCCGTTGATGACAAATCCACTGCTGTGTACGCCAATGACGGCTGGTGCACGTAAAATGTGTCGTGGCTACAACGTCCTCCAAGTTCTCAAAATTACATCTGGAGGTTCGGGGTCAAGTGTTCCGGTCTCGTCACTTGAATCGGTTCAAAATTACGGGACTGGTCCTTTGGCCAAGTCAGACTCCGACCCTTGTGGTGCCACTATAAACAGGAACCGCACCTTCATCGCCCATAGCCTTGATCTGATGTTGCTGTCGGTCAAGTGGCATAAGCAACACCACCAAAGATCTCTGATACCTAGAAAAACTGTTAAACTGAATGCTACGCACAAAGCGTTGGGAAATCAAATGCTTAATTTGTATTCCTTCAAAAAGCGTTAGAAACAAAATGAAATAGTTTACTAGTGCGTAAAGGCATCAGATACATGAAGGAGTTTTCCAAAATTTTAAATATGGTAAAATGCAAAATTTCATACAAGGGGAACCTCGATCTATGGTTTTTCAAGGCACCTATTGCACTGAACGATGAATGCGGGAACATAATAGATGCGGGAACATAACAAAGAAATATTATCTTCGAGACTGGATGAAGTAAACGACGCATACGTGAAAACGAATGATTCGGGGAAAGATCGATCGGGGTTCCACAATATTTTGGATTCCATAGGCAATACTAAACTGTAAAAATTCCGTTTTTCTGTTCTAAGTTTCTTATTTAAAGCATATTTAAATAAGAATTTGAAGATATTTGTGACTTCACCCGCAATATGTACTCTAAATAGCAATCCTCGATGAATTACAACGGGCGCTTCTGTGAAATAAAGTATCGTAAAAACCTCTCTATGTAGATGCTGTTTTCAAAATCGGAATTATTTGAGTTGAAATGTCATTTGAAGAGAAGGTTCTGTAGAAATTTCCACTAAATCAAATTCCTTGTCGAAGAGAAATGACATGAACACTTTTGGTACTTTTAGTCATGCAAATTCCAGCTGTAATAACTATTCACGGACAATTTGTAGATCAAATTCCTTTTTTCTTCAAATAGTTCACATTTTAAGGTTAATTCTTCCCTATGATTTTTCCCTAGTTTTGGTGCTGTATTTTCTATTATTCCCGAACTAATTTTATTTTGAGTAAAAGTTTACATTTGAAAATTACAAAGTGAGTATTTCACTCGTTTAAGGGCCTGTTCACATAGGAGTCCGTTGCGTTGCGTTAAGAAAAAGATGACGTTGAGACGAAAATAAACCAATCATAGGCCTCCAAACGATTAGCAATGAAATTTTTAACGCCTATGATTGGTTTATTTTCGTCTCAACGTCATCTTTTCCTTAACGCAACGCATCGGACTCCTATGTGAACAGGTCCTAACTCTTCGGCATGCGCGCCCGTGTACAAAGTGCAAGATTTTCGTAATTTTGAATGGTTCGTTTTTAAATGTAAGGTTTGAATGTTCTAAGCAGTTTCTATTTATAGCTACACCCTTTCTTATGCAGGTCTGATTTTCTGACCCTTGTATTCCTTTCCATTCATTGTTAGTCGTGATTTAAACGTGGTAAACCAGCGATTATACTGGATTACAATACAACAAAAGTAGGAGTTGATGTAGTCCATCAAATGTGCTGCTATTACACGGTATCCCGCATACCACGAAGATGGACAATCTCATTGTTTTTTACGTTTTTGGATACAATAGAATGAATCCATGATGTGCCTAGATCCAATAAACCGGACAGTTTTGAAACAAGGCGATTATATCTGCATTCTTTGGCCTTTAATTATAAATATATCTCAATATTATCAACATTTTATATCTTGTCATAAAACGCAGAATTATTATTTTCAGTTTGAAAAAAAAGTTTATTACTAAAGGATTAACCAAGGTTGAAAGAGACGTTGCACTTTGTGCCACGCGCGCCTGCTGGTGTTCCGAAAATTGGCGCGCTCGCTAACAATTATTACTGTACCTTAATAATTTATTTTGATAGAATGTACACAGCAGTTGACTGCAAAATGCTTGATTTAAAAAAAAAATATTCACATTTTATGTATAAAAAATTTTATTTTTTTAATTACCTTGGAATATTGTATATATCTATATATATAAAACAGTTCCGTAACTGACTCATTCATTCACTGACTGACTGACTGACTGACTGACTGACATACAACGCACAGACCAAGCCGCTGGACCTAAAGGGCTGAAATTTTGCATGGCGATTCTTCTAATAGTGTAGGGGTGCACTAAGAAAGATTTTTCAAAAATTCTTCTTAGATTTTTTTAAATTAAATTTTTAAGCTGATTTTTAAACTTTTTTTACGTTTGCATTTAAAATAATACATTGAGGGTTATAAAATTTATATCACGAGAAAGATCATAAAAATTCCTTCAAAATCAATTTTTTTTCGAATTTTTACCTCCATTTCCTGATTTTTGGTGACTTTTTAAAGATTCATTTTTAGAATTTAATTTATTAAATGCTGATCATGTGATTTCTTTTTCTGATACTTTCAATAAATTTATCGTCACGTGCGTAACAACTAAATAGACAAAAAAAATTTTTTTTCTCTTTCTAATGCAGCAGACGATTGGATATTATCAAAAAAATAAATGCATATCCCTTACGATTTTTTTATAAATATATATATATAGATAGATAGATATTTTACATCAATTGTATACATTGATCATCGCATTTATTATAAATATATATATTTATTTTTTGGCATAAATTGCATACGTTGACCGTTGTATTTAATTTGAATGTACTCCGTAGCGAAGCGCGGGTTTTCAGCTAGTATATATATATATATATATATATATATATATATATATATATAATAAACAGTATGTTAGGCAGTTACTCAAAAATTTCATGTAAATCAAGAAAAAATCCTCATTAGTACATGCAATCGAACAGGTTTAAAAAAGATACTTTTAAAGGTACTTAAAAGTGACCACTCCCCTTTTAAGCAAAATGTTTCTTAAGCCTTCATGCATTCTGAATTCTGTACCACAATTCGTGACAGACGATAGTTGTTCCGGATGAGGGCTGGATGGTTGCACTTTGTCAGTCACCAGTAAAAATTTGGAGAAATTCCGCATTTGGAATTCCTTTTCCTCCAGCGTATTCGTTGGTTACGTTTTGCTGAGAAGCCCGCATCAAGGGTGAAACTTAAGGCTGCTATGTACTAAGAAAAAAAATCGTATTTCCCTTTACCTCTTCTTGCAGACTCTTGTGGTGGGAGTCCAGTTGACAGTTCGAGAATTCCACCCCCCTTAGGATTGACATTTTGAGGGATTGTAATGGCTCTCTCTCTAAAGGAGGGTTAAGCACTGCCCCCCAATTTTTTATTTGAAATATATTTTTGTCAACTATTTACAGGTACATAAATGCTGATAATCAAATAAAATTGGTATTGTCAGATAGCCTGAACTTATCTGCAAAGTGCTACAGGATTCATTTTATAAATTTCGTCGAACGAAGGAATTTATGAGCGTTTAAAACACACTATATCAGATTTTCCCCCGAATAATTTAAATTTTAAACTATTAATTGCATTTAAAAAAAACGAAAAATGTACACAAATGTAAAATTTCTTTCTCTATGACGGAGTACAATTTAAAAAAAAAAAATCTTTGAATCCAAGTCGGCAATCCGTGGACGCATATTCTCCATAGGTTATCATTGAGGTGAACGAATCCAATGGGGTTAGTACAGCCTTAAGCCCAAGGCTACATGGTACGCTGGAGTGTATATTTTTTCAATTGCCTTCGCTTAGCAAGGGCATACTGTTTTTGCCTTTTGCCACTTTCTCTATAACAAATAATTCGAAATTTTTGGGATTAAATTTAAAAAAAATAGATTTATTTGTATTTATTACTTGTATAAAGCATTTAATACTATAAAGTAAAGTAGCTAAATGTTACTAATTAAACAACAAGAAACACTTAATTTTTTCCCCTTTTCTCATGCTTAACTTATTTAAAAAACATTTAAAAAATTAAGATATCTTGTTTTCTTGCCTGAACTGAATTAAAATAATAAAATATGTTAATGAAACCGAAAGTGATTCAACAGCACAGTATTAAAAACCATGCTTCAATTCCCAGACGAAATAATTACGCGCGTAAATAAAATTAAAAAAAAAAATCAAAAAGAATTCAATAAATCAGACTTTGCAGATGCCTTGAAAACTGAAATTTGCATAATGGCTTTTGTGTAAACAGGGTTTTTGGTAAATTAAGCTCATTAAAGTCTTCACGACTTTTTTTTTTATTAACACAGCGGACTGGAAAGAAAAATAAAGAAAATGTTTTTGTTGAAAAATTTGTCAAAATTTGCTTTGTATCAGTGAGGAATTAGCGGCTTCAAATATGTGAGAATAATTTTTCTATTATAATACTTTCTTATCTAGACTACTTTCAAGCCTCATTGTCGTGAAAAATTGGGTGTTATTAAATGTTTTAAAATGGTCCATAAATATAGGGAAGAGGCGTAATTATAGAGCTAAAAAATTAATTGAAATCCTGTTAGAGTATGTGACCTGCATTATTTTTTTCGCGGTTGACTTAGACCTTAAATACAACACTTCAAATTTCATGCCATTAAGTTTTTCATACCATTTAGTTTTTCTTATTTAAATTTTCATATGCTTTTATATGCTGGCGTGGTGAACCTGTTGGCAAAGGTATAGAGCCAGTGATCTGAACGTCTCTGGTTCGAAACCGGTAGCTGACAAATCTACCTCCGTGTACGCTAATGGTGGTTGGTGCACGAAAAATCTGTCATGGCTGCAATGTCCTCCAAGTTCTCAAAATTTAACTCTGGAGGTGCGGGGTCAAGTGTACCGGTCTCGTCACTTGACTCGGTTCAAAATTATGGGACTGGTCCTTTAGCCAAGTCGGACTCCGACCCTTGTGGTGCTATTCAAAATCGGAGCCAGTGCTATTCAAAACCGGAGTCTCACTATTCTGCCCATTAGCCTTTATTGTCTTGATCTGATATACTGTCGGTCAAGGGGCATAAGCCACAATAACACACAAATTTTCTTATTGACTGAATTTTTAAAATTTGTTAACAATTTGTTATATGATAATAATTTGTGCTGTAAACTTGGGAGAAGTATTTAAAAGAAATTCCCATCGCCTTTCTGTTTTACTTGCTAAAACACTCACTGCATTTCGAAAGCTTCATGGTTTGAGTGCAGTACAATCCAGTCCATTTACCAATGAGTTATTGAGGTAAATTTGTTATGGACTATTTCAGAAGAAAAGAAATGAACGACAGCAAAGAATAGAAGTAGTAAAAATAATTAAATAAGAAATACGTCCAGCCAATATTATGTGTCATAAAAGTGAATGAAGGAAGGATGGTGTGAGAAATGTCATCCAAAATACCTTTTTTTCATAAGTAGGATGGCTTTTGATAATTAGAGCAAATCGAAAACAAACGGCATATCGAATTTTCAGTGGTTTGAGAACTGGTACTGGAAGAAAGACACTATTGTATCAGATCCCAAAAAATATTTTATCTGGGAAATATTTATTTCTGGGTAGTAGAAAAGAATACTGATTTTGTCTCTGAGTAGAAAATAATATCCTTGGTGTATTTTACATATTTTGTACTCTTAATTAACTACCTTTTAATTAAATAAACATACACCATGAATAACAATATACTACACTTTAATTAAGGGGGTGCGGGACATATTAAAAGAAATTATTTATTGAGTTAAAATTGTGAATTTTTTTTGCGATTGTTAACCATATAATTTGTAAACAAATCCATACCATAAAACTTTTCATAAAGTTAAAAAAAAATTTTAAATTTCAAATTTCAGAAAAAAGTTGGGTAATTTAAAATCATTAATTCAAAATATTATTTGTCGAATTTTTTCGACAAAATTTTCTCATTTAATTAAACAAAAATTTATATTTTAATTTTGATTTAGAATTTTTTTGAAAATATTGATTTTAAAAAATTAAAATATTTAGCGTAAAAATTTTAAAAACAATGACATAACTTATTTTAAAAAAAATCTTAATTTCAAAAGTAAATATTTTTTCTAATTTGTTGAATCAAAATTAAAATAAAATAATTGAAAAAGACATGTTTAAAGTTTGAAGCTTTTATCTTTAACGGTTCTTGACTTATAACAATTTATAGACGAGAAATGGTGAAAAAAACCCATCATGTAGAAAAACGCATTTAAAGGTTGACAAAAGTTTAGTGTTGCAAAACGAAAAATTAATATGTCCTGTTCTAATTAAGATAGAAACATAATTTAAAAGTCATTGTAAGCGGAAAAGAACAGAAATTTTTTTAATGCAATAAATTTTTTTCGAAAATTTGAAAAATTTTGTATCCTGGAACCCCTTAAATAAACAGACATTCAAAAGCTTTTACTTTGAATATAAAACATTACAGAAGTCCTGGAACACATTTCTTATTTTATGATCAATAGTTCGCATACAAATTTTATTATCATGGAAATAATTTCTCTTATGAGTTTACCCAGTATTTACAATATATACAGCGATACTTCTCTATGGTAGCCAGTAATGGTTCCGAAAAAAGTGTCAGTTTTGAGGGGTGGCCGTAGAGAAGATGTTTCTTCCCTAACATTGTCTCTAGAAAGTCTTTAATTGATTCTGAACAAAATTGGTCCGTTTAGAGGGGTGGTCGTGGAATATGGGTGGACGGCTAGAGAAGTTTCACTGTACACCTAATTCTGTTTTTGCACGAACCTTTTTTACACGAATTTAATTTAACACGAATTCAAAAAAATATTTCATTCTCTTTTTACGCGAGCCATTTTGATTTAACAAGAGCGGTCCAATCCAATTCCTCATTTTTTTTCTGTGTGTGTGTGGGGGGGGGGGGGGGAGGGAGGGGGACTAAATTCTAAGAAAACAAAATTTTATTTGTGGCGCATTATTTTTGGCGATAGTGTATCCAGTTCTCTTTTGATTCAAGAATTCAGTCCGCAAAAACATTTTCTTCTTTTATTCTATCAAAATGGAGAAAATGAAAGAAAGTGATCCTGTTCGAAAATGCAGATTTAATAAAAGAAGATCTGGAACTGGCCAAAAAATTGGGTAATCATTTTGTCAAACCTGACCCTAATGAGGAACGCGCTGAGAAGTTTCAAAGTGAACTGAAGTCGTTGACAGCCTCTTACAGAGATTTATATAACAGCCTAACCAAAACACGAACATAATGGTTAATAACTGTATGCAGGCCCCGATTTCCGCATGGGTAAGTGGGGCACTTGCCCAGGGCCCCCAAAATTATGGGGCCCCCTAATTTAGTATAAAGTTGTACATAGTTTTGAGAATGTGTTTTTTGGTTAATATAGTAAACGGGTGCAGTGGCGGATACAGAAAAAAATCCTGGGTGGAGCACAGTGCACCCACTACAGTGAAAGCATGCTTACGTCCATAAGCTTTTCTGGTTTAATTTTTTTTTGGGGGGGGGAGGGGGGAGTTGTAATAACTCCAGACTGTGATTTATTTTGAATTTCAAAAGAAAATTTCATGAGATTATTTATTAACATTATAAAGTAAATTAATTAATTAACACTTCTTATTACTATTCATTATTTTCTTCAAATTTTTGACTTGTCGGTCGAAATTTTTTTTGAATTTCTGGTCCCCATTTAAGGTAGGTCTGGGTGAGTGTCCCACATGTTCATGTGGAAATCTGGTCCTGAGGAGGGGGGACATGCCCCCCTCTGGATCTGTCCTTGAAGGGGGCCCCCAAAGTCTGCTTTGCCCAGGGCCCCATTGTGTCAAAGTCGGGCCCTGACTGTATGTGTTCGTAAAACCGGTGAATCATCAGCACTAGTGGAGACTCGTGCTGACTTTGCTCAAGAGATCACGGAAAGGATTTCATTAATAGAGGAAGAAGATGATGTCCACAACATTTCTAGTGATAGCAGTGGTATTCCAGTCGTACGCAAACATATGCGCCGATTAC
Organism: Dolomedes plantarius; assembly: GCA_907164885.2. Classification (NCBI taxonomy): domain Eukaryota; kingdom Metazoa; phylum Arthropoda; class Arachnida; order Araneae; family Dolomedidae; genus Dolomedes; species Dolomedes plantarius. The sequence goes on from OU015500.1 coordinate 101,815,907, forward strand.
TGTCAGAAAGTGAAAATGAATAAAGTTTCTGTAAAACAGTTTCTTTTGTTTGTTTGTTCCTGACGAATTTTTTTCATTTTCATTACATATTATTACATGTGTATTTGTTGAAATAATATAAGATTAAAACGAATATGTTCATATGATTTTTAAAATTATTTTTACTGATTTTTTCTACCCGGAACCAATGTCTTTTTTTTACACGAATTTTTTTTACACGTATTCTTCAGGAACGTATCTATCGTGTAAAAACAGAATTAGGTGTATATACATTAATAATCCCTAGAATATTAATCCATGCGACAGTAATAGATATTGTCCACATATTATATGGGGAAATATTATATGAGCTTGAATGCAGGTACTTTATAATACTTTGAACCTTTAAAATCATGGGATGTCAAAGGGTGGCGGAAGCCAATATTCTTATCTTCGGATTGATGTAGAGGGAAAATCAAAACCAGTGTTGCCAATCTCTACGAAGCGCCTCCCCCTAGCACCATCTCGAAATCCCCCTGTTTTCCCCTAACACCAACTTGAGATCACCCTAGACCTTTCTAAAAGAAATTCTGGTTCCAAATAGGCATCCTGTTTGAGAGATAAAGTGAAATAAATAGAAAATACACATTTACATAATGAAATGGAGGTTTATTTACATTTGACATATGTATGGAACTTATAATCTAATAAAAAAACGCGTCTCGATTGTACAAAATATTAAAAAATGTTCCCCCCCCACAAAATGCCCCTAAAAAAATGGGGCCCCTAAATACACCCCTTTTCGTCTAACTTACCCCCAAATTTAGGGGGAAAACCCCCCAAGTTGGCCACACTAATCAAAACAACGGCTTTAAATAATCATCCAAGGCGTGACGACATAAAGACAAGGTACTTTATTTTCACACACACATAGACAGTTAATCAGAACAGCATCGCAATGCTATTCTTAGCTCGAAGCTAAAACAGACACAACCATCTTATTCGATTCCAAACTTAATTCTAGAGAAAGACAAAACATTACTGCGAGTTGCCATTCCATGAATACAAAACTATCAAAATTCTAAATACATTAAGATTACATTGATTGGGCTGACATCTAGAGGCGAAAGAATAAACTATAGGTAGTTTCAAACAAATGGTACGTTTTAAAATTTGTGGTGCATTGCAAATATTCTTGTTTTTCTCATCCACAATTGAAAAGGGGGTAACTGAAAGTCTTTGCATATTTTCCAAAACAAAGTATTAGTTTAGTTTTTAAAAAATTGTGACCAAAGGATAAAATTATGAAAAAGATTTTCCCTTATATGAGTTCAAGTTAGCTAAACTACAAACTTTTTACATCTGTGCCAACAGAGTGGCTACATCTCATGTATTCATCAGGTGTAGCATTCTTGAGAATCCACAATGAATCCAGAAAACGAAATTGGTGCATGACTACAGTGGGAATATACCAGTGTCTTTTGCTATCCTTATCAATGGGTATACATTTATTCTCACATGTAACAATGTTTTACTTAATTCAGCCGCACAAAAATTATGAATATTTGAATTTTCAAAAACATAATACATTCTATTTAATTGAGCACATCACAATTTAAAATTAATCCAACAAATTTCTCGAAACCGTTTAAATTGCCTCCATCTCGTTGTCTTTCGAATTCGATTTCTCGGGATCTAAAGTCGTTAGGTTTTATAGCCTAGAAAAAAAAAGAGGTGCTAGCCGAAAATGTTAGTCAAGCGTATGAAATATTTATTAAATTGCTTTAAATCGAGAAAAAAATTAAATTCAACAGCAATTTTATCGCAGAGCTTGCAATCATAGTTTTGCAGAAGAAAAATAATTTTCGAAATTTACAGCTTCGCGTGATATTAAGTGAATTTTTTTTGTAAACTTCTTTTCATTTGTGTTGCAGACTATAATACGAAATTAAAAAAAAATCTCGATATTTTTAGTAAGTAAAAGAAAATTATCTCACCATAGAGCTCTCACCAACGTCCTTTTTTGCAGTTTTGTCTGATTTTGTTTTTCTGTTGAAACTTCAAAATACTAATTGGATTGTAATATTGATTAAAAATGGGTATACTTGAAGTGGGAATACCTTTTCTTTTAAATTCAGTTTCGAAAGATGGCTTGTTATGTAGTTCTTTTAAAGCGTGATATTCAAGCTTGTTTATTTCATTCACTGATTACTTATAAGATGTTTTATGGTTTCTTCTTTTGAAAATAGATTTCTTTTTGCATATTTTCCCCTTCGTCAACTGCAGTATTATAAATTTTATTTTATAATACTTTCAGATAACGATATTTGATAAGTCTTGGGGCATTTCGAAAATGGCGGAAGAAAAATAAGAGGAGAAACAAAAGTTTTTTTAAGAAAAAAAGATTAAATCTTAGCATTTATTTTTGATAACTCATGCCCTTCTTTATAAGGCAAGAGCACTCAATATGAATTTTCTTTGTGATGTTATAAGGTACAAATACATATAAGATTACATTGCTTAACTTTATGAATAATTCTGGATAATAATGGATATATAATAATGGATTCTCAACTATATCCGTTAAAACCCCTTAACTTCTAAACAGTGACAGCTTAGGCCATAAAGTTGGTGTCTAGGTATAGTAAAAAGGCTATGCGCTTCTTGATGAGACAACTTAAACGCCATCTATAGGCAAATTTTGGAATGAGCGTTTTCATCTCGAAAACGGTACGAGATACGGGAAAATGTCAATTACAAAGTTGTTTAGCATCATCAATTTAGTAAGAAAAGACCCCTTGTGTACATTAATACCTAAAACAGAATGTAGAAAATGAACATTTGTTTGGTCACGATTTCGAAAACATGACAATGACATGACAATTTTTGAAATCGGGACCAAGCAAATATTTTTTTCTACATTCTGTTTTAAGTATTAATGTGCGCAAGGTGTCTTTTCTTACTAAATCGATGTTAAACAACTTTGTAATTGACCTTTTTCCCGTATCTCGTACCGTTTTTGAGATAAAAATGCTAATTCTAAAATTTGCCGATAGATGGCGTTGTAAGTTGTCTCATCGAGTAGCGCATAGCCATTTTACTATACCTAGACACCAACTTTATGTCCTAAGCTGTCACCCCGTTTAGAAGTTAAGGGTGTGTAACGGATATAGGTGGGAACCCTGAATACATCATATATCGTATTGAATTTTCGAAATATTATATTGCATATTCCATCACTTCACATGAATTGACCATTTTTATTTGAGATACTTATTTAAGTTTTTGTATTTTAAAATAATTTATTTCCGTAAGTTTTAAAATGCACTCTATAACAAAAAAAAAATCGACTCACTAAGAAGGAGTTGTCGGATTGTAATGAAATTTCGTATGCAAAGCCGTTTAGACCGAACATACAAGTGTTTAAAATTTGGTGTCCAACAAATGAATAGCGGGAGTTCAGGGCATCAGAACTGTGCATCCAGCAGGTGCAAATAAGGAGCGATTCTCGATAAGATGTTCAAAATTTCTGTTGCATTTCGACTTCGGATATCTTAAATTGACTGTAACAATGCCTCTCCGAATGGTTCGTCCTCATTACGAGCCTATTTCAGAGTTTGAAAGAGGTCTTATTATCGAATTGACAGTATCTGGCTGGGGAAATCGAAGAATCGCTCGACATCTGGGTAGAATCTATGCAACTATTAGATGCTGCTGGCAAGAGTGGTTCAACAATAGCAGTCGGGATGTCAGCTGTCGACCTAGGACCACAACAGAACGGAAAGACAGAGCGGTTTTCAGATCGGCTGCCATAGCACCTGATTCGTCGTTATCAACCATTCGACATGTTTCGACATGTGACCCGCACACTAGTGTCCCACATGACCATCGACAGACGACTGAGAGAACGGAATCTACTCTCGCACCGACCGTTACGCCGCTTACCCCTCAAGTCTGTACACCGTCCAGTTCGATTACAGTGGTGCTTAACTCGATCAGTTTGGAACTGCGCTGACTGGGGACGTATGATCTTTAGTAACGAGTAACATTTCTAACTGTGTAATGACGATCCCCGAAGACGTGTCTGGAGACGTCCAGGGCACACTTACATCACAGACAACATTTTGCGACCCGTTTTGTTGCCGTTCCTCTTGCGCCCCCTACCGGACTTACTTTTCAACAAGTTAATGCCCGGACGCATTCAACACGTATTGCTATGAATTTTCTTCAAGCTTGCCGAACACTTCCTTGGCCACTTAGGTCGCTTGATCTCTCACCCATAGAGCACATTTTGGACGCGATTGGAAAGCGATTGCAACTACCCCTGAATGCTGCAGATTTAGCCCGATAGTTAGAGGCAATTTGGTACGAAACCATCAGGAAAGTTTATCAGTTTATGCCACGCCGGGTGATATCTCGAATCCAGGGCAGATGAACCAACGTCGTATTGACATTCTCACTTTGTAACGATCAAACTTCGGAATAAATCATTCAATTGTTCTGAACTTTTAATCCTTTTTTCTATGTTCAAGTTCTACACATCCACCATTTTTTTTTTGCAATTGGACAACTCCTTCTTCGTAAGTCAATTTTTGTCATAAAGTGTATTTAAGGTTTTTGTGCTTTTTGTCAATATGCGCTTCAGACTTTAATTAGTGTTTATCCTCTCTCCGCCATCCACAACATTTAGTCTACTCACCTTAGCCACAAAGAAAAATTTACAAGTTCGATATAACTCTTCATTTCTCATATTTTCATTTTTACCTGCCAGCATAAAAACGCATTGCATAATTTGCTTATGTGGACATCGTGTGCTTTTGCTTCAAGATTTAAGAATGGAGAGGGGATATCGATATTTAATTTATCAAAAGTCACAGATCCGTTCAAATTCCGGTTAAACTAAAATGGAGTCGAAAATTTTCCTTATATTTAATTATCAGAGAAAAAAAATACACACAGGGGCATTAATAAGTACACGGAATTGACATACCTGTCTCCGTAGCCCTTGATACAAAACCAAATTCAGCATACACCCAGGATTCAAAGCTAGTGTTCAAGTGGACAGGAAATTGGACTGTTGTAAGACTGGCGTGGCAATAGATACACTGCTGGACACTGTAAAGGCAACACCCTGAAGGAAACATGCAAATAACATGAAATTTACAACATGCATTAGCGGAGGTGAGATATGCAAATGATTAGAATTTCAGCGCAGACGTACATCACGCGCGCCTGTGGCGCCACTTCAAATCGCTATTTAAGGCTTGGAGATTTCGACGATTTCAAGTTCGGCAATTGTGTATACTGTGTGCAACTGTGTATATTGTACTGTGTGCAATTGTGTATATTGTGTGCAACAGCCATATTTCAACAGGATAATGCGCGACCACACGTGGCACGCATTGTCCAACGGTTCTTCGTCAATCGCCAGATTGAATTGCTTCCCTGGCCGCCTCGCTCTCCGGATCTTTCGCCGATAGAAAACATGCGGTCCATGGTTGCTCTACGATTGACCCAGATTCCATCCCCAGCTGCCACAGCAGATCAACTTTGGCAACGTGTGGAAGCTGCTTTGTCTGCTGTACCCCAAGAACTCATCCAAAGTCTCTTTGAATCAATGCCGAGGCGTGTGGCAGCGGTGATCTCCAACAATGGCGGCTACTCTGGATACTGATTTTGGCAGGAACCACATTTCACAGAAGTCTATAAATTTAATCATTTGATACTTGGTCAACATGTTATCTATAAAATAAATTTTGTTGTGATATCTCTTGTCTTTCTTGGTGTTGCAATTTGGGTGGCCAGCAGTGTATTTTCACCTTAAGTTTGTATCCTTTTATAGAGAGAGCAAATTTTCCATGAACAACACGCATGCACGAGAATGCGAACGTATAAACGTGCAGCGCGGGAAATATATATATATTTTTTATGCTTATTGGATTAATGATAGAGGATGCGGTACAATGAACCTCCACGTTTCAAAGGGTAATAAAAAAAGGAACAATTTACAGAAAAAAGCTTTATAGTTTTGAAAAGCACTAGAGATTTAGTTTATTCCCATAAGGTTTTGAAAAGAACATCATACAGGTGGGGCCCGTTATTTGCGATGCACTGCCGAAGCCGTTATCTGAAGTTTTCCATCACTCGCTTGGTCATCTCTGGGGACATTGCGGCAGGTAATTTACGAACAGCGGACTCACGGACTCGTTACGCATTGACAAGTGTTCTAATGTTCCAAGGACAACCACTTAGTTTTCTTGGTTATGCAGATCCACTTGCAGTCACGTTCGAAACCCATCGCAGGATTGTTTTCGATAAGGAAAGGCATCGTTTGCATAGCTCGTCCTAAATGCCTTCTGTGCTGCGGTTATAGAATCGTCGTGTTGAATCGTTTGAATAGTTTAAGGGGACTCGGTACCCTTTGAAGAAATTTTTTTCCAAAAGTATGTTTATCTATAGTATACACATATTATTATAGGTAATACTTATACAAACTGATTTTAACAAGAAAAAAAATCATTTTGTGAGTAAAAATTGAGAAATTTAATTTTTTTCAAAAAAATTAAAGAATTTTAAAAATTATTTTTCTCCTTTAGTTTTCAAAATTCTAACATGATTTTTTTTGGAAGTGTATGACATTATGCTTTATAATTTTATGGATCGATTTTACAATTAATAAATTACTTCCTGAGAAAAAAAATGAAATATACAAATACAGGCAAAATCGCAGCAAAAAGCATGGTTTCCTCAACATTTTCATTTTTCATTTTTTTCTTTTCATTATATTGTAAAATCCATCCATAGTTTTATTAAGTACATTATATTGAAGCCACAAAAAAATATTGGAGTCATTTGACATATATTTGTAGATGTCACTTTGCTTTAAACACAGTAATACGTCAAAAAACAGCAAACTGAGAAAAATCAATTTAAAGATTTTAAGCACTGAAAACACTGTAAAAACCTCTTCCAGTTTTCTTAATATTAATGTTATTATGTTACTACTTATATATCTTGAAAATTATAGCCATTTTATTTGAATAGGTGAACATTTAGTTATAATTAGAGGCTTTCATTAAAAATTTATCCAAACAGAAATGACGAGAAAACTGGTGAAAAATGTGATCAACAATTTAAATATATTTCTTATAGTGTTTTTTATTGCAACAGGTATTCATATTACTTTTAAATGCATGAAATACTTATAAATATGTATTAGAAGACACTTATAATAAAAATTTATAGCATTAATTAAAAGTTTCGTTCAGAGTTTGAAAATTTAAGTTGCAATGTTTCACCATCAACAGAGTACGTAAATTTCACTCATAACACATGATAATTTTAAAAACATCCAGCTGAATATGTAAGGCCTTCTCTCTTTCTGGCTAGCTGTTCTCTTTTACGAATAGCTTTTTTAATTATTTTACGAGCAAGTTGGTACTTTGCATTCTAATGCCCGTATCACACTAAAGATTTAGCACAAGCTTTTAGCGCAACTGTTTCACTAAACCTGTTTTACCTGCAACTGTTGCACTAAAATACTGTGTGATAGAGTGTTTTTCTATGAATCTTTAACTGCAACTTTTCCCATTCTACATGGGAAAAGTTTCACGAAAAGCTTGTGTTGCACATAATTGTCCAATAGCAGGGCAGGTTTTTGGCTCACGTGACTCGCGATCGAGCAAGGAATAAAATATGGCCGCCAACACGGATCCGTGGACTAAAGAAGAAATTTTAAATTATTTCATCGACGAAGTTACAATTCGTGAAATCTGTGGAACCACAGTCATTACTATTAGAAGAAAAGGACGTTAAAGCGGTTGACTTGTAAAGAGATAGGGGAGATAATGAGTGAGAAATGGCCTCATTACCAATCTTCTTTTACTAGCGGTAAGTAAGATTTTGCATGTCTTTTATACATTTCTTATCCGTAACAACTTAATAATTATTTATAGTATTGCCACGTTTGATATAATTTCAAAATAATTCTATATAATTGTGGATCTTTCGGAACTTTTCGGATCATTGATATGGATTCATATCAATTGTCATTTTTATCGCCAAACTTCGCCAATGTTTGTCAACAGAAATAATCTTCGTGCATAGGATATTGCACTGAAACAAGTTACAATTTTTTTTTCTGTATTCGGAAAACAATCAATCAGAATTTTTAATCATGTAGTAATAACTTCTTATTTAACAAAGTTAATTGTATTGAAAGCCATTAATAGTCTACCCTACTTTATCATTATTGTTCAATATTGCAAGAGATATTTTTAATGCTAAGATTTTAAGTATTGTGGTTGCATTGATTTACTGTACTGACACTAGTATTTATGGTAAGCTAAATTTACGAACTTATGGATCACTTATGATAGTAAACATTCAGTTTACATGCAACTGAATAACAACAATAATAACACTTACATTTTTGTTTAAATTTTTGAACAAAAATAAATAAATTTCATTTTGTGTTTAAAGTTTTGTTAAAGAAATAAAACATTCTTAAAATTTGAGAGTTTTATAATTTGTGTTTTGAAAGAGAAAAATGTTTAACTTAAAATTTTGTTACGAATGCTTTAAAAAAAAAGAAAAAAAATATTTTATTTATAATTATATATATAAAATTAAGTACTATTTTATATTAGTTTATATATAATGTGTAATATGTATTGGTGTTTAAGTTGTATTAAATCTGTAAATATTTATCATCAGCAATAAGTTGACAATTTTTAAAATATTGGATATATATCAAAATATCGGATATTTTCGATATTTTGGAACCCTGATCACAGCTCTCATTTTTTAATTTATTATTACATTTCAATATTCCATTTTAATGTCTATTTTTTACAGGATACAGAAAGTGAATTTGGGGAATTTACCCAAGAATCGGTTACTGCAGTCAATGAAAATGCAGTAATGAATAGCCCCCAGACCAATAAAAGGAAAGTGATGGAAACTTCATTAATTCCCCCTAAATAAAAGGGGGGAAAGTGTGGATAAGCAAATATCCAGCACGTTGGAGCAAGTCAAGAAATTAATGGCATCTATAAATGAGGATAAAGACAATGTCGATGATGCCTTTTTTAATTATCTGAGATGTACATTTAAAAGTTTAAAAGATGTAAACTTAAAAGAAAAGGCAAGAGTTGAAATCCAAGGTGTTATCAATAAATATTGCATGGCAGACTTGAATAATAAATAATTTTTTAATAATAATAAATAATTTTTTAAATAAATTTTTTACTTCATGTTTCATTTCATTGATTTCATTGACCATAATTTAATTTTACAAATAGCTGGTATGTTGCATATAACTGGTATTTATAGGTATTTTGGCATTTGAAAAATATATAGCAGTAGCATACAGCCAAGATTCAAAAAATTATAATAACTGAGAAAAAGTAATAAGAAATTATTTTCCATTTATTTATTTATGATACTATTCCAAAATTTATTGATATATCTGAGAGTTAACCTTTTCGTAGATGTCCATTTTTTTAATATTGTGTTAGTATTTTATGTAATGTAATTATTCTAATATTTTGAATATGAGCTGTACTAAAATCTGAATGTAATTTATCTGAATTTTTTTTTATTTCACACTTTTTTGTGCTAAGAATGTTGCTAGAAACTAATCTTTCCATTTGTACCACAAAAGATCAGATCCATATGGGTAACCCAATTTATATGGGTACAGAAAAAAGAAATCAAATTATTTTGGTACTTGGCAAAGTTATGTTCTAACATAAAATAATAATGGTCGTTCTAACCCCTCTTTTGAGACTAAGTTTTCGTATGCTGTTTTCATAATTGAAACCAGTATAGTTATTATTTACAAGTTATACAGAACAAAAAAATTTTCAATCTTAACTTTGAACAAGGTACATTTATTAAAAATTAAATTCAATGTAAATTGCACATTTGCTCTTGCCATGGAACAGGTTCCACATTCTATTGAAGTCAGCCTTGCATTCAATGAAAATTGCCTTGCATACTAGTGGCAAGATTCCAGAAATGGTGTTTTGAGCAATGCGAAAGTGAAAACTTAATGATTGCCACGTTTCACCTGAAAAATAAAGATAAATACTGTCAGTAAAGAATCAGACACGGGTAATGCTTAAAAGAAAAACATTTTAGCAATTCTCTTTTAATGATCCATAGGTGTATTTTTTCATCTAAAGATCTGTCATAGTAATTTTGTTCAAAACAGAATAGTACAGAAAACATAAACAATAAAACATCAGTTTCTAATGTGCCTAACATGCCAAATCTAACATCTAATTACAGTAGGCTCTCTGTAATCGACACAGCTTGGGACCAATGCTAGTGTGGATTATAGGTCATTCTATTGTTTATGTTTTGAAAATTGTAAGTAAAACCAATCAACAGTTTTTTTTACAATTAATGACAAATTAAAATAACAGAAATATTATAATAAATATTGTACAATGATTTTATTTGAATTTATTTAAATATACAATTAATGATTTTTAAAAAAATGTCACAATATATATTTTTACATGCTAGCTATTGAATTGTCAATGATTGGCATTGAAACTTAACATCAAATTTCAATGTTTACATCTGTTATGATGTGTGGATTATAGGTGCTTGCGAATTAAAGAGAGTCTACTATATTATATTAATTAACTATCAAATATAATATTTTCAATTTTTGCACAGTAAGCACCCACATAATAAAATGTTTATTTTAATGCAAATACATTTGTCAATTTCATGATTATAGATTTTGTGTGACCAACTTGGTCACTTCTGGGGTAATTATCGATCAGCAACAAATTTGATTAAAATAGATTGCCATAATATATATTATATAAATCAAAGTATTAAAACCGAAATACACTAGAATATGTAAAAGTACATGTGTATGTTAGTATCGACCATATTTATACTACCTAAAATAATTAATCCTACTTATACTTTATTGTATGCGACTGTGTTTATATTCTACAGTCCTGCCCATCATATTCATTAAATCATGATAATGATAATCTTGTACTAGTCTTTAATATCAATATTAAGATTTTAAAAAAAAGCAATGTTTATAAAAAGTCTATATCTTTACCTGTAGCTAAATATCTGAGAGTGAGTGCCAAACGTTCACCAGGAGGAATACTGTGTCTCATTTGTGTATTTCTTTTTTGTATCAAAGGTAATACTTTTTCAAGCAAATACTCAAAAGATGCTGTATCCATCCTAATCCACCTTCTATAGCCTTCAGTATCCTAGTATTAAAAAAATAAGATATGTTTAATTTTTCATAATTGTATTTCATGTATAGAAAATTTCTAGGAGCAAGATATTACAGCAACCTTTTCAAACATTTCACTAAAACCAAACAGTTGGGGGAAAAAGAAATAATCCTCTTTTAGGGGACTTAAAGAAGGGTCAAATATTCTGCATAATAATTCTATAAATATTATTTCTATAATAATTTATTAATTCTAGCAAAATTTGAAAGAAAATATCTTACCTGAAGTGCCAGTTCCCTCATCAAATTCTCATAACATCCTAGTTTATTTCTTTTTTTTAACCATTCCCTTGTCCAAATTTTTCTTTCAGATTTTTTTCTTCTTGCAATTAATGCTGCTGTAAGGCAAATTATTTTAGCACATATCGTTTTTTTAGATGATATGCTCATAAAATTGGATGGAGCCATGATTTGAATAGGTTATGTCCGAGTGAGCAATCGATTCGTAATACATGCGCTAAGAAATTTGTATGCTATGCCTGAAGCCTAATGGTCGATAACAGGATTGGTACGGTAACCCGTCCACTTCGGTTTGCGAATCCGTTTGTCAAACTCCAGCAACCCTTCACAGACACTCCGCGAGGAGAAATGCTTGACGAAAAGCTTAAAGTTTCACCAAATTCTTCAGTGTGATACGGGTTTTACGCCTTTTCCGAAACAAAACTTTTCGTGAATCCAACATAATACCAAGTTTTTTCGTCGAATGACCAACATTCATTCCTAGTACATTTTGTACTCCTCTTATTGTTTGCATTGTACCCATATTGAACTCACAAACTGCTGTTGATACACATAATTTTACTCGTTGTCTATTAACAAATATTTCTTTAGGGCACTTTGCCCAAATCACACTGTGCAAACTCTCATTAGCATTTTGAGTTCCACAACGTACACATCTTTCCAAAAGTTCACTAGATGCAAGCCGTTGATATATGGGTAAAATTTTTGGAAGAAATGCTTCATTTATTGGGGTACCTAATCTTAATTTGTGACTCCCTGGGTTGTCACCTCTAGCCAATGCAGCCTGATAGAAACACCAGGAATTGACACCAACTGGACACTTGGAATGCTGAGGTTTTTTGTCAGTGGAAATGCTATGATACAGAGTAGCATATATTGCTCTTTTCATACCAGTATCATCACCTTTGTTTTGCAAGATGGCTCTTTGATAGTAAACAGTAAGTTTCTTTATTTTTGTTTCACTCAAACTGCCATGAGCTTTTCCACCTAAGGTAACACCCCGAGCACGCCATTCTTTCACAGTTGTCCGTAAAGCTGTTCCCAATCTCTTGCTGACATGATTTACGCATTCTTCCTTTTTTATTTTGACATCAGGACCATAAACATTTCTTTCCGATAAGTATTTAAAAGTTTTGCAATCACCATCAGACAACAATGTAGTGTATCGGAAGCCTAAAGAAACAGATCGTTTCCAAAGGATCAACGCAGCTTCCATTTCCATTGCTCCTGATGTTCCACTATGATTTCTGTCACAAGCACTTTTATGACCCTCATACCATATGTTGAATTCAGCACTAGATGTACCAAATTCTCTTTCAGCTACAGAACAGTGACGACATACTTTACTCATTACTTCGAAGTCTACGACATAACCCGTATGAATGTCAATTACACATCCTACTCCTATAAGTGATGTATGCCCCCGTGTTAACCACGTACCATCAAACGTGACACATATGTCCTTAATTTCATCAGAATTAGGGGAAATTGTTTCATATGTCCTTTTAATAACATCATGCACATTCTTTGAAACATTTTTCAGTGAAGCAGCATATGCAGAATCTAAACTTTTTACGCATTTGTTGAAAGTTCTAGATGAAAAAGGTTGGATATTCATGACCATGCAAAATTTTTCAATGGCTGAATATCCTTTTCCAGTCTCTAAAAAAGCTTGTGTTACTCTCAAATTTATGTCAGGTATAGTATTGCCATTTCTTTCACAAGATGAGTTAATAGAATTTACTTTCTTATCACAAGAATCACAAGTTAAATTCAGATTGTATGAGAATCCCAATTTTGTGCCTAGCTCAAGTTTTAATGTTTGCATTTCACAGGCTGGACACTTCAAGTTCAAAAATAACTTACTGATTTGAGCAAAGTTCACCATAATATAATCTTCAGAATTAGAGTCTTTAATAATATCATCAATAATAGATGTATTCTGGAGTCTGAGATTTGAATTTATCACATTTGTGGCACTGCTGGAACCTGGAATCTCATCTTTCGTTGAGCACCACCTTTTATTGTTCATACGAGATGAATGTGCTTTACGCTTTCGACTAACCATATTAATATAAATAATGCAATTATTAATATAAAAATCGTTAGAAAACTGAATAATCACTTATTGGTAAATATATAAGCAAGAAATTAAAGGAAATCAAGAAGATTTAGTCTTGAAAAAGACTTTTTAAAACAATAAATTAACCGAATCACAAGTTGAAAATAGCGTAGCACATGTAAACAACGATCTACTAAGAGTTAATTTCACAGTTAAACGCATGCTTTTTCTATTAAGCATTATATTTGTAATTCAGGGAGGAAATTTCAGAGTAAAAGGAATGTAAACACTGAAGTGAGCGTGGCATTTAAATGGCTGTTAAGATAATAAAATGTATTTTTGATACACTTACAATCGTCAGATCAACTTAAAACTTTGTACCAATATACTAGAGGTGTCAAAGTCTATTTTTAACAAAAAATTGAAAAATCGATATTTTCATCAATATAAGGGTAAAAGAACGCCTCGATAACGATCGCGTTGTATTGACAACTAGAAAATCCACCCGATCCGTGGGAGAAATGTGGGAGTCCATTCTGCCTCATCCTGTATTTGAAAAAAAGTCATCAAATATTAATTTTTATCCAGATTTGAACAATTTTCTAAAGTTAAAGCGACAGTAGTTCGTAATTGGTAATTGCTTGCTTTTGATATCAAAGGTAGGATAATCGCATCAAAGACTTTCATCTTACTCTTTTTGTCTTCGTAAATAGCATTCATACATAATTCATCTAAAACTAATGTCTCAAGAATACTTTTAGGCTTATTCATGTGTGGCAGTGGAAAACGAAATAAACTCATTGAAATGCAGTTAAAAGAAAATGGATAAAAGTGTTGAGATGCCAGCCATAACACTTAAAAAATGTTCAATTAATTTCCTTTGAGGTGACAAAAGAGGAAAATAATTCGCAATAACACGGTAAAAAGACTGTAGCACTTAAGAAAAATATATTTTTCGAAATTTGACTCAGAGTGATATTAAAAAATCTTTCGCTTCATTTGTTTAACTAATGGGATGCGGGAAATAAATGTAATTTTCTCGAGATGTTCAGAAATAAAAATGTATGGATGTTTTTTTTTATCATCCAATAACAGACTATTTTTTAGAAAATTATTTTCAGAACTGTATTGGATAGTTGTACTTTTAAAAGGCTCTTTTGCTAGCAAATATAAAATCCACCAACGCTGTTCTAGTGTTTTGTATGCTAGAATTTGTGTTTATACACGCTAACTAGTCCTATGATGCTTTTATCGATTTAAAAATATTACAATATATTTCTTTCAAAGTAAGCACTACTACTTCTTAATTGACTCGATAGCTCAGGGTGGAACTCGGCCTTTTGTAAAGGTCGCGTCATACGCCTTCTGGTGAGGAACGAGTGGAACCTAGAAGGAGGAGGAAAGAGAACGATTTGTTGACCAGGAAGCGAGCATTTAAGAAGCTCGTGTGTAATATTTTATATTCGTTATGAAATGCAAATAAAATGTAAAGTTAGTTAGTCAGCCTAGATCTATAAGGCCTGTTTTGCTTGCACATTGCTTCGTTGTATCAAGAAAGAGAGCGTGCGCGGAGATGAAAATGATTTCCAAACTTCATGCCAAGAGGGCCTAACCCTAATGCAGGGTGGCGTAGAAACAAGGAACCATCTTGACGGGGAAAGAAGGAAGAAATCATCTTTACTCCTTCTCAAGACCTTATTTCCCCCTGGGTGGCCCATCACTGGCCTTTTCCAACCCATTTTAAATTTCTAAACATTCAGTTCTTTTATTAGACAGCCAAAACATCTTCTTTAAAACATTACAGTCTGCCATGGCTAATCTTCGGAGTGGCCGTATTAAAAAATATGCGCTTGGATAACTCTATAAAGGTCTTTCCCACTTGTTCCCGTTCAGCTGTTCCTGCGAATCCTTCCCACATCGTGGACTGTTTAGGTGTCCCCGTCAGCATGCTTACAGAAGATCAGAATACTGCTGCCTCCCTTTAGCTCACATGACAAAGCGTCACGAACTAGCATTTTCTAGCATTGAACTAGCATGAATTAGCATGTCTAGCATTTTCTAGCATTGAACTAGCATGAACTATCATTTTCTAGTATTGAACTAGCATGTTTGGCATTTTCTAGCATTGAATTAGCATGTTTAGCATTTTCTAGCATTGAACTAGCATGAACTATAATTTTCTAGTATTGAACTAGCATGTCTAGCATTTTCTAGCATTGAACTAGCATGAATTAGCATGTCTAGCATTTTCTAGCATTGAACTAGCATGAATTAGCATGTCTAGCATTTTCTAGCATTGAACTAGCATGAACTATTATTTTCTAGTATTGAACTAGCATGTTTAGCATTTTCTAGCATTGAACTAGCATGTCTAGCATTTTCTAGCATTGAACTAGCATGAATTAGCATGTCTAGCATTTTCTAGCATTGAACTAGCATGAACTATCATTTTCTAGTATTGAACTAGCATGTTTAGCATTTTCTAGCATTGAACTAGTATGTTTAGAATTTTCTAGCATTGAACTAGCAGGAACTATAATTTTATAGTATTGAACTACCATCTCTAGCATTTTATAGCATTGAACTAGCATGATTTAGAATGTCTAGCATTTTCTAGCATTGAACTAGCATGAACGATCATTTTCTAGTATTGATCTAGCATGAACTACAATTTTCTAGTATTGAACTAGCATGAATTAGCCTGTATAGCATTTCCTAGCATTGAACCAGCATGAATTAGAATGTCTAGCATTTTCTAGTATTGAACTAGCATGAACTAGCATGTCTAGCATTTTCTAGTCCAAGGGGCTTAGCAACAACAACAACTTTAAGAGCTTTTATTCTTATAATTTTAATATACTTAAAGGCGTGACGAAATAAGTACTAGACGTGTTCTAACTTGCATGGTGTATTTGTAAATTACTGACTCCGTAGTCTGTATCGTCGAGTCTTGTAAAAACGCAATGGAGAGGTGAAATTGAGACTTATAACTGCTTTTAAAAACTCTGGAGATGCATTTTCATACTCTCTTCTGAAGCATATTTTTATTATTTTACTCCTACTGCTCTGTGGCATTAAAAAAATCCTGAACGATTTAGAGTTGTAGTCTAGCTTGTCTGCGATTATATATACACAGTCATATACATATGGATAATCACCAGAATATCTGACAACCAAAAATTCATTCAGTTCAAAGAGCAAGGGCTCACAAATTAGTTTCTTTTGGCAGATGGAAAGTACAACCCGTCTAAAATATGAGGCAGAATGGACTTCCATATTTCTGAAGGGCACTAGTAGAGGAGTGGGGGGGGGGGTAGGGAAGCGCGGGAGGTATGAACAGTTAGGTCAGATATTCGTCAGTAGACACCATGAGTTGGTCCGCTGAACAACGTGCTTTCGTTATCGAGGTGTTCTTTAAAAACAAAGATTCAGTAACCGCGACAGAGAGGGCATTTAGGGCGCGCTTCGGGCTCTATGCAAGTGATACCGTTCCTGATCGGAAAATAGTCCTGAGATGTGTTTAAAACGTGAGAGAGAGTGGGATCTGCATTTCGAAGGAAACCAAGTGGTCGTTCTCTGAACATTAGAACACCTGAAAATGTGCAACGAGTCCACGAGTCCGCTATTCGTGTGGAAGTTGTCGCAATTTCCCCGGGAATGACCAACAGATTGATAGAAAACTTTAGAGGACGGCTTCGGCAGTGCATTGCAAATAGCGGGCGCCTCCTGAGTGGTGTCATTTTCAAATCTTAGGGGATAAAACTAGACTGATAGTACTTTTTGAAAATATAAAGCCTTTTTCTGGGAACTCCTATTCTGCCACAACCTGTGTAACTAAAGCCCAACCCAATAATTTTATCTATATAATCAAACATTCTCTTATTTTATTAATAAAATCATTTCGGGTTGGATCACGTTATTTTCATTTAAACTTACCGTAATTTCGGGGTAACTACTGCTACGAATTGCAGCCGCTCGCAACTCAACTCTCAGTGCTCGATTTCTATGGCCCTTATCTCTGCAGCACAACTGTAGTATATCTTTCAAGCTGCGCTTTCTTACTCTGATACATTGAGTGTACATGAGAAAAAACCTCTAGAGTTTTTCAGATGAGCGGAAGTAAATAGAAGGATTTTAAAAATGTGACATGTACGATACAAAGGAAGAAATAAACAAAATTAATTGGTTAGATACTAAAAATTAGGCATTACCCTACACTCTTATCTTTAACAAGAAGGTAAAATGATATGCAATCTCAATCGATTGTTATATTGTTTCAAAAGATTAAAACCAATTTTTAAAACGCTCATCCAGTCCCTTTAAGAATATCGCCACAAATTAGATTAACTTATTTTTATTACAGTATACTTCACTACGTCTTTTTTAGCCGCTTACATCCCATAATTTTGAAGACCTTTTTTGGTTCCCAAAACTGTAATTCTGTGTGATAGAATACATGCCAGTTTTGCAAAATATCAATTATGCAGTTCATCTGAGCTTCTAGGATTACAAATATATGTTGCAAAGCCCATACAATTTGTCGACCTTTACATTTTGACATTTTCAATCACCTTTGTTTCATTCGTATGAACGTTGATATAAATTCACTGAAGAATTTGCTTGTCATTCATAGTTTTTTTTTCAAGTATGTCAAACGAGTGAAAGATTTTCAAACTAAAAAAAATAAGTTATGACCAATTGACATAAAAATACCCAAGGGTAGAATTCAATTTGGGAAGTTATGTCACTCCCTTTGGGAACGTTATAAGTTGGATTTACAAATCCTGCTCAGTTTTTTAACTTATTCTAGATTAAAGTTCAGAAAGTATCTTCGCTCCAAGATGTACGAAATATTCATTTAATGACACCTTATTTCAGATAGAAGGTGAGTTATGTATAATTTTGGAATGAATATTGTGACCTTTCTCACTCCGTTTCGTGTAAAATATAAACCCTCTGACCTTCTTCATATGCATTATGTTATAGGAATTTTCTTTTACTGCTCTCTGTGTACATAAAATAATGAAACCTAGTGGACTGTGGATATTGTTTTCAAGACATTTTTTCGAAAACCTCAAAAAACTTGAAGCTTAAAGATTTTAGGTTACACTGTGGAAATTTTAAAAAATGTTATTAATATTGTTCTAGTATTTAACAACATATTTGATAAACGTATTAAAATTTCTAAAAAGTTTAAAGAATGTTTAACTAACAATAGGGGAAATTAAGGTGTCTAATAAGTTTGGAGGGAAATTAGCAAATTTTTCCAATGCTAGTGAGTCTCGCCTCTGTATCATCTGCTTTCTAAACAGGTATGTCGACCACTGAACTGTCGGGCAATACCTTGGACCAATAGGAAAATTGGGCCATCTACGTTACATGAGCCACGCCCTCCAACGTAGGCAATATCTTGTTCTCCTTTAAAGAAACTTATAATGTCTCAGTACCAGACTCTCAAACTGGTATTAGCATTATTTCAGATAAGACTGTCTAGCGATTGGTCACGACTGTATTCTCACAAGACAGGCTAAAGTGTTTTTTTTTTAATGCGGCAGGCATTTGTCTCTGACGGTAGGTACTTCTTGACTTTGTCCCATTCACATCTGCGAAATTTCGCTGTCTACTTTATTATGGGAGCACCATATGGGTGAGCCAGCCTTGCTCCCTATGAGGGGGATGACACAGGAACGACAAAGCCTTATTCGGGATTTGAACCCAAGTCCACTGCATGGCAGATCAGAACGCTAACCACTATACTATGGGGACGACAGACTGGCTAAGGCAGTTTCGCGTAGATTTTAGTTAGACATACATATTAACTGCCTGCTTAGTAATCTCTCTGAAATCAAGGATGAGGCATCCTTCTTCCTATGTTTTTTATTTAAATATCAAATAGCAAGTAATAAACGAAAACAATAAGATAAAAAATACAAAAAGAAAACAAACAACAACAAGATAGAAAGTAAAACAAAGAAGGAAACAGGACATATACCTGTAAATTGCTCAATGCTCTTGTTTCCTAATATCGGCTACAGAGATTCCGAGCAGACATTGTCTCTCAGGTTTGGAGGTAGCAAATGCCCATAACTTGTCGCACCTCTGCTAGAAGAGTAAAAAATATAAACAATTCAAATAAACAAAAGTTAAAATTCAAGCATAGACTGCTAAATCACTTTAACATAAAACATATCCTGCAAAGAAAACATAAAACATTTTCAATAGAGGATAGCGCAGAAGCTTCATAGCCCCATAATGAAAAAAATACAAATAAATAATCCAACAGTGATAGATAAAAATAATACGAATATAGACAAAAAACAAACAGAAATCAAACACTCTGAGCATCCACGCACCAACGACAAGATTCTGTATAAGTGCCGGAACTGAACCATAAAACAACATAGAGGTAACCGACAGGTCTCGTCATCAGGGAGCCTAACCATATCAGTTACCTCAAGGGGAACTTTCTGAATAGGATGCAGGTAAGTCCAAAAGACATCCCAAGGCCCCGAGTCCCCTAAGGAAGCAATTAGTCAAAAGAAAATGAAAAGACAAACACAACTTACAGTATGGGCTCAACGCACCGTACATGCAAGCACACAAATAATCCTAATGCAAAGTAAAAGATGCATACACCCCCTAATTCCGTAAGTGACAGTTATGGCGAGTGTTACATCTCAAAATAGCCATATTTTCAGGAAGAGCTAAAGAAGATACATGTCGAAATTTCATTTCTTGTTTTATGAATGCCTATGATCATTTTGGGAAACTTATTGCTCGAATCACTTCAGAATGCAAAACTATATATTATTAAAGTTGTTTTCAATTTTTAGAGCATGATTTTGAATTTTAATTACAAGATATAACCCTTTTCTAGTAACCTCTGTCAACATGGACTGAAATGCTTGAGGAAATACTGTCATATCTCTAGGCTAATGTATCTAACTTTTCACAATACAAAGAAAAAACCTTGATAACATGTGTAGCAAGTTAGAAAAAAATAAAAATTTATTTTCCAAATAAAAACATTTATTTTCAAAATAAAATTTAATGAACGTTTTTATTACAGGAACATTTTATCACAACAACATTAGGCACCGAGAAAAATCTTATTTTCAATCTTCGAGCATGAGTAAGTTCTGGAAAAGGGTAATAAGCGCCTGTGTTGTCTAATAAGAGACTGTGTTGGTACTAGGCTTATACAGAGACTGTTCACACATTTTTTAGACGATGTATATTGTATTCACAAAACTAAATTACATAAAATTCTCGTGTTTTAAATGTTCTATTTGACATCCCTTATTCTGAACTATCTTTCGACACCGCAATTTCCAGGATAATAATGCCTTTTGAAGTGTCAGAAGAGGTATTCTATCCCATTCCTCCTGAACAGCTTTCCAGAGTCCTATAAGGGTTTTGGGACGACGTTTGGATAATGCAGATTTTAAAAGTCCGAAAGCACAAAAATCCATAGGTGATACATCGGGAGATTTAGTAGGGGTATCAGTGAAGGGTATGGTCTTAATACCAGTTTTTTGTTCCATTTCTTTTAGGAAATTTTCAGTGGATTTTGATGTGTGACTGCTAGCTTTGTCCTGATGGAGTCTCACAGATTGATGGCACTGTGGGTAAAGCGATGGTATTTCATTCAGAAAAATTAGCGATAAAATATGTTCCTGATAGTATTTGGAGTTAATCTTGACATTTTTTCCACTCTCTTTATTTTTAACTTGCCATTATAAGAAAAACCAGCAACAATCATGAATCCCTTAGAAAAACTTTCTTTCGATTCTTTGAACCATGTACTTAAATTTTTTTCTCCCCTTTTATGATAATAAATGGCTCTTTTTTTGTTGCAATCATTTAAATACACCCATGATTCATCTATTGTGACAATTGTTTTCCATTTTTCTGTGGATAAGTGTTTCTCATATAGAATTCTGCAGCGTGTCCTGCGTTCAGCGATATGATTTGGAAGAAGACGATGCACATTGCGTTTTTTCGCTTTCTTAAGATTTAAATCAACGTTTATCATTTTGTTTACAGTGGACACAGAACATTTTAATGATTTTGCAACTGTCCTTTGACTAGGGGGATTTTCTTTTATCATTAAAAAACGTACCTTTGCAATAGTCGAAGGTGTCCGTTTTTTCCTTGGATACTTGTTTGGAATTTTTGTCCCACTTCAGGCTCCAATTTGAAGCTTTTTCCTTTCTTGTTGACGACATTACCTATCGACGCTTTAGATATCACAAAACCATGACTCTCACATCGTTTTTGGATAACGGAGTATGCATATTTCTCTTCGGAAAGAGCATAAATGTAGCCTTCGAACCACTGCTTTGTTAAAAACGCCATTTTGAATAAAAACAAAACTTTCTTTCCGCAGACGATAATTTTGACTTTTAAAAACATAGTACAATAGCAATTATTTCTTTTGCAGCAAACGATTTTTTATTACCTCTTACCAAAATCGTCTAAAAAATGTGCGAACAACCTCTGTAATATTATCCGATAATTAGGAACACTTCTTATAGCGCATTGTGGTGCAATTATCTCAAAATCGAAAATTTCAGAGATATAACACTCTTCTAGCAGAGGTGCGTTGTGGTTTATCACAAACAGTGAAGAAAGGACTTTGCAGAATTTTCAAGCGGCTCACATGTTTAGCTAAGCAGTCATGACCAGTTATAAGCTGGATCATAGTTGCAGAATCGTTGTTTAGAAAATCTAGAAGGAATGCACTATTAACAAACCATAATTTATCAGAATTTGCACCTATTAATTATTGATTAAACAGGTCCTCCAACTTCTTCTGGATAAATATCCTTTTAGAATTATAAGCGATCGGCCTACCGGGTTCTGCATAACTGTAGCACCTCTCTTTTCCGGGAGTTCATTTCCTGGGAATCAGCACTGTGCTAGAATTCACTTAAAACGACGTTGATGGTTTAAGACAGTACTAGCTGAAAACCTGCACTTCGCTACGGAATACATTCAAATTAAATACAACGGTCATGTATGCAATTAATGCCAAATATATATATATATATATATATATATAATAATAATACGACGATAAATGTATACAATTGATGTAAAAAAAAATGCATTTATAAAAAATCGTAAGGGTTATTTTTATAGACAAAATAATGTAGAAGAAAATATTCAAATTAACCATTTCCTTACTGGGTGGGATACCATGTATCCCAAAAATACAGGCCCAAGAACGAATGAATATATATATATATATATATATATATGTGTGTGTGTATATATATATAATATATATATATATATATATATATATAGATAGATAGATAAATAGATAGATATATTCATTCCTTCTTGGGCTTGTATTCCTGGGATACATGGTATCCCACCCCGTAAGGAAAAGGTTAAATGTAATAGGACAAACTAAAGAATATAGTACAGTTTGAGGAACATAATATCTTTTATTGTATTTTAATATTTTTTTGGATAATGTCCAATCGTCTGCCGCATTAGCAAGAAAAAATATTTTTTTGTCTATTTAGTTGTTATGCACGTGACGATAAATTTATTTAAAGTACCAGAAAAGAAATCACGTGATCAGCATTTAATAAATTAAATTCTAAAAATTAATCTTGGAAAATTCACCAAAAATCAGAAAATGGAGGTAAAGATTCGAAAAAGATTTTATTTTGAAGGAGTTTTTATGATCTTTCTCCTGATATAAATTTCATACCCCTCGAATTATTATTTTAAATGCAAGCTTAAAAAAAATTACAAAAACAGCTTAAAAATTTAATTTAAAAAAATCTAAGAAGAATTTTTCAAAAATCTTTCTTAGTACACCTCTGCACTATAAGAAGAATCGCCATGCAAAATTTCAGCCCTCTAGGTCCAGCGGTTTGGTCTGTGCGTTGTATGTCAGTCAGTGAGTCAGTCACTTACGGAACTGTTATATATATATACTAGCTGAAAACCCGCGCTTCGCTACGGAGTACATTGAAATTAAATACAACGGTCAATGTATGCAATTAATTCCAAAAAAAAAAATATATATATATTTATAATAAATACGACGATCAATGTATACAATTGATGTAAAAAAAACATATTTTAAAAAAAAATTGTAAGGGATATTTTTATAGACAAAATAAAGTCCAATCGTCTGCCGCATTAGCAAGAAAAAAATATTTTTTGTCTATTTTTTTTTTTTTGCACGTGACGATAAATTTATTTAAAGTACCAGAAAAAGAAATCACGTGATCAGCATTTAATAAATTAAATTCTGAAAGTTAATCTTTAAAAATTCACCAAAAATCAGGAAATGGAGGTAAAAATTCGAAAAAAATTTCATTTTGAAGGAATTTTTATGATCTTTCTTGTGATATAAATTTTATAACCCTCAATGTATTATTTTAAATGCAAACGTAAAAAAGGTTTAAAAAACAGCGTAAAAATTTAATTAAAAAAAATCTAAGAAGAATTTTTCAAAAATCTGTCTTAGTGCACCCCTACACTATTAGAAGAATCACCATGCAAAATTTCAGCCTTTTAGGTCCAGCGGTTTGGTTTGTGCGTTGTATGTCAGTCAGTCAGTGAATGAATGAATGAATGAGTCAGTTACGGAACTCTTTTATATATAGAGATGAATAAGAGAGAGACACTCGAGAATTCCATCTTCCATTGTTCCTCTCGAATAAACTATGAATGACAAGCAAAATCTTGAATTAAAAAATGTTAACTTTCTTATGAATAAAACAAAGGTGATAAAAAATTTTCAAAACGTAAAGGATCGACACATTGCAAGGGCTTTATAATATACTACCTGAATACCCGTGCTTCGCTACGGAGTACATTCAAATTAAATACAACCGTCAATGTATGCAATTAATGCAAAAAAAAAACCCCAAAAATATATGTTTATAAAAAAATCACAACGTATATTTTTATAGACAATATAATGTAGAAGAAAATATTCAAATTAAATAAAACGGTCAATGTATGCAATTAATTTGTATGTCTAATATCCACAAACCATACTAATTTGAATCAAATTCTTAAGAAACTTTCATCTCAATTAGTCAAGAAGTTAAATTTTATCTTTTACTGTATTTCTGTACTTTTTTTCTCAATTTATTTCGTTGTTATGCACGTGACGCAAAATTAATTTAAAGTATCACAAAAAGAAAAGAAACCACGTGATCAGCATTTTATAAGTTAAATTCTAAAAATTAATCTTTAAAAATTCACCAAAAATCAGAAAATGGAGGTGAAGATTCGAAAGAGATTTCATTTTAAAGGCATTTTTATGATCTTTCTTGCGATGTAAATTTTATAAACCTCAAATTATTATTTTAAATGCAAACTTAAAAAAGGTTACAAAAACAGCTTAAAAATTTAATTTAAAAAAATGTAAGAATTTTTCAAAAATCTTTCTTAGTGCACCCCTACACTATTAGAAGAATCGCCATGCAAAATTTCAGCCCTCTATGTCCAGCGGTTTGGTCTGTGCGTTGTATGTCAGTCAGTGAGTCAGTTACGGAACAGTTTTATATATATAGACTAACTGAAATCCCGTACTTTGCTACGATGTACATTCAAATGTCCAGCGGTTTGGTGTGTGCGTTATCTGTCAGTCAGTCAGTTAAGGAACTATTTTTTATACTATATAGATTTTTGTAATTCTAGAATAGCCAGATAAATTGCATAATTGATATTTTACTAGTTTGGAACATATTTTGTCACAAATAACTACAATTTTGGTCACCAAAATGGTTCTCAAAACAAAATGGTTCTCAAAACTGTGGGGAAATAAACGTCTATAAAACACGTTGTGAATCTGCAATAAAAATAATTACTCACTCGGATAAAATATTCTTAAGTTGTTTGCTTTGAACAAATTTTGTTGAAAGTAACCCAACCGACTATTTATTCCAAATGCCCAAAACGTGGGTACACTTTTTACCGACAATTGAATACTTTAATTGCAGAAGATTTTTTTTTGTCTTACAAAAGTGCATTCCTCTTTTAAAACTAACAGCTTACTCAAACACCACTCGAATAAAATAACTTTAGAATGAGATAAATAAAATGCAAATAAATAAATAGATAAAAATATTTATTATGAGATGAAATGTTAGAAATATATTAAAAGCAAAAATAATTTCATTAATTTTTGAAAAACTACTTTATTCTCCTCTCCAAGCACATTTGGATCAATAATTAAGAAAAAATTCAACAAATCCCAGTTCTTGAGAAATCGTGTTTCTTCATTATTCCCTTTCATAATGAGACATCGAGAGATACTTAAAGGATTAGAAACACCCCGCGGTAATCATTATAAAGCATTTTCAAATTGAATTTATAACTGCGTTACATCGCTCCTTTTTCTTACTTTTCTAACGTCGTTTACTTTTCTAACGAGAACAAATTCGGATTAATAATTGTTTTAAAAGTGCAGCAAAGAGAAAATATGAATAAAACAGTATTTAAACTTTACCGTCAACGATCATTAATTTTAATCAAAAACAAAGACTTCCAGCGTGTTGTTATAAATTATTTGAGTGTTCATTTGTTGTCTTTTTCATTTTTTTTTTGTTTCCAGGAGTGTATATTAATTGTAAGCATTTTATCATTCATGCGTAAGGATTAAATGAAATAAGTTTTTCCCCCGCCTGATTGTAATTTTTATATCCTGTTGTTTCGCATGAGTCAAATTACTCTAAGTAATTTGTCTCGTGTTTCATTGCATCGTGATTAAAATTAGTGAAGAATTTTTGTCGCACATTTTTCAAAAAACTGTTTTCTTTTACATATTTATGTAGGCATCTTGCTATTATTAATTGCAATTATACTGCGTCTGTATAAGGTTCTGTCATCATATTTTATAGATAAATTGACCTGAATTTCTCTGAAGAAAAACATGTACAAAATAAAGCATTTATTAACGCCAGTCGCTTGTAAGTATGTTAAGCAGAACCTGCGTGTTACGGTATCATTATGTAAACCAGGGGTTCTCAACCTTTCAGGCTCTACGCCCCCCCCCCCTTTGAACACTGATGGGAGGTTACGCCTCCCCACCACCACCACCATATGTGGTCAATACAAGTATAGTACAATCGGAATTTGAAACTGAAGTTGGTTATTAAATGAAAATATAGAATAGATAATTTCATACACAAAATTTATTACTACTCATATCTTAATTTGGAACATATTATTATTAGAACATATGAAATCAAAGAATTAAATACAGATCAAATATATTTGAGGTAATCAAGGATCTAGGTGAGGTTGGCATGTAATACCAGTCACTTTCACAACATTAATGAGGGGGCTGGCACTATTTGTCCTTGACAAGTTTTTGAATATTAGGTTGTAACTGTGACAAAGAACACCTCAGGTCACTTTCAACATCCAGACGTACGAAAATTATCGTATTTTTACAATTACGAGAACTATTGTGTATGACAATTATTGTGTTCGTGTTCGTATGTCGAAAATACGTTATGGTTACATTGTGACCGCAAAATTGAGTACAATAAATGACAGTTAGTTTTACTTTTTATTTTACTTTCTTTTTAACTCACGCCTCCCTTGAAATTCTTCTACGCCCCCCAGGTTGAGAACCACTGATGTAAACCATTTGGATAATGCCGAGAAAAGTATAACGAAACCGGTAAATAAGTACAATCGATTATTGCAGAGTTTGATGGTAAAGTATAGACATTAGTTACAACTCTTAAAAGCTGTACTAAGTGGGCTAATATGATGACTGGAAGGAGGGAAAAGAAAGGTTCGTTTTGAGGTTCAAAATGTTTTCTGAACGAGATCTGGAAGGTTTAATGATGAATTAAGGATTCACTTTGTACACTTCTAGATCATACCCTAGAAATATATGAATTGATTGAATACAATTGTGTCTATAACATAGTTTAAACTTACTACTATTGGTAAAAAGATTTGAATGACTTAATGGAGGGACAGCAAAATTACCAGGTCCTTCTTGACCACAAACAAAATTTTCCTCAAATGTTTCAAATTGTAAGAGCAAATGTTTAGTCAAACAAATTTTTAAAGACTACTATTAACAAGGAAGAATTTTTATCCTGCATAGCAACTGGAGTCAGAGATCGAGTTTTCACGTCAGACTCTCTTTCAGCATAGATTTCGGAAGTAGTTGATGTACAAAACACATGTTCTTCATTTATAAATTTCAGGCACTTTTCAAAACTGCCTAAAAAAACTCTGGATATATGTCTCTCTGGATGTAAAAAATTGAGATGGGAAGCCTAGGCATCTGAGTTTTTAAAAGTTCCAAATTGGGTTACTAACTTGCTCTCTCTTACAGAGCCAATGAATCAATACGACTACTAACCTATTTATTTTCTGGAAGACAAGAATACGGACCAACGTTTTTATAAAAGTACTTTTTGTTTAATTATACACTCTCCGAACAATTAGGACTTGAGCAAACTATATGAATTCCTATTTTTCTATAAAATTTGCCAAGCATGGGCGTAAATGTTGAGTGATATATAAGTTTTTTGTACTCTGTGGCATATTGAAATGACACTTATTATTCGGTATTCGTATCATTTGTATATAAATTGACGAAAAAGCTGGAAATAATCTGACCTCTTTAAAATTTGTACATTTCATACTTTTGAAGTGTTTTGGGTCAGTATGAAATTTCATGTTGACGAAGCAAAAATTATAAAATTTAAAGTCGTTCAGTGGCTGAAAGATCCTTTTCACTGCCTTCTGTAGTTTTGTCTCAGAGCAAGTTTTTCTTTTGGGCATTTTCTTGGTTTTCCTGGAATATGGCCTGAAATGAGACACATTTTCTCTATTTCAGCATCTTTATGATTTTTTTTAGAAGTCGAAAAGTCGTCGTCTGTTTGGAATGCAAATATTACATCTCTCATTGTCTTCAGATTCTCATTTGTATTGTAATACTGTGGCTTGACACTGAAATATTTTGTTTTTCCCACCTAGCAGTCGACAGAGGATCATAACTTTGTCATAGGGACATGACAGTAGTGTCACGGCCAGGGGCAGGAGCAATGAAAAATACAGGACAAAGTAAAATAATTGTTAAATGCAAGAAAGAAACATGGCAAATGACGGGCAATAAAAGAGAAGGGAAGAAAGCCAGCAATATACCGAAACGAAATTTAGAGATTGTGTCTGTAGCAAGAAATAGAAGATAAAAGTTGAAGGGAATGAGTTGCACGAAGAGAAGAAAAGAAAATTTATGATGGCTATAAAACAGGCCACCTGCTTGAAGCCGAAGCATGGGAAAAAAGTTAAATTTGTGGGAGAATTTATAAATCCCGCCCTCGATGCGCATTGGTAAAAAGGGGATTGAGAAGAGGCAGCCACGGACGAATGGCGATGGCATGGTAATTATATGACCAATGGAAATTATAAGAGGCGGAGACATTAATAAGAAAATAATATGAAATGAGAAATAGTGTGAAGGCAGAGATAACCTAAGAAGTGAGAGTTAGTCAGAAGTTTGTTGAGATATAGAAGTGTTGTCAAGGCTCATATACCTATGAGGAGTGTGAGTTAGGAGATAGAAGTTGCCGAGGGCCCAGTATCCCGTGCCGAGGGTCTGCAAGGAGTGATGGAGTTAGAGAACCGATGATGACAGTGCCCAAGTGTCCCGTGTAGAGTGCCTGCCATGAATGACGGAGCCGTATTCCAGACAAGAAAGTGCCCTAGTTCTGTGCGATGATAAATACGACGAAGTTCATCATTACGAGTGACAGCTGCCCATGGTGATTCAACAGTCATCTTCCGAGGTACCGACTTTGAGTTTCCTTTTTATATTGCTATCATTGCTTCTCAGTGTGTAGCCATAATAATTAATATAGAGCGCGATGAGTATAGTGTTTGAATATAAGATGTTAATGAATTGACCGATAATTCGTACAAACAAGTTAATACGATGTTATGCTTATCTATATGAATTAATTTAGTAGTAATGAAGTTAAGAGTAATATGTGTAGATGCAGTACGAAAGATTGTTATAATAATTGAATGAGTTAAATATATGTGTCGCAGGAATGAAGTTGAGAGTAATATGTGTAGATGAAGTACGAAATATTGTTATAATAATTGAATGAGTCAAATATAGGTGTCGTAAAGAATTAATTTAGTAGGAATGAAGTTGTGAATAATGTGTAAATGCCGGAGGAAATATTTAGTAACTTGTAGCGTATTATTTATGTGTTAATAATCAATAAATTAATTTGTCAATATAAACCAGAGTTGTTTCCATTATTTGAGAATCACAATCAATCAATGTACTAACCACAATCTTTAAGCAATGAATTTAAAATCATAATCATCATTAATAATAATATATATAATAACTCCCAATCTTTAATTAATTAATTTTATAACTTTCACTGTTACAAACTTCACCACCTTTCCACTCAGGTACTAGAGCATATCATTACATATATCCTGTAGAGTTTCAGTTGATTTACATATAATTTATAAATTGTCCTCTATATCATTTTCCATTAGTTCTTGTTCATTATTTCTGCATTTTTGTTAAGATAATTGTCACCAACTTCCCATTTTCAAAAATGCTTCGTGGCATTGAATTCAAAAGCAGAGTTTAATTTCGTAAAATATTTAAACTAAATTTACCATTATCGGTAATTTCTGCTTGAAAACGTTTTTATCATCCTCTTTTCCACATTCTTTCAATTCTCGTTCGAAAACCACGGAAGACCGTTATAGACTGCACGTTAGAGATTTCATTATTCTTATCTTAAAAAGTACTGCATTCTTTCAAGGACTTCCCAAGTTCTGTAATCTTCATACAAGGAATTTTTTGAGGATTTGGCATTCTTTGAGGATTTTCCATTTCCTGAAATTTTGCAGCAAAAATTATTGCAAGTATAAATATACGAATTCTGTCACTTTCATTCATTATATTCATTAAGAGATTTTTCATATTCTCCTGCAAAAACCATTGCGTTCTTCAAAGATTTTTTAGACTGTCATTTTCATCCAAGAAGTTCTCTTATTTTTGAAAGTCCCGTATCTCCCGTTAAGAATTCTTTTAACTAATTTAATTCTCTTTCGTAACGCTCTTCAAGAAGAGTAAAAATGCATTTACTTTACAAAATGAGTAGAAGAAAAGTCCCCACAAAGAAACAAATGCAAACAATATTTGCAAAACCAATTATTCCTTCCGTTTCTATTCCATTTCGAGACAAAAATTTAAAGGAACGCGCGACGATAATTGCCCTAGTTGGAATAATATCAGTCGAGTGAAGTTGAGTAAAGGACGTAGGGAAGAACTCTTTCAAGTATTTGCAACCGTATCTTTCCTCCTAATTATATTCGCCCGGGTTAATGGTTTATTTTAACTGAGCAGTAGAGGGAGAGTTTAAAATGAATGGGAAAGTAAAGGAGATACTCATATCGCCACGTTTTCTTCCCCCGAAAACTTGTATGATTTGGACTGCGTTATTAGACAAGGATGCGAATTTTTTTTTCTTTATACTTTTCAATATTAAATATCCCAAATAAAAAAACCCGTTTACGTAAGGTTATAATAAGAATGTGTGTGTGGAAAAATGAATTAAAATAAATTAATTTTCCTGTGAAAAATTACGTAGGGTATCTCTCGTATATTAGCCATTTCAGGGATTACCAACCTTTTGCACGTTTACCCCCTTGGGAATCCTCTTTAATCCATTGGGAATGAGATAAAAAACCTGGGGCATGCATTTTCAAATTTTAGTTTTTTTTCCAGTTTTTTTTTCAAAATTAAATCAAAGCGGAATATATATCAGGGACTTGTCAAATTTGAGTTCAAATACAGTGGAATCTCGATCAATCACTTTTAAAGGGACCGATTGCACTAAACGATAAATGCGGGAAAACGATAGATGCGGGAACATAACGAAGAAATATGGTCGTCGGGATTGAGTGAAATAAACGACACATAAGGAAAAACAATGATTCGGGGAACGATCGATCGAGATTCTATTGAAATTACTTACCCCATTGCTGATTTTTATCTTTTTATTTTTTGAAAGATAAAAATAACAAACACCAAAATCGAATAAATAAATACAGTTTCAAAAATAGCCATGGGATTCAGTATAGTATTACACTAAACGACCAGAATGGGAATCCCTAAATACAGTTTTGTTTTATTAATGTTAGACTTGCGTTTGATGCCTAAAGATAAACGTTTGATATCAACTTAATATTTATTTTAAGTGAGCACTGTTAATATTTTTAACGTAGCATTACGTTCCTCCATAACGGTCCTCCGGAAAACAAAATTTTAGATGTCCTGAGTCGCGAGTTATAATTTTAGAAGCGCTCCAAACCCAGTCTATATCGCTTGGGCAAGCAGTAAACAGTTAAACAGTAAAGTACCAAAATGCGTCAAAATTTTGAGATATATATATACATACATATATATATATATATATATATATATATATATATATATATATATATATATATATATATATATATATATACTAGCTGTACCCGTCCCGGCGTTGCTCGGGTAATGTAATTACCAATTTTTTAGTAGCCTTAACCCTTTGTTAATGGGCGTCGCTGTCATCCTTTTCCTCACCACGATACATTATTTTACCCATGTAAATTTAATCCTTTCTGGCACATTTTGGCAAAATTTTTGATATAGGATTACTTAAAACTTTCCACAACAGTCAGCGAGACGAAAAACGTTTACCACAAACACACCACAAATTATATGATATTAACTAAGTGTTGGCCAAAAAAATTGCGGCATTACTAAATGCGATTTTTTAATCGATTATCACTGCAATAGTAATCGATTTCCTTTAACCCTCCATCCCTCATAGAAAACAAACGCCCCAACACATCACGTGCTTGACGTCGAAAACGACCGACGAAAACGGCTTGACGTCGAAAACCTGTTTTCCCCCACTTTACCTTCGTCCGGAAATGAAGAACGAAATCTCCAAAATGAGATTTCTCGCAAGAGTTTCCGAATCATAAAATAAATTATTAAAAAATAACTACAAATTGTAAATTAATTTTGGTTCTGGATTTCGAAACTGTGATGTCTAGGGTCTCTGAGATAAAAATTTCGTAAAAATGTAACCACATTTACGTATAGATTCGACAATTTGGAAAAAAGGGTCGCGACCAAAATCGCGTTTTTTTCCGAAAAACGGGTGCGTACAGGCGATCGAAAAAAAATCACAATTAATCGATAAATTAAGACAGACAATTTTAATTGTGATTTCTGTATAGTGTCATCTTTCCCGTATAGGCTCGTCCAAAAAAAAAAATTCTTGGACGGATACGTTAGGATTTACGGAGCTTTTACTCGTCCGGGAGCTCCAAATCACGACTAAATATTTAATTACGGAAAATCTAATTAAAAAATCGAAAAAAGGGCTTCGAGGTGCATAACGAGACCTCGGGGGGCATCTTCGTGTCGAATCTCAAGACTGTCCGACCTGCCGTCTTTGCGCCGTGCCGCGAGCAGACAAAAACTCGGTCACACACACACAGACTTTGCCTTTTATATATAAAGATATATATATATATATATATATATCTTTACTTATATAAAAGTCTAGAGTAGAAAAAGTGTAGGTAACCATTCCGGGACGAACCAGATCGGGAACATCTTAACATTGCGACGCCATTTTCTGAAATTTTTCTTGAAAAATAATACAACAAAAGTTACAGATTTTGAAAGCCCTTTAAAAAATATGAAAATTTCAAGTGAACACCCTAGCTCAAAACCGTTTAGTTTTTGAAATATCTTCAAATTAAAATATCCATTGAAAAGAATCATTTATTCAATTGAGCCATTCACTTGAATTTCGAATTCATTCTACTCCATGGTTTTTCATATTCCCTTTAAATAACTACATTTTTAATGTTTAATTTTAATGTTAATTAAATTGTGTTTCACGTTTTATTTTTGTTTTATTTTATTGTTGTTTACTGATGTTTAAGTATCGTTTTCAGCAATGCCTGCTGTGTGGTGAGTCATCCACTTTTGAAACAGTTTTGGTTTAGTTTTGATTTAGTTTAGTTTTGTTTTGTTGTTTACTGCTGTTAAGTATAGTTTTCAGCAATGCCCAATGAAAATGATGAATCACCTCTTGAAACGCTGATCATTATTCCGCCATTTTTGACGGGGGTTATATACTAGTGTATATATATATATATATATATATATATATATATATATATATATATATATATATATATATATATATATATATATATATATATATATATACAGTGGAATCTCGATCTATCGTTTTTCAAGGGACCGATTGAAATGAACGATAAATGCGGGAAAACGATAGATGCAGAAACATAACAATGCAATATGATCGTTGGGACTGGATAAAATGAACGACATATACGGAAAAACGATGGATCCGAAAACGATCGATCGAGATTCCACTATATATATATATATATATATATATATATATAGATACAGTAACCACCGCTTATAGTGATCAGTGGTTATAAGAATCAACCGTTTATAAGAATCAATATCGCGAAAACAAAAACAAATGTATTATTTCCATGTTAAAATTTTCGCTTTAAAGAATCAACCCACCGGTTTTAAGAATCAGTTTACACTCTTTTCTTTCCTTTAATTTTTCCAAAAAAGCCACTTAAACCCTCAAATGGCACGAAGTTCTTTCTTTTTTTTAAAAGAAGATTGATAAGATGGGATGGAATATAGTCTTAAAATTCATCCCTTTCTTTGTTAGACATAACATAATAGTTTCCCCTTTAACGCTTCACCACAACACTGTCCTATTAGCTTGACCCAGGGGCATCTTTACCCGTCCCAGTCCGATTTCACTTTTCTCCACTGACAAAAAAAATAGGGACTCGTTTTTACCACATCCTGGTTGCGGCTTCCTGGACCCTGAAACACATAAATCTTCGGCGAAGTGTCCACTATCATTCAGGCAAACGTGACATTAGTAGATTTTGCACGTTATCAAACCGAGAAACGTAAGCTAGAAGGTGAATCTTCGTCTGAGACTATTAGTACTGAAAGAGGTATAAACAGCCTCCTGAAAACTTCATTACGCTCCCATCATCATCAAAACTTTTTCTTGCTCCCTTCCTGTAGTTGAAATGTTAAAACTGTTAAGCAGGTATGTTGTAACTTGTAACAAATATTGTATTTTTTTCTTCTTTTACTATAATCATGTGTATCTACTTATAGGTCTAAAAATTAAGCTGTATTTTTAAAATTATAAAAAAAATTTAATAAAAGATAATTAATCTAAATTAAAGAGTATTTTATGGTAAATTATCTAATATATGTACATATAGGTGTGTGTGTGCCTGTCCAAAAACCTAAATTTCGGCTATAAGAATCAACCGCTTATAAGAATCAAAAACAGTAATAACAAAAGTGATTCTTATAAGCGTAAATCACTGTATATATATATATATATATATATATATATATATACTTATAACACATACATACATATATACCTACAAAAGAGGTAAGCAACGATAAGTAATCCTACGTAAATAACCAGCGGTAGTTTCGTTAGAAGAGATCAACTGAAATTTTATTTTTTTGTCTATCACCAAAGAAATATCGATCATTCTATAGTGCCGCGGCACACCGTTTGGGAGCACTGCGCTATTTCATATATTGTCCCAAGGAAAAATCCCGAAACCTGAGTCTATTACTATTATTTTTATCCTTTGCCCATTCATGTAATTTCCCCTGGAGACTATTTCAAGAAATGAAAGATT